>JAHDVE020004067.1:0-50827 GCA_022606495.2 Halesus radiatus
TAATTATCATAATTCTTAGGATTCCAATTTGGCAACATTATGTTTATCAATGTACTTCGTGATTTGTATTGTACTATTGGCACCATCTTGTGTAAGATTTATTTTATCTCGCAGTGTTATCGACGTGATTGGAGCACACGGTAATTTCCATAATAGATTGACTCCGCGGGAGCCCAGTACCGTGTGGCAGACTTTCCTATCACTTCGATAACACATCCGACCCCGCGACAGCACGATACCGTGTTGTGGTCTTTCAACAATGCAACTAACCCCGTGGCAGCACAGTACCGTGCACGGACCCCCCATTTACATATCTGCCTCAGCAGCGCCCCTGGTGTTGAAAACTTGTATCACTTTGTAATGATATAAAAGCGAAAATTTCTGAAAATAAAGGCAGTCACACTCGGACGAGCAATCGTAACTCGTACCCAGTCACATCTTGTAACCATAGAAAGTCTTTCACTTCTCCTTCCTCCCACCTGGAGGATTCCTGAACCTGCCTCAAGGATAGTCGGCCCCGTACCCCCAGAAGCATAGAAAGTGGCTTAATCCAGCACCTACATGTTAACAGTCTTGTAACGACAATGGTCGCTTACAATATCTATCATATACCAAAACTTTAGGGGACTACGCACTAAAACAGAAATATTTCACAATAGTATTATAATATTGACGGATGATTGTTATGCATTCGTACATCTTGACTTATTGATTCTATTTTATACCCGGAACTAGCATATGATTGAAAAATAATGTTTAATACTCTTAGGCACGGAGAGATAGTGATTCTGGTATTCCGATTGCAAAATCAATGTTCTTAAAAACTATGACCGTTGCTCAAAATTTGGACTACCAATTTTTTCATCAATTTCGAAGTTAACTGCGACCACTATTATGTTAAGAATCCTTAGTCTCCGGAACGCTTAAGTAAGTGTGTCTAATAATATCTATCGACAACTCGATTAATCAATAACGGAATATATCAACTTTCTTTTCACAATTTTAAGATACGGTAAAAGTTATTGAAGGGAAACACAGAATTTAATTAAAGTGGTGGAGATAAATATAAACCATTTTGGTTTATTTTAGGCATCCGGAGACCCATGCACCCGGAAATTCTGTCACGAAAACTGGAGCATAGTAAAACGATATCCAAAATCCGAGATTTGTAGTCAAAGCCAGGTCGCCCTGGACGGAACCCGTCGTTCATCTCGAAATTCAACTTTGTTTATTCGTTTTGATGTGGTAACGGAATTTTGGCAACCCATGGTGTAGGAAACACTACATTAAATGATACACACATTATTGAAGCAGAATTTATCTGAGACTTTGGGTAAATACTAGGTTTTAAACTAAATTTTGTCAAACAAATAGAACTAATGAAGTAAATAATCAAAAAAGGCAAAAAGTGCTGGGGTTTGTCATTCGCAGATCAAAACCTTTCCGAAACATAAAAACTTTGTACTCCCTTTACACCACACGTATCTGCCTGGTCTGGATATATTGAAATAATCGAAAATATGCGACGAAAAAATTTTGTAGATATAAACTATAAATTAATTTTTTGCCTCACAAATAACACCGAATTTATAAAATTCTAGAAATTCAACCATCAAACAGGACATTATATAATGATTGATCATGTTTTATAAATAATTACTATGATTAATGACTTGGACTGACTCGAGCATATAAAAATCCACATACCATCAAGATCAAACCGACTAACAGAATTTTTTTCGTTTGCCCGTATGCAGGATAAATCAGTACAATATTCAAATAAATTCTCCAATTCCCCGATATGTGTGCAATATAACACACCATTTAACAATCGACATTCGTATGAAATAACCTTCAGAAATATGGAACCGAAGTAATGCATACGATCACAAATTGATGCGCGAGTATAGAATGTATTGAGAACATCTCCTATCCCCATTCTTTCATCCTCTTCCTCTACCCCTTATCTTCTGATATTTTTTTCTTTTCCTATTAGTTTAATATAAAATAAAACACCTGTATTTAACCAATGTTAACACAGGAAACTTTTTTGGCCTACCTAACTTTTGTTAAACTTCCTAATTAAAGATAATATTAACAACTCTCAAAATGAAACCGAAAAGACACAGAAAACAAAAAAAACGGTAGCAGCTGGGAATCGAATGCAGGACCTCATAGTCTATCCGGGAGTTGTTAATATTATTTTCAATTATTAAAAACATTTTACAATGAGGTTTATAAGGTTCAATAAGATATTCGAAAAAAAAATTACATATTTTATGTATTAAAAACCTGTGTATTTCTTACAAAAAATAAATTAAACACGTAATGAATATTTACACACCAACGAAAATATCATTTTTTTCTCGTAATATAAATATAATCCTAATATAAACGCATACATTTCTTTTGAACCACTGTAATTTATATATGTGTATTTATATCACAATTGTGGCAAGCCACGAAGAAAAAGATTTTTACGAATATTTAAATATAATTAATTTATCACCTTCGCCAGGTTTTTAAGACGCCCAGACATCTTACGCTGTGACGAAGTATGTAGATCACACTTGAACAGATATCCAGATTCCAAATACAAAATCAAGCCTTATAATCGCTTCAAAATAGTGTTGAAACAGAAATGAATCTCGCAAAAATAATGAATAAAGGTCACGTAGCAATATTCTGTAAAAATTGTCTATATCCGCAAATTGGAGGCTAATCTGATAAAGCATTCCCAATTGAGCGATACTCGCCGCCTTCTTCGCCCTCAGCTGATTGAGTGAACCGTGCCGGGGGTTGATTAACATTATTATGTCTGGTTCCTTCTAGCTTTCAGGGTGGCGGAATAACCATGCGAGAACTTGTTGTATTTCCCTAATTCAAACACAAAATAATTCATAATAGAAGCTACGGTATTAACTGCCGTAACCATATTTTTTTGGGCAGAGTAATAAACATTTTTTTTAATTAGAAATACATTATTATCAGCCTGCCGTATTTACATTATTTCGCTCTTTCTTAAATTATCTATTGAACAAATATTATGGTCTCCTTGACAGCTGCGGGTATCTTTAAAATGATTTAAGTGTTACTATTATATTAAGTCTATACTTACTGTAACAAAACTGTACTACTGTTTTTTTTTAATTCTCAATTTCTTTAATTGAGAATGAAAAAAAATATTTCTATAATTTTATTTAAATCTGTATTATGTAATTGGATTCTAGTACCTCTATAACAAAACTGTTATGCTGTTTATATATATGTTTTTAAGACTATTTTTCCAACTTGGGTACATTGATCACAGAATGCATGCACCTATATTGTTCTATTTTTGGGCTACATTTGTATGAAGATTGTTATTTATTGTTGTATTATATAATATTGTTGAACTAAACCCCTGCTGATATACTACTTGCAGTGGCTTAGTGGGTACAAGTTCCCATTGTATATAATTAATATTATAAAAAATAACAAGAGCTATACATATTATAACTTGCATACAAAACACTTCCATTAGAAATCAAATTATTATTTGTACCAGGAGTTTGTCACCGAGAGCAATCTTCATAAAATATTACGATAAATTTAAGGCTAAAATAAAACTGATGCCCACTTACTCTTTCCTCAAAAATAACTGTAATAGAATTTTACGTACATCATTTATATGAGACGAGCATATTCATTATCATAATGAATTACTTTTCTGCTACTGTTATATTCTATATGTAGCTATCACTTTGTGGGTTTATTACTTTATTAATTAATTAATTACTTTTCTAGATGGGTTAGGGAACAAAATCAATTCAAATTTCGTCGTGAAAGTAATTCGTGGGATTTCTTTGACAAGTAGTTTCTTGGAAGCCCTACTTTGGTGGCCTCGAGTCTTTGCAATTCCAGTTTCCTAAACATTTTTTGAACCGAGCAATCGTACGTTTTCCTTTTGAAAACGTTGGTACAAGTTTATTTGACAATTTTTTGTCCTGGTGTATTTTAAGGCGGTGTTAATTTATAACAGTTCAAAAATCATATGATTTATACTTAGGGATCTTTGCTTGTATGTCCATATATGCCTACATAGGGTCGTATTGTACGACAATAGAAAATATGGCATTTTTCAAGGTTGATGGAATGTTGCCATAATGCCTGTCGAATGGTGATTTGACTATCACCCTGGAGTGGCGCAAAAGGGAGTCAGACATAGATACCATTCGATTTACTGTTACAGGTTTATCATGCTGGTTTAAATATACAATATAATGAACATATTTTAAAAATGATCAAAACATCTGTTAGCTGAGAGTGGTGATTTCGCTATATCCATGTTATCCCTTAAGTTGTAATTGGTGTTGAAACGTTTTGTGTACTCGATTTTATCATTATTATTTACTTATTATTACTTACTTATTACTATTTACTGACTTGTTTTTTTTATTTACTTACCTATTATTGTTTACTTATTACTGTATACTGATTGTTTTTTTTTTGTTTACTTACCTATTATTGTTTACTTATTAGTATTTACATTATTTTATTTACTTTTTAATATTTACTATTTTTTTATTATAATGTACCTCTTACTGTTTACTTATTAATATTTTCTTAATATTATACGTGTATTATTATATGCTTATTACTATTTACTGATTATTGTTTACTTATTATTATTTACCTCTTATTATTTACTCACTACTTCTTGTTAACAAAAATATGGTCACCCTATGACTGTGGCTAATTGAAAACAGATACTTTATGATAGTTATTTAGGTTACATTGTTGTAATCTATAAATGTACGGCCCAACTTAAAGATTTTACAGTAGATTTTATATTTGTTTATAGTCTGAATAATTTTGGTGTTATATAAAAATAATATTTAAACAATTACAGTTTATTGTTTCACTAAAATTGTAAAGCCGCTCATCTCAACAAAGGACTGTCCTAGTGAGATGAGCGGTTAATGCCTTTGTTTGTCTTTTAAATTTAAGAACAAATAAATAAACAGACATCGTCTAGTGTGAGGCGTAAGGTACATCTAACTGTATAAAAATATATGCCAATAAACGTCCGAGTTGCCGGCAATGAAAATATTATTTAAAATATTTTCTGTCACTTGTAATTGTGTTACTTAACGTTACGTTTTCTGTATCGAACCCATATTATCATCAATATTAATGTTATATTTAAATATAGTATTAACAATAAAATGACGCATTTTTGTGCTCTATCCCTTGCAGTTCAATTATCGCACTTTCTTTTTAGCAACGAAAGAATAAAATCATCTCAGGTTCTTAGTTAAATAATAATTAGTCGCCGATTTCTAGGAATTAATTCAATTGTGAAGTTAAGTATTGTACAATATGAAGACCTTTGTTCTCTTAGGCAGTACTTATCAACAATCTCTTTCAGGCTGATGAATGCGAGATGCGATTATAATATTTAATATATAAACCACCTTCCTCAAATTTACATTTAGAGTAAGGTATATTTGTTTTGTGTTGTGGCGGGTGAAAAAAAATCGCACGCATGCGGCAAGGGTGGAAAGCTTTGATAGTGTTTCCGAAGTTGGTCCACAGATGGCGAAATTCAGAAATATTTAAGAGTTTTAGAATATAATATTATGTGAAGGTCGAAGTTCGAAACTCAAGCGTTTATATTTAGATTTCAGATCTGGTGCAGGAATACAAAAGAAATAAAAACAGAGCAAAAGAAAAAAAAAATAAAAAAAAGGTAATTTTTCATAGAATTGTTTTCAGTCGGCTCCGTCAAATAGTTTGTGAGGGTTGCGATTTGTAACATATGTAATTCGTTCCATGTTCATATCTAATTTATCGAAGGTTGGTTGGCCATTGTCAGAGAAATATTTGCCCTGCAAACTGCATCACTAGTAATTTAGTGAAACTGCGCTCATACTAGTAGAATGTTTCATTAATTTCACGAAGCCATCAAAATGATTTCGTAAAATCGTTGCAACTGTGCATTAGACTTATTCCTTCTTTTTAATGTTTTAAGAGTTAAACAAGTTTAATCATCGAAGAAAATAATATTAACATAACCTAAATGAAACATGAAACCGAAAAAAAAAACAAAAAATAGAAAGATATCAATCGCATCTGGGAATTGAACCCATGACCTCTGTCTTTCCGGGACAACCGCTTTACCAACTTAGCTAATTAGACGAGTTCAATTTATCTCATCTTCATCGATATCATATTTCAAATTCAAGACTTTGTCAATATCATCCTCAATTTTTTATTCATTCAGGTTATGTTAATATTATCTTCTTCAATGATTTAATATTACAATGAGGTTTTTAAACTTCAATAAAATAATAATAAATTAAAATCAGTTAAATCATTTATTTAAATGTCATTGATTTGCATATTCCTAAAAACTATTTACTTCATGGCTTGCCATAATTATAATTATAAATTTATTTGAAATCTAACTACAAAAAGGACTATATTAAAAACAAGGAATGAAACTGAAGAAGGAATGATACTTCCGAAACCGATCGATCATTAGATCATTAACACTCTTGTCCAGGCCGTCGCCGAGTGGCAGGGCGCGCCCCTACATCGTAGATGGAGAATTACAATCAGGCCACTGTAGCATAAATATGTTATTTTAATTTAATTAAATTTTTATTTTTATTTATTTATATATTCTATTTCCACATAATTTATTTTTTTATTATTTTTTAAATGTATTCTTTTATATGGCAGACAGAGTATTGCACTCACCGCTTTGCTCTGCTGAAATAAAGACATTATTATTAGTATTATTCTTATCTTAAATTGAAGTGAGTTAAAACAAATCGATTTGTTTATATTAGTCATTAATCTGGTATTACTTTTATTATACTCTATATAGGAGGCAAACATTCATTTTCCAAAATACCGACTGCAACGTTTTTATTAGAAAACATTAAAAAAATAATAATTTGTTTTGCCTTTCAAATACACTATCTTGTTAAACTACAATTAAGAAGTTTGTCAACAGAATTTTCAATAACAATTGGATTATTACAGATTATTACATTATTAACATATTATTATACTATACATGCAACACAGTATACAAACTACACATTGATATAACCCCCTATTATAAGGTATTTATACTTGGAGCCATTTTTTCAGCACATATCCGACAGGTACGGTATTCTCCAGGGTTCGTGGTCTGTATTTATTATTATATTTTGGCACAGGCATGCTTTCATTCTTTGTGAATCAAGTATTGTACTCATATTCCACTTTCCTTCTATATTCATAATCCTATATAATAAACTGAATCAATATTCTATACCATAATTAGACCTGCAAGAGTTAAATTCTGATATAAAAATACAAATAAAAAGTATAATTATGAAAATTTTATTATTTTTTCATACTATGCTAAGTCATTAATTTTCACATTTGATTCCAAATTGAAAAATATTTGTTGTGAAACATTAATTTATTTCGTAAACTTTATTATCAATGGTGTAATTTTGAGAATAAAACACAATGGTATAACATATCATCTTAATGGGTTTAATGTGATTATAATTAAATATATGAGTCGACTTTTCGGTACATATTCAACATATAAACAATCGTATAAAGTAGGTAGGTGCATAAATTTATCTGCGTTAGTTGACCTAGTTAATATTTTCCATGATTACAGGAGCCAATCATTGTTTCGTTTAACCAACTGCCTTTCGTGGAAATTAATTTTGTGGAAATAACAGATATTTGTATTTTGGAGGTAAAATAATATTACATAATATATTATATATCAGTACCACACAAATGCAAATAATTTATAATTACTTGAAAGATTGGTATTTACTTCCTGGCGTCATTATTAATAAATTAATCAAAAAATTAGTTTGTATTCAACACTTTATTAATATACACACATATCAACATGTTTCGAAAGCGATGCTTTCTTCATCAGGAATATATAGAATACTTAAAGTATTAGTGTCAAGTATAGACAAATTATAAAAATTAGAACACAATAATGTAGGAATAGACAAATTATAAACATAATCAAAAATTGATAAATGTAGGTAAGTAATTAATCAAAATTGTTAATAAAAAATATTATAAAACATTGGATAACAAATTATAATTAGAAATTAAAAAAGAAATTTTTAAATGGTATAAATAGTTCTGTGATTATTATAATATTATGGATGTTGTTCGTACTGTAAGATGGAACATATTATCGCAAACGACCTGAAGGAGATTGGGGATATGGAGAGAGAAAGAAGAGTGATATCCGTTAAAGCAGGTATTGTGTAAAGGCGTTTTCACATTTGCAGTGCTAACGTCAAAACAATACTGTTCAACGCATTCTGCACATCTCTGTACTCGTATATGTCAGAACGGTGGGTAGATTACACTCAGTGGCGGCTGGTGGTCAAAATATGTGGGGGTTCGCCAGAGCACACCATCATATTAGACAAAAAGGGGAATAATATGTACCTACATACCTTTTTATAAAGAAGTTCTATTTTCCGCTCGTTATTAAGCGAAGATCTCTATTATGACAAGAATTATATTCTTCTAATTATTTCGTAAAGGTGAGTTAAATCAGCACCACCGGTGTTGGTCCAAACTGAATCAACATCGAAAATTAGACACGAAAAACAAAATAATGTGATTTATCACATCCACAGAGCCGCGAAGCTTTGTTGTGCATTGTCTTTTCAAATGACGGATTAATCTTCTTAAATTGAGATTTGCACTCAAGTTTCATCATCAGTTCAGGTTGAGTGGATCGCCATTTTTTATTGTAACTGAAACGCGATATTTTTTTAATAATACATTTCACATTAATCACATTCATTTTGAATATATTAGTTGTCTGTAATGTCTTTGGATTTTGATTTTAATTTTAGATTTAATTTTTTTGTTAATTTCTAAAGTTTCTATGGAGCACAATTTATAGCTTCAATAGAGAAAAAAACTGAGTTTAAACATTCAAATGTTGATAGATATTTTAAATTGTGCTCCTTAGAAACTTTAGAAATTAACAAAAAAATTAAATCTAAAATTAATTTAGTAAACAAGATAATAGCTCCCTGTAAATCACCTTTACTAACCATGTTTCCTGTAAACTTTGAGTCCTCCCACCGCCCACCCCCCTCCAAATCACCACTCTCTCTACCCTCACCTAATGGTGACTAATTTTGTTTCTGTACTTGTCTAATTTAAGTTAGTTTTAAGAACGCTCGTCAATGGCACGGTTGTGTCGAAACCGGTAGCGAATTTATTAATCCAAAAATAGCAAAAGTATATGATAAATTAAAACTTCCAAACAAAAAGGTAGATGTTAAATTGTAGACACAATATCGACAATAATGCGTAATTATGGCTTAGAAGAAACTGGGCGTCTTGTATAGGGCAACCAGATTCTTCAATAGCGATCAACTGCTATTCCAATGCAAATATCAAGTACGTCCAACATCATTGAATATGGAAGTCACCTCTGCAAATATCCACGTCCCTGCAATTGAATTCTGGAAAGTCACCGGGGCTGAAGCTCCCAAATTAACTTGATAAACCTGACTTGATTGCCATCTCTGGCTGCTATGAGCACACATGCAGGTATTGATATGTTGCGGAAACTCTTTTAACCGTGAAACTCTCGGACAACGGAACATTTGTTAATGTCTTCAACCGCCTCAAATCGGATCGTATATAGTTCTCCAACAAATCCCGAACATATTAACAATTCCTATGTGTCCCCGTTCGAGAAATCATTATATTTCCAAGCAATTGCAGGTACCCACGGTTCCTACTGTTCCTAGAATATGACAACATTCTCGTAAAATTCTGCGAGCGCTATCGAAAACGAACTTCCCCCCTGAAGATAGGCACACGTCCCTCTGCATTTAGATAGGTACCTATGTGTATGCGTTATATTATAACCGAATTGAGTTTTTTATTGTGATAACTGTGATGAGTCATGTCCGAAATTTTGTAGGTCCTTCGGCATTCGGGAATTTTTAGATTGACAGAAATTCAGGGTGTGCGTAGCTCCAACGCTCCTTACGACTAGCCGCCACTGATTATACTAAAGGCATAAGCTAAACGTTACCCACAATGATGCATATCGCCGACTATTCCATTTACCAAAGATACTGTGGAGCTAGGGAAATGTTCCTGGAGGGACGAATGCACTCTTTCAGAGCACGTCTCCGCCACCGAATAGAAAGCTTATGGTGTAGAGTACGCGAATCCAAGAATATCATCATTACTGCTACAGCTGCCTGGAAAGAGTCCCCCTGATGGCCCCTTGGAGACGGGAGATCGTCAAATATCCACCGTAAACCTTTGTATTTTGTATTAATTAGTCTTCTGTTTTCATTTTAATGTATTGTTATTTCTTTTTATATTTCTATTTTTTCAACTGTTAATTCCATTATAATGATTAAATAAAAGACACTGTCTTAAATTCTATTCCTCTTTTATTTTTGACCATGAACGGTTTCAGCCTGTGGCAGCTATCTTCAGACTGGTACATTTAATTCTCAAACTATGAATTATATAAAATTTTGGGTATCAGGGGTAACAAATCATGTTTTAATTTGAATATTTTTCAGTATTGTTGTGGTCTGATTTTATAAAATTTGACTTATGTAGGAATTTTGAATCGGTTTCAAAAATCATAAATATGGTTACAGCTGTTTTTACTGTAAAGACGATTTCATATTATTTATATAATAAAAGGTTGGTGAATACTGATAGATAATGAGTTTTTTCTAAGATTTTCCTATCTTAGTTGTAATACCAAGGTTAACAACAAGCATAGCTTCAGTTGTAGCTTCAATCCAGTTATAATTTCAAGGTTAACAACAAGATAGCCGTCGCGGGCTGAAACCGGTAACGGTCAAAAATAAAAGTGGAATAGAGCTTAAAAAAGTGTCGTTTATTAAATCATTATTTTTATACGTTATTATTGTAACCTATGGAACGTATGTATTGCTCTAGCTCTGCATGCCATCTGGAAAGAAACATTATTATTTTAATTATTGTACAAAAACTAATTATAACAAGGAGGTGAATTATAGAATTACCTCCAAATTGTTTTATAACCATTAGTTTACATTTTTCATAGTCTGTGTTGAACAATTGATAAATTATTATCTGATTCTCAATAAATCTCCAAAGCGAATGACAATATAATAAGTTTCACAAACGTGAGAAAATCTAGCAGAACATCTGTCGTCTCGGGCAATGTTGACAAAACAATTGCAATAAGAATTGCATGTCATTTATTTGATAAGAATCAAATTTCTTTCATATGGACAAATGATCCACCAAACCAAACAAACCGGAAAAACTTAAATTTTTTTTGATTGACAGGGAAATGTTTCTTCTGGAAAATTCGCAAAAAAAAATTTCATTAAGCATTTTTAAAACCTTAAATAAACACAGATTTTTTAATAACATTTATTGTCTTCCTAAATGCATGCATTTTTAACAAATTACATTCGAATGTTTCGTAAATTGAAATAAACTAGTCGCATGTAACTTTTGTTCTATTTTGGGAAGAAGATTCGAAAGGTTTTAGCAGAAACAATCACACTAAAATGGTACAAATTGCACGTTTACAGTGGATTCTCCCCGAAAACTGTTCCTGGATTTAAATACAATTTACCTAAATTCAGGCAGCAGTTTATCCCGAGCGGTTCTGGCATTGCACAAACCTGTCAAAGCCCTTTGAAAACAGAATACCACCGGGAGCGCAGAAATAGTGGAGTTGAGTTACACTCAACCTGGCACATAGCATAGATAGCACACGCAATACACGTGTGTAGACTTAATTTCTGTGGAATTTTGGAGACGCGAGTATCTGAGTTGTAAATTAAGACGAACGATTCCCTTGCCTATTTCATACAAAACTTATTTTTGGATTTTAAGCCAAAATACCAAACTAAACTTTTTTTAAATTTTATAGTCTTGTATAGCAAATAATAATATATAACTAGTATGCGCGTGAGCTATTTAATTTATATCTGTTTTAAATAAAAACATATTGGCCATTGATGACGTCGATCTGTCATGATTTTAGAGCCAATTTTGGTGATTTTTATACGTAGATTATTAATATTAAACTTATAATCTTACCATATGATGTTACTTTTTTTTTTTATATGAATACCGCACAAGAGTCCCAAACTGCTCCCAACCGTCTGGAGCCAGTGAGACTATGGCATTCCCAAATTGGGGATTGTTGTGAGGCTGACGGTATTGGGGAGGGGAAGGAGAAGGGGAGAGGTGGGGAAAAGGGGAAATACCTGGCTATTCAGATCTGGTCACTAAACATGGCTAAAAGCCATTTCAAGCAACGTTTCAATTCTGAATGGTGGTCTTTCACCAGGGCGATACTGAGAGTATCTTCCACTCTTGAACGTGTGCAAATATACTATATATTATTTTTAAATTAATTAAAACAATACAAATTAATTAAATAAAAATTACTTGCACACGCCGGGATTTGAACCCGCGACCTTCGGATTCGTAGTCGAGAGCCTTACCCCTCGACCATGGAGGCCGTTACTATAGTAAAATAAAAATAAAATAATGAAAAATATATAAATACTTAAAAAGATTTATTTTCCAAAAAACTTAAATTTTTTTAAGTACCACAAATTTGTGTTCCACAGTATTCGTTTTTAATTTAAATTTAAGCATGCCTAAACGCTTTTTACTTTTTGTTTTTTTTTTATTTTTTTATTTTTTATTTTATATTTTATCTTATTTATATAGTAGATAAGAGAATTTTTTTTTTTACAATAATTACTATTAACTTTAAATTTAAAGGCCTTTAATTTATATTTTACACATAAATAAATAAAATAGTCTAGAGGCGTGCTTCTATATTTAGCGTGCTAGATATATACCATACCTTTTGACGATAAAAAATTAGTCAGTTTGGTTGGGTATTTTGGCCTCAAATCCAAAATTACTTTAGTATGAAAAGGGCGGCGCAGTCGTTTCTCTTAGACCAACAAATTCGAATTAACTGATAATAATAATTATTGAATGATTTGTATAGCGCAGTTTTTGTAAAAAATCACTTCAAGGGCGTTGTGGGTTAAATGATTAATGATGTTTGAGTTTCTAGAGGATATTTTTATCTGAAGTTTATACCAAATAATATATCATTCCTTTTCTGTTGAACTTCAGATGATTTCTGAAAATGTATCACTGATTTTGTTGAGAACTTATTAAATTTTATTTGAACGATATCAGGGAATATTAATCGAATAAATAATAATATGAATATGGCGGATATACGAACACTCACTTCCATTCGGGTGGGCCGTCAATATGTGGGGGATTTATTCATTGAGATCTCCCAGAAGTTTCAAAACCTGTGTATGACCATTTATGAATTTATTGTCTAAAATAGATCAAAATGACAATCTATTCCCCTTTAAAGGAAGCAAACTTCCCAAAAAGCCTTCCATTGATATGCTCGGTGAGGGCTTAAATGACCAGCTCAGGTGTGGGAGTCCAATCAAAATCAGGGTCAAGATAACCTCTCAGAAGCTGAGCGTAGTGTACGAGGATCACATACACTTTAATAGTACACAATTGCTGACCCTGTACAAACCGCCTCATTGTAGAATTTGGCAGCCCCAAAATATCTGAAAATAACCCATGGCTTGTTGTTTGATAGACTCGCCAACGTAACAAAAGGATTGCAATCTTTGGAGCACAGACGTCAGGTGGGAATGCTGTCCATGTTCTACCAGTATTTCAATGGAAAATTCTACGAGGAACTAGCGTCATTAACCCCCCCGATACCAGTGCATACTCGGGAAATACATTAAATACGCGGCAACATTTTTATAAATGCTTGACGTATTTTCACATAAGAAAGGCTCACTTCTACGATTCATTATTGTGTTCAACAGCTCGACTGTTGAAAAAATTGCCGTCCTTTGTGTTTCCTCCCTCCTATAACAAGGGTCTCATCAAGACCCGGGCTTACTCCTTCCTGTCCTAGAAAAGCATGCCAAATATAACATAGGAAATGATTATTTTTATAAACAATAATTATTAGCCTGAAACACTCATCCAAATTGAAAAAACCTTCCGAGCAAAGATAAATGTCGCCGACAGGACTTGAACCCACATCCTTCTAATATCCGGTCAGTGTTTCAGGCTAATAATTATTGTTTATAAAAATAATTGTTACCCTTTGCGCTATGCACAAAAATCTTGTCTTAAAAACTTAAGTTTATCAATTAATAAATATTTGACAAGTCAAAACATTTTTCACCAATAAAATGTAGACATAATTTGTCTCGACGCCACCTATTGAGGAATTTAGCCGTTACAAGCCTTCCTCATATTAATAAAGTTGGTTGTTTACAGGTGAAATATAATAAAAACCGTAATTATTGAATGAAACACTAGTATATATTGATTAACTTGGCGGGTTTGCGATAAGCCGACGTAGCTCAATGGTAGAGCATCTGACCGGATATTAGAAGGGTGTGGGTTCGAGTCCTGCCGGCGACATTTATCTTTGCTCGGAAGGTTTATTCAATTTGGATGAGTGTTTCAGGCTAATAATTATTGTTTATAAAAATAATTGTTACCCTTTGCGCTAGGCACAAAAATCTTGTGTTAAAAACTTTAGTTTATCAATTAATACATAGGAAATGAGTGAAAATAATTTCCCTCATAGCCTCTTATTGTAAAAAAAAACTATCATTTTTTAATTTGAAATTTTGCGTTTTAAATTAACTGGTTGTGGGGAATATTATAAATCTAAACGTGTTTTGACACCCCCGCCGTATACAAATTTCAAAACAATAATGCTTAACGGCCCACCCTAAGGGGCAACTCTTTTTTTTTATAAAATCTGTTGAAGATATTGGTATCCTAAACTTTATTATTTGCCTCGCGTACTAAATGTCGTATACCATGATGTAAGCTTTTAATTTAAGAAGGCTTATTTTTAAAATGAACAACAGCTGAAAGTTTGATTCCTTATTAGAGAAGTTCACCAAATACCAACACATTTCTTGACGTTATCATAATTTATTTAATCAAAACCCACATAACATGTAAGTAATATATTGGTTTGTGGTTGTGATTATTCATTTGATACACTCCATATGAAATATTTCATTAATTTTGCGGTCTATCAAAATTAAACCAACACATTGGCCATTTGGTATTCAGATTATTATAAATACGTAGAATTAAATTCTGAACTTAATAACATTCGGATAAAATAAATGCTTTTCAATATCCACAAAGTTTTGATAGAAATATTTCGAATACTAACTTAGAAATTCCATTTTGTAGCTGTAAGTTTCCGTGGAGCATTTATTGCGAATCAAATAACCCTATCGGAATAGAGTAACGTGGAATGGATGTACGATGTAAATAATTTATAGTCTCCTTTCAAAGGTCTTTCTGAAATATGAACCATATAATGGTACGGGATATGAGTTTGATGTTCTCTTTATCAGGACCGAACCAATTGGACTCTGAAGGATTAATGATAATTATGTTTTAAAGAACGTATAAAAACAATGCGTAAGTTGATGGAAGTAAAGAAAAATAAGTTAATCGTCACCAGCGCTAGATCTTCATTAGAAACTTGGTCGCATTTAAAAAATACTGCCTGTCTGATAATTTCCCTCTCCAGTTCATTTTGCCTGAAGACATGGTGTTTACCTTCACACGGTCCGGGTATAAAATTTATTTATTTTATTTTAAATGTACGTTAATGTCAATAATAATAATAATGTTTTTATTTCAGCAGAACAAAGCGAGGAGTGAAAAATAAATAAAAAATTATAAAAGTAAACTTAATTAAAATAACATATTTAGCACTTATGCTACAGTGGCCTGAGGGAAATTCTCCATCTACGATGTAGGGGCGCGCCCTGCCACTGGGCGACGGCCTGGACAAGAGTGTTTTCCGATCTCCGGTAGCGCTGAATCGTCCCGGCTAAGCTGTGGCGCATCAAAGCAGCGAACCCATGCACCCTTCTCTCTAAGGGGAATAACTAATAACAA
This sequence comes from Halesus radiatus, assembly GCA_022606495.2. Lineage (NCBI taxonomy): Eukaryota > Metazoa > Arthropoda > Insecta > Trichoptera > Limnephilidae > Halesus > Halesus radiatus. Next base: position 16,048 of record JAHDVE020004067.1, read on the forward strand.
AAATACATTATATAAAGATAAAGTATAATACTATTTTTAATTTTTTTTTAATTTTCCTTTCCCTTTCCCTCCCTTCCATCATCCTAACCTCATATGCTAACCTTGTAACTTTTCTTATTTTTTTTTCAATTGAATAATTTATATACTTAAATGAAAACCTATTATTGGTTAATTTTTTCAATATATTTGCCATATCAATTATTGCTGTAAACTGTTTTCCAAATAAAATAAAATACATTTAAAAAATATATGCATCAGGGGACAGGTTATTTAATATTAGGATCATTTTTCCGAGCGGCTTTACCAATGTTAGGTTAGTTTTGAATCTCGCAACATATAACTACGCGCTCGTATGGAATTGTCGGGAATATAATACTAAAAATTTTGTATTATATCCTGAATACAGATAAAACCATTTATAAGGATATGTGCTGTTATCAGGAAAGCACTTTTCTTTCCATCAGTAAGACTATTCATACCTAGCATACCAGACGGGAAGGCTAAGGGATATAACCAATGATATTACCAGAAATAACTCAAAAACTTCGCTTGTACCTTCTCTATTATAAATTAGCCTATTTGGTAATGAAGACAGGAGTAGTAGAACCGTCTCAGTGTTATGAACCTTTCTATTGAAGGCTCTTAAACCTATTAGTGTCAAGCCGATAGTAGGATAGCTTTGATACCTCAACCGTTAAACTCCATTTTCTCGTAAGATTTTCTTCACATAAATGAAAATACCGGTAATACATAATTTCAAAGAAAGCGCATTCAAAAACTAGCAAAATCTTACTATATTATGCACATGCACATATTTGGTTCTACTTAAAAAATATAGTGAACATTGATTAAATATCGCAAAATCTAAGAAATTTAATTGTTTAAACAAATACACCTTTTCAATTTTTTATGTTACACCTCACAAGAGCGCCCCTGTCTTTACGGCATAAAAACAGAGCAACTATACCATAACCCGGCTGGGCAGAATTGCGAGGTTGAGATAGGGGCTGCAAGAAGGGTGTGAGTGTGAGTGTGTTTATGAATGTGAGTCTTGAAGATGTCTAGATCATATATGAAAGAGGAAAAACAGATGGCGGTAGCACGTTCCACATGCGAGTCGCCTTACACAAAAATGAGCTGAAGAAACGACCCGTTCTCATGAAGCCGGCATCAACTATGTAGTCCGTATGTCCGTAGATGAATTTCGCGTAGATGCATCGATAGATAAGAGGGGATCATTGCTGCTAGTTCCTTCGAGCAAGCTCCATTGAAATTTCTGTAGACCAGACTCAGCATACCTACATTGCATCTGTGCTTTCGAGATGGCAATCGGTAAGTTAACAACGGGTTGTTAATCAGACGGACAACTCCCCTTCGCACATAATCAAGCAATTTAATCAGGTATTTTGGAGCTTCAGCCCACAGGAAATTCAATCGTTCGACGTACTTAAGATTTATATTGGGTTTGAAGCTGATCACTTGAACAATTTGCTAGCCCTATTATATAAGACGCCCAGTTTTTTTGGAAGCCAAATTTACTCGAGCTTCAATTGAGCCCCGATACTTGACCTGCTTAATATTATGAAGAGTATTGCATTTTAAACCTACTCCCCAAATAGTTACCTGTTCACAAAACAGCAATGAGGTACGGTAATAATAATAGATGTACTTCGTTAAGGAGTCGTATGTTTTGTATTATTTTACACAAGCAACTATTTTCATAACGTCCAAACAATACTTAAATCCTCCCCTGGCAAAATTGGTACTAGTTTACTCTATGGTGGTGGTTCACAGTATTAGCCCGCAGCGAGGAAAACGTCCATCTCCATATCGGAATAAATAACAATATTCATAAGTCAAATAACGTACTATGTACTGTTATCTATGCAGACTCTTCACCCTCTCTGTTTCCCGGGATTTATGTAAGCTTTGTGAGGGCTTTGGCTTAGTTAGATTCTTGTTTGAATATCATTATTTTCACGCTCATTTAAAAGATCAGAAACAAGTATGCAAATTTAGACATCAACATTTTTGACTGATTAACATGCATTATGCATACACAGTTGCTCAATGAAAATCATTCAACCCTTGAGATGTTTTTGAAAGACAAAATATCAAAACATTTATTTTCAGTTTAAGGGCCAACACTCAAAAATGGCCCTAAACATAATTCAATCCCTATGACATTGACAGTTCTTAGAAGTCGAAGTATGATACCGATAAAAATGACAGGATATATTGAGGTAGCCGTAGCTCAGTTGGCATAGAGCGCACGTCCCGGATAGACCATGAGGTCTTACGTTCGAATCCCAGCTATTACCGTTATCCTTTTCTTTTCTCTATCTTTTCGGTTTCATTTTTCGATTTGAGAGTTGTTAATATTATCTTAAGTGATTTAAAATATATTACAATGAAGTTTATAAGCTTCAATAAGTTATTCCAAAAAAAAATTAATAACTTTTTTTCCGAAAATTCTATATGGGTAGTTAAGAAAACGTATAAGGAGCAGTAAAACGCCAACGTCCCCAAACATCACTTTGGAGGTTACAAACTCAAGCAATACCATAAATGTTCTTTTTCTGTAAATTCTTTACGGGTTTTTAGAAAAATGTACAAGTATTCAAAAGAAAAAAGTACTCATACTGTAATCTTTAAATTCAATGAAATACATTCCAAAATGTGTGAAGATATGTGCAGTTTGAAAACCAGTGAAACCAATTTTTTACGTTTTACCTATAATTCTAGAACGTATTTTATGTAGAATTTGAAAGATTGCAGTTTAAGAATTACTGTATTTTGAAACCTTATGCATTTTCCTAATTACCTGTTTAGAATTTGCGGATTAATCATTTGCAGTATTTCTAGAGTTGACAATCGCGAAAATGGGTTTTGGGGTGATGACCGTTAATTAATTTGCTTTAGAAACACAAAATAAAATTATAAACTTAAATTCTTCATTTGTGTCAGCGTGCTAAGGAGGATAACAGCATGGGTAATTGTTTTGTTTAATGTCCTAAAGTAACATTTAACGTAGTTTACTCATAACAATAAGATTATTATGAAACGTGTGATATGAATCTCTTTATCTATTTCTGCTCTTTATTTTGCTTTTTTGCATTGGTATTTTGCAATTGTCTCTCTAATAAGGTTATTTTTAAATTAATCAATTAAAAATTACAACATACGTACAATTTTTAATCTACCGATAAAACAATGAAGACAAAAAATCTCTTTCACGACTTTATTTAGGAAGGCGCTTAAACGATCAAATATTATTAATTTTTTTTTGTTAATTTATTTATTTGAGTTTTTAATCCTTTAAGGACTGGGTGGGTAGTGCAAACCCAGTCTGCCATATCACATGAAATACATACAATATAAAAAGAGAAATGAATACAATAAAATAAAATTAAAAAACAAATAAAAAATAATTAAACAAACAAAAAAGGTTATATAATAATATAAAATCATATGAGAAGAGAATGTGAAAAAATAGAAATAAAATAAAAATAGAAAAAATCATAATTACCAAAAGATAAATTACATCAAAATAAAATAAATACATTTAATTTATTAGATCATCTTCAGGGTGGCAGTCGCATCATCTATTAATGCAAAATTGGCCGAAAGGTTATTTTTATAAATCCTCTATAAATTGTAGTTAGTGTAAAAATTATGTTTGCGACCATGAAACATATTCACTTAAACGGAATGATCGAAACAGAGATCTAAGGTTTGAGACTTTGCTGAAAACATGGCAAAGCTGGAATTCGAATTGTCGTGTTGAAACAAAAAAGCACGATTAATAGTTTAAGAAGTTTTTCAGTTTGAAAGCTCTGAACACAATGATAAATACAAGAAGACCTACTTAGGAAAGACATCTGAACTATGATAAAAACAGTTGTGAAATACTTGTAGAATTGTCCGCTCCGTGAAATTTCTTAGGAGAAGCATTGAATAAACGAAACATTATTATGAAAAAAAAATCCTTAATCCTGTCATTTCTTTTGTGAAAACAACTTAAATTCTTACCTTAACAATCTTTTGACCACATCAGTTCAAATTATATGTCCAAAAACTGTCTTCAGAAATTAGTGACACAAAAGGAAAACACCATTTGATGAATTAATTCCCTTTGTACTTATTGTCAGAATAGATATAGTTTTATTTAATTACAAGTAGAACGAAAAATAACTTGGCTAACCATTAATAAAGGGCTTAGGTTGTTTTCGAGGTCGGTAAATTTTTCACTTATCGATCATAAAGGAAAACACGTTTTACTTGTCTTTTAGGAGAACGCCTATTTCTGTACGGATTTTTGCGATTGTTTTATTTTATTTTTTATGAATACCACACAACAGTCCCAACTGCTCCCAACCGTCTGAGGTCAGTGAGACTATGGTATCCACAATTGGGGAATGCTGTAAGGCTCAATGTATTGGGCAGGGAAAGAAGAAGGACCCGGCTATTCAGATCTGGTCACCAAATTCAAGCAACGTCTCAATTCTGAATGCTGGTATTTCACCAAGGTTATACTGAGAGTATCTTCCTCTCTGGAACGTGCGCAAATATACTATACATTATTTTAAAATGTATTCATTGTGAAACAGTACAAATTAACAAAATAAAATAGTAATAGTAATAGCAAAATGAAATCAATGTAATAATATATTTGCTCTTTGTTTCAGAGTGATAGATACTTTTATTATCGTTCTGGTGTGATACTGTAATTTTAAGACGAGACGCAGATTGAATTGGCTTTAACTTTAACCATTTTTTTGTGTTTAGTAACCAGATTTAAATAGCAGTGTCTTTCCACCTGATAAGATAACTCAACAAATATGTTTACCATAGTTCAACTAGATCCGAGCAGAAGGATTGTTGTGCAGTATACAAAAAAATAATACACTAGAAAAAATACACTTTTCATAAACTTTTATAATACGCAATGTAAACTGCGAACCACATAATTGAATTTTTAACGATCTTTGTAATTTTTTCACAAATAACAATAAAACGACAAAAATTTATAGCTTATTTTGACAATTATGTAACACAAAAGATAAACCAAATTTTTATTCACCATCTTAAAGTTTAAATACTTTAACTTAATTTTACGGTCGTTTTCAATGATCAGGTGCTTGAAAAAATAGTGATTGTAAAAGTTTTCCCATTAATGTTCCATTGAAATCGCCACTATAGAAGTCATCTCAAGAAGAAAGCAGAGAACATAAAATTCAATGAAGCTTGTACAACTTTTTGAGCATAATGGATTTTTCACTAACTGAGAATATTCCCATGAAGACTGAAGACACTACCTTTATGCTTCGTAAAAGAAGTATATATTTTTAAAAGGCCAGTGAACAATGCCAACTCAAGGAAGGCTTTGAAGAAAATGTTTATCAGAATTTTTTCCTTTCATTGTAAAGGTACCAAATGAAATAAAATAAATCGTAAATTTTTATTTTCTGTAGAATTTATTGTGTGATTTTTTTTAGGTACAATGGCCCCGCTTTTCAGATAATGAAAACTTTTGTAACCACATCATAGAAAAAATGGATGTAAACGAGTAGTTAGCATGAAAGGTTTAAAGTAAAAAAGGTGGAGATCTGGCAAATCAGGTGTGCTCATTTAACCTTTAGCTGCTGATGTTGTGTCTGGTACACCGTCCAATTAAAACAAACGATATATGTGCACTCTTTATTCGCGACGTACTCTTCCTTTCAGTGCCTTCCTATGTTTGCACGTATATTGAGTCAGTGCGCATTGCATCCTGCAGCAGAAACAGAGCGTCCTGCGCGAGCCTACTGGGGCCTAAGTCTGTATCTGGTAGTTTGTATAGCACTAACAAGTTTGCTTTTACGTCATGTCGTCATCTCATCTTCTTGTCCTACTCGAAACGGGGACCCATCGCATCGACAAGGCGCATCCAGGCGTCTCTGTCCTGTGCTAAATTAACGGCATCCGTCCATAGTAGGTCCTCTCCTCCCTTGCTTCTCCCGCCTATGTCTGGGGCAGCCCACTGGATGTCTACATTAAGAGACAAATCCGCAACGCAAACGCAAGAGACGACGATGCGTACATGAAAACAGTAAAAATATGGTATTTATGGCTGATTTAATTTGCGTTAGCTAACGAAAAAGATACAGAATAGGCCCCCTGGTGTCTCAGAGACGTGAGGTCAGTGTGGAGGGTCTTATTATTTCATTATTTGAGGTCCACTTGCTCCTCAAAATGAGAAAAATTCAAGTTCAACAAAAAATGTTTTTTTCTATTTGCAGATACGAGTATATCTAAATTACCAACTTTATCGTTTTTTCAATAATTCTTAAATTAATTTATTTTTTATTTAGCTACTTTTTTGGCGTTAACAGTTATTTAACCAATACACTGAAAAAGCGATGAAAATATATTTTTACACGATATCCGATAAAGGTAATAAGAATGAAGAAGGTTACAAATGTAGGTACATATAGTTATTAAATTGTGTAGTTTCTGCTTAAACTTTGTATATGTCATGTGGAAAACATATCCACTTTATTGCTTGGAACAGCGCATATGCATATTAGTACTTAGTATTGACGAGAAGATCTTCTGCTGTCACGGCGACCTAAGTTCTGACCTCCAGTCTACGGAGCAGATCCGGGGCATCATGCGGCCCACGGACGTGCCCGACCAGGCTGCTCTGCGACCTGCTGTGGTCCGACCCCGACAAGGACACCACCGGCTGGGGCGAGAAATGGACGACACGCTGATGTGCTCTTTCCAGATCCTGAAGCCGGCCGACAAGCGCCACCTGGCGTTCGGGCAGACCAACACCAAGCGTCCCGCCACGCCGCCCAGGGGCGTTACCAACAAAGACAAAGAAGATTGGAGGGCCCAATGGATCAGTCCCACCGGCCCCCGTCCTCACCCGCCGCCCAACTTCACATAACTCCTATCATTTGTATTAGCGTCTTGCAATATATCATAAGGAATAAATACAGTTAGCTTCTTTTTTTTTCAATTTAACATGTATGAAAACTTAGACCAAGCCGTATTTAGTTTTGATAATTTAACTGAATCTATTTATATGGTCTAAAAATAATGTGTAATGATAGCCTATCCAAAAAAAAAAAAAAAGTCATATATGTAATATAGGAATACTGTAAGAATATCAAGTACGATTTGTACAGCGCCCTTGAGGTGATTTTTCACAAAAAATCATCCGATTATTATTATTATTACATATACATGAAAGTAATTTTTTTTAATTACTGTGGTTTCAATAAGAAAACAGTTCCAATTTTATTGAGGCAATACCAGAATTCTAAAGTTCCACAGCAGATACCTTCCTCTGCAATTAGAGAAGTGTCATTACAGTCTTGCGTTGGTAGCCACTTTTGCCAAAATAATAAGTAAGTTTAAATATACCTATATTACCGTCACTTTTAATGCACAACTATGCTTGAAAGTTAACTAATATCGCGCGTAATACTAGTTGGCTCTTTAATTGTGTTGCAAAATTCATATATCTGTGGAAAAAGAAAGAGAGAATCATGTAAGTTAAAAATAATAATAACAGCTTTTATATCAGTTATCGGATAGAAAAAAAGCGAAATTTTATTGCTGTAATTATTTTTAAAGATACTTAATAGACAAGTGTGGAATGTTTAAAAAAAAAAAAATTTCTATTTATTTATAGAAATTTTTAATAATAGAAGTATTTATTTTAATAGAATAAAGTATATGTACTGTACATTACTAATATATAATAGCGTATCGTAAACGCCTCACTGATATAGTAATATCGTGAAATGGTTATTCAATAATGTGAAAGAATAATAAAAAAATAGGAATATTGTATGAAAGACAAAAATGCAAATTAATTATTTATGTTTATTATAAATATCACGTTATGCTTGATTTGGTGTAATTAGTTTTATGAAAAAAATCTGTTCCTTTTGTTTTTATCCAGATGGAGATATAAAGTTTTATTAAATGTGCTGGTGTATTCTCTCTTAATTTTTTCAAAGATGTGATTATATAGTTTAATTGCATAGTGTTTTAAAAGTGTGCGTGTCGGTAAGTTGCATATTTTAAGAATATATTAAGGACGTAGTTTGTTGAAGATCCTGTTAAAATAATTGATTTGGTTTTGTAGGGGAATACAAAGATTATATTTGAAGAGATGAAGGATTGCAAATTTAACGTAAAATTATCTAATTATCATGACGTCTAAAAGTTTGAAAATATTAGTGACTGTAAAGCATGGTACTTGAAGAACAAATTTAATTATTATCTAATGTGCTTTTATGACTAGTAGGTCCATACAAATATTAGTTTCACTTGCCCAAGATATTAGTTCATATGTGATTATGGATTGAGAAAGAGAAAAATATGTGTTCCTTAAAATTGTGGGTGGGAAGTTGTTCTAAATACTTTTTTAGATAAACATGTTTTTTTTTTAGTTTGGTTGTAATATAGTCAATGTGGTCAGTCCAACGTCTAATGATTGCGTGCTTTACGTAGCACCTCTTCCCACAAAAAATAATTAATTTTCTTAAAGTTTAGAAATAAGCAATTACATTATCACAAAAACAGATTTTACACCCATCAAAGTGAATACAAATCTGTTTTCATCTGCATCTGCAACGCCCACCAGTTTAATTCCGCCCGCAAATCTCCCTTGTACTCCATTATATCATTCGGTTCCGGTCCTACTTTTCAGAGGCTGCAGCACCGCACAGTGAATTATTCTACCGTCTAGAGTCGTCCTTTCAGCGCAACCTGCCGCTAAAACATGTAAGCTTCGACATCGCTGCAATACTCGTATAGCTTTTCACAGAGCGGTTGCAAAGTGAGATCGTTCATCAGATTTCTCGCTTTCTACGAGCATAGAGTTGGAACCTACCGTAAAATCCAGTGGTCCCGAAGGGAAATGTGACTTCAATTTGAACAGTATAATATCACGTATCTTTCAAATGTTTACTAAGATGCACTAATTTATTTTTCTTTTCAGCTGAAGTATCTGAAATCAGTTTCAGACACTATAGAGCCTCTCTTCAAAAAATATCACGTCAATATGGCTTACTGTACTATATATTATTTAAAAACAGTTTGCACACGCAGATACTAGTCACATTGGAAAATGGTTTTAATATCGCCCAAGCGAAAGACCAGCGATTGCTTGAAATGGGTTTAGCCGTGTTTACTAACCAGGTTTGAATAGCAGGGTACTTCCCCACCTCTCAAGTTGGAACTGTTGTATGGGATTCGTGTAAAAAAAGTGGTAAGAAATTACATCAACTTTTAAGTATGTAGGTACCTTCTTAAGGCTTTGTTTGTGAATGGAAGGAGATTTTATTCTTATTTAAAAATTGGAATAATATTTTTTATTCTATGCGCTTCCCAATTTAGTTTTCGAAGAAGTAAATCTTTTCATAATGCATAGAGTTAGTATAGAATAGTAAAAAAAGGGAATAATTTCATAAAAAATAAAAATAAAAATTACACTTACTCCCCACTGGAAGCCCTGAGGTAAATAATTTTTGGGGTTGCTGTGTGGAGGATCTTTAGGAGGATAGGAGGGAGTGAACCGTGGTTAGGATGATACAAACGTGTGTGACCAAATAGCAAATTAGGAGTACATAAAATAATATGAGCTTTTGTGTCAGGTTGTGGAAGCATAGGAGATGAATACATAGAAGTATCAGAAAAAAATTACATGTTGAACAAGTGGGTGAACCGAGTTGAGGGCATTCCAGGGGAATATTACGACAGGAAGTGTATCGAATATTTGATTAGTTTCACAACAATAACAATATACAAGTACATATATGTATTAGAAGATGTATGTATGTAGATGAAGCATGGAATGTGTACCCACCCTTCCATTTGGCAAATTTGCTTGTAATATATGACTAAACTTCTCCCAGACTTTCAGTAAATCATTTCCATGCAATCACGCTCTTATCAAACCCTCATATCTCAGCCATGAAGAATATGTAAATTACAATATTTTGTGAATATGCATATTTAGAACTGAGTAAGTGATATAAAACATGCAACGATTAAGTAGTTTATGAATCCAAGGTAGGTTAAGTAAAAAATACGAATTTTTAGTCAACGGGTATTTCTGCTATATTAAAACGATGTTCGATGACTTATGAAATATAACAAAAAATAAGAGTGCTATCCCAACCTTCTGCCTACATTTTGCGTGGAAATACTCCTCTAGTCAGGTACTCAGTAACATCTAGTCAAAAACCCTTCACCAGGATCGCTTTCATCAATTTTAGCAAATCCATAAAGTCACCCTGTAGTTCGAATCGTATTATGGATAGTAAGTCTGCGGAAGATCCGCTAGTGAATGAGTCGCTGTGAAGTCATTGTACTTTAAATGGTGTTTCCGCAATACACGGAAGTACCGTTCTGCCGCCGGTGCCGCTACCCCCGCTTCCTGCTTCTACCTGGTACCTGCTACCTGCCGCATGCTTCATACAACCTTTTAGCGTGTACTGCCTTCGCATTCAGAGGATTGTACGTTGCTGAGTACACCTCAATAATTAATTAGATTTCAAATCGCTTCTGTTCTTGATCAAAATCTGAGTTGGATATGTAAATAATGATTTTATGGAGTGATCTTGTGTTTAGTTTAGTTGAAAAGTTAAATTAAAAATTCTATTCACCACCAAGTGTCCAGCAAAGAATCAGATAATGACCTTAAAACAGATTTCTTACAGCTGCACTAAGAATTATGTTAGTGGTATTTGAAATGTTAGAAATGAGAAATATTCCTTTAATAAAAGTAAAATTAACTGTGACTTTTAAATTGTTCGTTCTTGAAACATTATCCCACAACATTCTAAACTCATTTAGTAAATATTAAAATACAATAGCCGTATAAAAGGAAGAGGAGTCAATATTAACCAACTTTATGGAGGAGCCACTTTTTAAGTTCCAGATTTTTTATCAGATCTGAGAATTGTAACGAGGAACATATTTTTTAAGCAGTTAGGAGTTGCATATCTTGGCCACTAGAATACAGAGATTATTGACGTTGTTTCTGATTTCCATGTCACGAATAAAAAATATTTTTTTTGTTGGTAAGCTGAAACAATTTGAATTATCTCAGAGAGCGTGCTAATTTCAGAGAGGTATGTCAGCAGCTAATATCTCAGAACATATTTTTTCTAGCGGACTAATATTTTTTTTCCATGTAGAAAAAGGAATTAGGATACGTTTGGCATACTATCTCCATATCGCATTTTTATGGACTCCTTTTTCCAAAACATTACAGATATTTCGTCTTCAATATGTATGAATAGCTACGATTTCTAAGGGTTTTTAGCTATTTTTTTTTTATTTTTATATGAATACCGCACAAGAGTCCCAAACTGCTCCCAACCGTCTGGAGCCAGTGACTATGGCATTCCCAATTGGGGAATGTTGTGAGCCTGAAGGTATTGGGGAGGGGAAGGAGAAGGGGGACAGGAAGGTGGGGAAAAGGGTAAATACCTGGCTTTTCAGATCTGGTCACCAAACACGGCTAAAAGCCATTTCAAGCAACGTTTCAATTCTGAATGGTGGTCTTTCACTAGAGCGATACTGAAAGTATCTTCCACTCTGGAACGTGCGCAAATATACTATATATTATTTTTAAATGAATTAATTGTGAAACAACACAAATTAATTAAATAAAATTTACTTGCGCTCGCCGGGATTTGAACCCGCGACCTTCGGATTCGTAGTCGAGAGCCTTACCCCTCGACCATGGAGGCCGCCATGGAGCTATTTGAATTTCTTAAAGATTTTTTCCGTACCCTTAAGATACCCTTGTGAGACAATAAGGCTCTAAAATAACCTTAATTGATACATTTTATTAATCATAGAAGTTATTATTTAATGTACAAATCACAAATGAAATATGAAAAAGAAAAGACACGGAAAATAAAAAGGAAACCGTCGCATCTGGGAACCCAGGACTTCTCGATATATCTAACACCAGGCTCTAACCAACTGAGCTATTGCCACATGTTTGCTTTCCGTCGGTTTTATGGATACCGTACTTTAATTTTTTTTATTTACTTAAAGTTTTTAAAATTTAAAAACTTCGAGTAAAAATGGGGTTTTACAAATTAAATTTGAATACAATAAAGGTCTGCTTACATCTACCGAAACCATGCCGTGCAAACACGAATGGTGGGAGGCATGGCACAGAAGAGAGTATTCACATTACACCGAGCGTGAATGTGTACAAATTCTTTGCCTTCCTCGATGCGACACTAATTCTAAGAAAAATTCCTTCACTTATCGGGCATCATACATCTTTACCACGCACTACTCACAATTTAACATCTTTAACTGTGCACCACACTCCATATAGTCACACCAGCGAACTATCAAGCCTTTGTAACTTCAGATACCTACCTCATACTACTACCAGTCTATTAACTTACTTCTTTATATATACTTTATTTTATCCTGTTATTTTATTAACATAAAATAACACACATAAATTTCAACTAGATCAAAACCCCTCCCTAACCCCTTCCTTTCCAGACCCCATAAAAAATTACATGTAACTTTCAAATTCATATTTCTTCTTTGTTTTGCATAATTATCTTTTTAATTTTATTTTGATTTCTTTAAAAATCACTAAATTCACTCATAAATAATACCCATGTGGAAACCTGTAAATGGTCAAATTTCACTAATTCATTATATTTCATTTTTTTGTAAACTGTTGGTCTCCCAAATATACAAAAACAAAAAAAAATAAAGTAACTGATTTTGCCATGCCACGTTACGTATCTGCACTGCGCTGTACCGGTAGATTTGAATCGAGCTTTAATCGTACTTCAATTTAAGAACTGTTAAAATCGTCATCAATTAATTCCCATATATTTTTGGCGGATACCTTTCTATATAGACTGCAAGATTCTGCTCGAATTTATTTGCAATTGTCTTGGACATTCCTATCTGATTTTTATTTATCCATTGACCTTTTTAACAATTCTAGGAGTAATGTTGAATTTTTTTTGGAATCACTTATATGAATAAGGCTTTTATATAATACTTACCAAGATTAATTTTTCAATATATTCATTCATGTGTAAGAGCTTCTTTTATTACCTTAGTAGTATCATAAAAAAATTCAAAAGCCTGAAAAAAATTTCAAAAACATTTTGCTCAAAATTCAGAATACCATTTGAAAATTTAGAGCATCCGCGTAGCTGCACTGCACACTGCAAATGCGAGGCAGTGTTTTGTTGAGCTTTTTACAATGACGGTCGTTGCCAAAATTCGTTACGGGCAGCTTTTCCTGATTGTTTCCATCCGGAGATTCTGTTTGTTTTTTTGTTTTAACATCATTCGAACAAATATTTTCTTAAATGAATTTAATAATATACTAATACTTAAAATGCATTAACCACTTTATAAATATACGTTGATATCAACATGTTTCGAAAGCGATGCTTTCATCGTCAGGAATATATGAATACCTAAAATAAAATATATTTTTTAGTTTCACCACGTTGCGTTATTCGCAGAAGGAGTGATTCAATTTAAATTGAGTAGTTTGAATAATCGGTTATCGACTATGTGATTATTGAGTTACGAGTACTCCATAATTTAATCAAAGCGAAAGTTCGAAACGAAATTTCAATTATGACTTCAACTCGAATATTGTAATGGTGGATAAATGGTAAGAGAGCCCCTGCCGGTACGGAGCACAGAAAGAGGAACTATATCGCCACCCGGTTGGGCAACGTTATGTAGCGGGTCAAGGAGGGAGCGATTTGTTATTGCGGACAATAAAGAGGCCCGGATTAAATGTGGGAGGAAAGACAGGTAGTTCGTTCCATATACGAGCCGACTTACATAAAGGTGAGTCGGTGAAATGACAGTTCTCATGAGACCAACATCAACTGTAAATGGGTGTTTCACCTGTGTCTATTGAGTTTCACGCACGTACACTGGCGCGGAGGGGATTTATGCTGCTTTCTCCTTTGAGTACGCTCCATTGAAATGTCTTTAGAACAGACTCAACATACCTACATTGCGTCTGTGCATTATAGATGGCAATTGGTCTGTTAACAGAATTTTGAAGAGTATTGTTAACAGTCAATATTTTTCACTGAATCAAGCAGATTCATTAAGTATTTGGGAACTCCAGCCTAGATGTGGCTTTTATATTCAACTGTTTGACGTACTTGAGATTTCTATAAGGTTAACAGTTGGCTACTTTTGAAGAATGTGAAGAATAGACACAATGTTTCTCGGAAGCCAGTTAAATTAACCAAGAGTCTTTTATTTAGATTACCACCTACTGCCTATTGTTAATTTATTATGTTATTATTATAAAAGTTCCAACTCTATGAAGTGCGGAGAAGAAAGGTATAAGAAGATTGAGATGACCCATGTCACTAACATCTGGAGGCCTATTCTGCTACTTTTTAAGGAAAACTCCTTATCCTCTTCCTTAGGGTAAAGACGTATAGCTAACTCTGATTTCGATTACATGTCAATGTAATCATTTTTTTTTCAAAAAGAAATACAAATATTTCCTGGTTACTAATTACCTGACAATATTTGAAAATCTCCTTCTATCATCACAGTAAGCGGAAGATGTTGCTTGTTTCATGATGGAGGACTTAGCCAGCTGAGGAATTGAACTCACGACGCCCGGGTCAGACCAAGATGCGATGCCAACTCAGGTACTGAGTTGCACACATACTTACCAAGTATAGTTTATTATTACTTACTACAAAAGTGTGGATTATCATAATATTTTACAATTTAAATCACTTTTATCTGACATTTCGAACTATTGGCATAGGTACTTTATAAAAATTGCAATTTTGTTCAATTAATTAATTTAATAGCAACATTATGAAACAAATTACCCACTAAAAATGTTACTATAATTCTTTTGTTTAAACTTCCCAAATATGGAGATTTTTACAGAATATCTTGGTTGAATGACAGCTGACATCCAAAAGAACCCGATCCGCAGTTAAGCATGAAATCTTTAAGCCTAAGGAAAAAAATAAGGATTTTTTTTTAAAAGAACCAGAATTGGCCTATTAGGTCAGTAAACATAGCTAAAATCGTTTTTAGCAACTTTCGCTTCTGAGCTGAGTTATTTCAGTAGTGAATTTACTAAATATTATTTAATTTATATTCTTATTTTGAAGTACCGCATATAAAACTTGATGTCCGGAATCTCGTGATACAAGCGGGATACTGGTGAATGTACACCAAATTTAGAGATGATTTCGTCCTACAACTTTTCTGATTTGAGCTTTTGTTTTCGAGTAATTCGAGTCCAAAGTTAATAAGGTCAAATTTGAAAAAAAAAATCGTTCGATACGGTGTTATTATAAACTTTACACGTTTTTTTAACCGTTAAGTACCCAAAAAAAATTATTTTCTCTGATCTTTTTTTGTTTCTCTTTGTTATGTAGATATTTACTCGTTTACCGCTTTTACCACTAGTTTTTGAACGCCGTGTACAGTATATTTTTTGCATGCCTGGTTTTGAAGTCGCGACCTCTGGATCTAGAGCCAACCAGCGTACGTCTCTGCCACGCAGATCATCATTAATGAATATTATAATTGTGAATAATTTCATATAATTCCACGTGTCTGGTTTTAAAGCACAGTGGACACATTAAACAGTTCCAAATATTTCATTAATCTGGACGAAACTCCGATTTAATATGAACAGCATTATTACCAACACAACAATATTATTTCATTATTAGTTTGGTTATTAGAACGGTTTTGTCATGCACAGTGGATCAACATAATAACCTTCTCGTAATCTGATGAAATATCATAAACGCACCGCGTCGCGACCATCTATGGGCGTGAATAATTTACCGGCTGATGCAAGCTGCAACACAAATAATAGTTTAGAATTTTAAAGGGCAATTTATAATTCTGCAGCTTTTTCTGAAAACAGCAGATTTATGTGAAATGTTTGATATAGATACGTTTCTTGTTTTTCATTGCAGCAATTGAACAGCGTGTGCTTTATAAAACTTATCTTTTTTTAAAGCGTCAGTACCATAAGGCAAAGGATTTTATGGGATTTTTATGGTATATATATTTTTATATTACCTTGAGTTTCATATAGGGTGTTATGATGGTCTCCGTGGTTGAGTGGTTACAATCCTTGGCTGCGAATTCGGAGGTCGCGGGTTCAAATCTCAGCGTGCGTAAGTTAATTTTTTTGATTGAATTTTGTTATTTCACAATTTCTTCGTTTAAAATAATATGTATTATATTAGCGGTACGTTTCTGAGTGGTAGATACCCTCAGTATCGCCCTGGTGAAAGACCACCATTTAGAATCGAAATGTTGCTTGAAATGGCATTGTGATGACCAGTTCTGAATAGCCAGTTACTTCCACACCTTTCTTCTTTCCATCTCCTTCCCCTCTTCGATACTTTCAGTCTCACAATATACCCCGATTGGGGATGCCAAAGATCACATTTATTATATATTTATATTTATTAAGTCAGGTACAAAGACGTACCTGACTTACCAGGACAGGAATTAGACCAATAATCACCAGCTTAAGTAAGTCAGGTACGTCTTTTAACACCCTATATATAATTTCAATATGCACCCACATATTAAAAACTTTAAAAAATATATTGTCTTACCCCTTCTTTGGTCAATACAAATGTCTTTCGAAAAACTAGAGTGAGAACAAGGTAAAACAACCTGCAAGCGACGAATGAGCTATCAAAAGTATAACATTCAAATTTGGAATAACTTATTGAAGCAAGGTAAAACAACCTGCAAGCGACCAATTAGCTATCAAAAGCATAACATTCAAATTTGGAATAACTTATTGAAGCAAGGTAAAACAACCTGCAAGCGACCAATTAGCTATCAAAAGCATAACATTCAAATTTGGAATAACTTATTGAAGCAAGGTAAAACAACCTGCAAGCGACCAATTAGCTATCAAAAGTATAACATTCAAATTTGGAATAACTTATTGAAGCAAGGTAAAACAACCTGCAAGCGACCAATTAGCTATCAAAATTATAACATTCAAATTTGGAATAACTTATTGAAGCTTATAAACCCCATTATATATTTTGAATCATTGAAGATAATATTAACAACTTCCAAAATGAATTGACTGACCATTCAAACACAAATTCCTTTGTCATTTGTTTAACATATTCTAGTTCTATAAATTCAATACATTCGTTGGGGTAAATGCTGATATCTCCATGAACATGACTCTTTCGACAAAAAATAGAACCTAATTTATATCCCTTAAAATTAATAGATTTGTTTGCAACTTTCTTTCTAAGTTTATGAATGCGTTTGAGAGTGTTATGTGTACCAGTTATCACCCCCTGCGTGTTGAATTATGAATGTGACGAAGCTTTTTGCGGCTATTTTTCATCTTTGGTAAAAATATTATTATATAACATAAGCACAGAATTTAGAAATGAAGAGTAGGAAGAATATAAGAGAAATATTAACGAAAAATTTAAAGAAAAAACTATTTAGATACTATATTTTTATTTTGTATTAGAATACACAAATACATTAACAAAACTTGGGTACTTACCTATAGTGCAATATCGATCACAAATACAAATTTATGCGCTTGATAGCATAACGAAAATAAAACATTTAATCAAAGCTAGGTAGTGGGCATCTAAATACCATTACTATTAGTTCCACTGTCCTAAAATAGCTCCAGTGAGGCGTATATCAATAATGATCCTTTAAATGTTTCAATTAATTGTGTACCCTTCGCACTGGCCAACTATTCAGAAAGGAAACTTCAGGCAACCAATCAGAAACTTGATTGACTTAGGATATACTATGTTTGGTAACCGGATTTCCGGCCCACTTCTTGCCGCCTCAGAGCATCCCCAAATTTGGGGCCATAGTTAGAATAGCTTATTTTCCTTTTTCATTCTATGGTGATTAATTTACTGCAAGAAACGATACATCCTACCATTATGCCTGTTAGTACGGTCATCTCCAGACAGGTTTCCACTAAAACACTCGATACATAAATACACGAAAAAATTTACAGCAAACCTACTAATAGTACAAGCCAACAAAACAATATTTCAATAAGCATCCTACTACATGTCTATTAAAGTGCATTATAACAACCTTCTACGTAACATCAAATAAACATACTCAAAGAAAGACATTCCTTCTGCACAAATGTCACTACACCTTAAACGAATACTTTGAACTTCTCGATATTTTATATTAATATATAAATATGAACATATATATGTATTTTATATATAAATACACTTTTACAAATTAGTGAGAAATATTTTGTGTGAACTAATATGTAATACATAAATATAAACGTGTTTCGGAAGGGAAGCTTCCCTCATCAGGATACACAGTATAATAATAATAATAATTGTATTACTTCTATAACGCCGTTTTCGTGGGAAAATCACCTCAAGGGCGCTTTACAATTAATTAAATAACATGTACAACCAATACCTTACAGCTAAAATTTATTACTAATGGCTTATAAGTAAGACTTATGGCTAGGGACTAATAACTGAGACTTATAATTAGTGGCTTACATCTATGGCTTATAGGTAGTCACTTACCAACTAAAAGTTATAGCTACTGACTTACAATTTAGACTTCAGTAGGCATAACTAGAATATAAACCTAACACATACCATATATAAACCTAGTACATATTTAAAACTACATATCTATAACCGCGTGCATATTTTATATATAATACTGCAAAATGACGTACAACTATGGCTTAAAACTAGAGTCTTACAACTAACATACCTATTTGTAATAATATAAATACCTGTTATGATTATTGCTCATGCTGTCAGTGGTAAAGCACACAAAAGTCTAATAATTTTTATTGAAATTAAAGAAGGTAATCTGGGCGGTAGAAGGTAAATAGGTATATAAGTAATTCTCTTGGACTGAGTACTCGAAAACACCATTAGACCAATTGGGTCGTTATTCTGGAAAGAATAATTTAAAAAGATGAGTCTTTAGTTTTGCTCTGAATTCAGTAGAGCTGTCGATTTTTCGCAAATGTAAAGGGAGTTTGTTCCAGGCTGTTGGGCCTGCCACCGCAAAAGCTCGGTCTCCGAAATTGGCATTGGGATTGCGTTTAGGTACTGAGAGTCTTCCTATGGCCGTCGAAGACGCTGATCGAAGAGATGATTGCCTAGTGTTGACATCGTTTGGAGTGCATAGTTCCGCCAAGTAGGGTGGTGCCATGTCGTGTATCGCCTTAAAGACCATCCCGCATAGTTTAAACTGGATCCTCTCAGGACACTTAAGCCAATGAAGGTTCCGCAGATGTTGAGATATGTGGGAGTATTTGGAAACGCCGGTTGTCAGCCTTGCTGCAGCATTGAAAACTGACTGAAGTCTGTCAGTATATATTTTGGGAAGACTTGCGTATATGCCGTTGCAGTAATCAAGTCGAGAAAGAACGTAAGAATTTACCAACATCTTTGTGCCATTAGCTGGAATATTTCTCCGTATTGATTTGATTTGGCGCAGGTGAAAGAAACCTGCGCTTACTGTCTTGTTAATCTGGGATTTGAGTGATAGATCTGCATCTAGATGCACACCTAGAAGTTTAACGCCTGTTTTAGGGATGATGTTACAGCCCGAAGTAGTGAGAGGAAATTTATCTAACATTGATTGGCGCTTTTTTGTTGCTGTCCGAAGAAATTCTGTTTTGGATGGATTTAATCTTAATTTGTTCGAAGACATCCATTTTGTAATGGCGGCAATGCATTTGACGGTAATTTCTTTTAATTTGTCTTTCTCATTCAGTGCACAATAGAAATAGATTTGCTGATCGTCAGCATAGCAATGGGAAAGAAGTCCGAATGATTCTATTATTTTGGTAACATCGTTGATGAACAAAATAAAAAGTAGGGGTCCCAGCACTGAACCCTGGGGGACTCCAGAAGTAAGGGTTACAAAGGGAGAGTTTTTACCACCCGCTTGTACAGATTGGGTTCGGCCACAGAGGTAGGATTTAATCCACTGAATGATTTCGCCACCCAGTCCAAAAGTCTTTTCCAGTCTGTCGATCAATATATTATGATCGATGGTGTCAAATGCTGCACTCAAATCTAATAATGATAGCAAAGCTAGCTTACCTGACTCGTTTGCAAGCATCAAATCTGACAACACGCGCAATAATCCAGTCTCTGTAGAATGGTGCTTCCTATACGCTGACTGGTATTTTAAGTTTATTGGGCGGTAATCTGCCTGATCACAATTTTTTCAAGGACTTTTGAAATAAATGGAAGATTTGACACGGGGCGATAATTACCCAAATCTTTAGCATCTAGTTGTGGCTTTTTTAGAATCGGTGAAACAAGGGCCTCTTTGAGCAGTAGTGGCACCTCGCCTAAGTCGAAAGTTTTGTTGTAGAGGAACACTAGGAAGGGCACTACATGCTTAAGACATTTTGTGAGGAGCCGCGTTGGAATCGGGTCATATTGTTTATTTAGAGAACTAGACACAAGTTTTGTGACTTCTGCCGATGTAGTGTATCTGAACTTTATCAGAGATTCACCGTTGTAGACGGTGAATGTAAGTGGAGGTGCTGACGCTGTCGTGGCTCGGATGTTTTGGATCTTTTCTAGGAAAAAGTCTGAAAAATCTTTCGGACTTATCAGAGCTGTAGTTGAATTTTCTGACTCACCCATGACAAATTTTAGCGAGTTCTAAAGTCGTTGGGGATCAGAATCTTCACCCTCAATCTTCGATGTCCAGTACTCCGATCTTTTTCTCCGAATTTCATCCCTATATTCATCTTGCGCATTAACCTAAGCCTCCCTTTGACTGGTTAACTTTTCGCGCCTGAAAATCCACTCAAGTCGGCGCATGGTCCTCTTCTAGTATACTAAGTACATATACTTATATATACATATACTTCTAGTATACTAGTATGCGCAGTATACTAAGAAGTAATGACATAAATTGACAATTCTTAGAATGTAATATAATTCAATGAATAGACAATAATCTATTTTTGTCATTATTTCTTTTAAAACTGTGTGCCCTGATAAGGGGAGCTTTGATTCAGAAACTTGTTGATATTTATATATTAAATAGTGGCTTACAAAAAATATTTCTTATTACTTTTGTTAATAATGACACCAGAAAGTAAATTTACATTTACTGAAGAAAATATTTAAAACAAAAAAATACAAATATATAGGTATGTATGTTTTAGATTAACTGTAAGAAATATAATGTAACTATAAGCTACTATACCCTTTTGTACTCTATACTTTTGATTGTGCAAAAAAGATTTAATGAATTTGAATTTGACTGTATATTCTAACATATAACTACTATATACCTATACGTATGTGAGAAACGTCGCAAGTTAGAGGTATCTTCATTAAATACTGGTGATCAGCCCATTAAAATGTACATGTCCTTTAACCCCTGTCTTGTGCTTGCCGACAGTTGCGAGAGTTCAAATTATTTGAACCCTATCTGAAATAATGTTGTGGTCAGTAGGCAGCATTAGAAAGATAAAAGCGATGAAACACAGATTAGTCAATGTTTTTAGAATATCTACTAGGTAGGTATCGATCTCAGGTAAAGGGTGTTTGAGATTGTAAGGCATTTTCAGACAGCGTAAATTATAAATAGAGACAATATATGTTTTCAAAATTGATGTGCGTCTTGCATACCATAAACAAATTTATATGGGTAATTTGAAAGCTAGAGGACCTTCTGTTATCCAGAAAGCTGTGCTAAAACGATTGAATATTGTATGGAAAATTTTTTTTTGGTCTCTTGACGGCCTCCATGATCGAGGGGAAAGGCTCTTGACTACAAATCCGGCGTGCGCAAGTGAATTTTATTTACTTAATTTGTGCTGTTTCACGATTAATTAAATTAAAAATAATATATAGTATATTTGTGCACATTCCAGAGTGGAAGATACTCTCAGTATCGTCCTGGTAAAAGACCACCATTCCGAATTGAAACGTTGCTTGAAATGGCTTTTAGCCGTGCTTGGTGACCAGATCTGAATTGCCAGGTATTTTCCCACCTTCCTCTTCTCCTTTCTCCTTTCCCTACTTTCAGCCTCTTTCAGAAATACTTTCAGCCTCACAACATTCACCAATTGGGGATGCCATAGCCTCACTGGCTCCAGACGGTTGGGACTTTTGTGCGGTATTCATGTAAAAAAAAGGTACATTTAATCTTCGTTGCCAAAAAGAAGCATTGAGATCATGTACTACCTTTTTCAACAATGTAACCCGATACAAAATGCTTACTAATTTATACGAGAAATCTCAAACGGTTTTTTTCATTGACTTGAGTTAAGAGTATTGGTTTTGATCATGCATAATCTATTTGGTGAGAGCCCAGTGAGTGTCGAGGTTTAGTTTTATTTTAAAAGCTTAACGGTCTTTGAAGGTCAAATTAATGAAATGCAAATTAAGCTCCCGCCTAAAAGGTTCGAGAGTTTCTTAAGTTGCATCTCATTATTGCAAAGAAGTCAGCAGGGGTTCGAAACCTTCTTTTTTGGAAAATTGAAAAAAAAAAATAGAAAAATCAAACTGACTTTTCTAATTAGGTAAACAATCGTAAAATTATTTATATTCATAATAAAAATGTTTGCAATTTACCTTCGTGTACTGGGCGCGTGGTTGTAGGTGTTCCTGAATGAAAGTTGATGAATGATCCATGTATTTCGATGCTCTTTCTATTAAACTAGAAATAAGACAAATAAACGTTATTGTCACCTGACAAAGGTGTAGCACTGATGTTTTTCATCTATTTAAACTATGTTTTAACAGAATCACCCTGACAGAATATTATCTATGTGATCCAATTCAGAGTTTACCGTCAGATAACGCTTTAAAAATTAAATTGCAATATTTGCCTGTAGGCTTCATAGCATTTAAAAAGCTGGCATCAGGATATTGCGGGGGCCATTCTTACAATGGTACGATAATATAAAATGGTTATTATTTTTTATAAAAGATAATAAACTTCATATAATTACAGCACCAGCATTTCTAGACAACAAATGGTTATGACATTAGATTAGATAAGTTAGAAGCTTCAGAAATAAAGAAAATCGTTAAAATTGACAGCAATATTCCTAATAATCAATTTTATTTTTTCTACATTCCTATACTAGATGTATTTCCCGCTAACTTAAAATTTCAAACATCCCTTAAACCCCTCCCTCATCTGACGTTCTCCTTCTCTTTCATATGTCGTCCTATTATATAATGTTTAAGCATTTCTCTGTCATACTGTTTTATTGTTTCATTTTATATTATCTCCCTCTTATTCTCCCTCTGTATTACGTCTCACCTATATATTTTTTACTCTATGAATTTTTTGTTTAGTTTTTTTTTTTTAAATTTTACCCAGACGAAGCTTGTGATAAGCGAAACTCGTTGGTGATAAATTTTAAATTAATTAGTGATTTATAACAAAGTTTTTGTTTTATTTATATTTAGTCCTGATAAACCAGTGTTTACAAAAATACCGTTTTCATCAATTAAGCAAATATTCTTCACACTCGCCATAGTTGCGAGTATGTCTTTCGACTTACAAAAAAACATCTCAATGCTAGCAAAAACTAAATTTTTTCATATAGGTTCAGTACCGCTAATTCAAGATAACGGAAAATTCTCATTCAAATGAACCCAATAAATGGGTTCCGCCGCAGTATAAAGCTTTTACTCCTCCCCCGTGCATCCCTTTGAGCCAGGCATTGGTAATGAATTTCACTGAGGCGCTTAACAGTGCACAAATAAATTAAATAATAGTTCCCCTGCGTCTGGCTCGCCGTGACGAGCCGCATAATGACAGAGGCGACAAAGGATTGACACCGGGGGATTCTAATGACGTATTACTGGAGGTGGTAAACTCATGCATTAAAGATTTCAGGGCCTTTGATCGGGTCGCGTGTTGAGTTGGATATAGGATAGGGTATTATTCGATAGATTGATATTATTAATTTATTCTACGACCTCTGCGTGTGCCGGGGAGAGCTTTTAACTCGCGGTCCCCGCTTTGAGTCCCAAATAAGCCTTCCAAAAAATACATTTATTTTTATATTATTTTGTATGGGCTTTTACATATTTTATTATAATAATTCAAATTACAATAGAGAAACAAGTGCCAAACACATCACAGTAGCTACATAGATAGAATAGGTAGCCTTCACAAAATACAATAACTAAATATTTAATTTGTCTCACGAACAAATTCAGCAATAACATCCTGTAAGTACCATTCCATATAATAAGCAATAGAGGCGAATATAGAAAATACACATCAAATTCATTAATGCTTATACTCTAGATAGATTATATTGTTAATAATTTAACGAAGAAAGTTATCACTTTGTGGTTTGACAATAAAATTTAAATGAAAGATTTTTGTTTTTGTTTTAAACCGCTTTATTTTATTTATATTTATGCATTATCGACCGGTTATTGTTGAACTTATCCTTCATACACATAAAAATAAATTAACTTACGGATACATATCACAATGAAAAAAGTGAAAGTGGGGGAAAGAGACAGTACATCAGATTAGAATAGGATAGAGCATCAGAAGGGTAGGCTGTAGAGGTGTGGGTATGGGGGTATGAAAAGGGGAAGGGAAGAACGGGAATATCCTTAAAATCGGACTTTGGGTTAAATTTAATTGCTTATTTAAAATACGGCAATTATTATTTTTTATTTGATTTTAATTTTTCTAAGGCTTCTAAATTATTGAGGCGTACTTCTGTATTTTTATCAAAAGTATGGTTAGTATTAATTAAGTGTTTGGCAAATTCTGAAAAACCTATACTTGTTAAACATCTAACGTGTTATTTTACTCTAATGGTTTCTCGCGGTTACCGCGTTAGAGATGAATTAAAAAAAAAATTGTAGTCGCCACATTACAGGTTGTGATTAAAAATAAATTTTTAATTCATTGGTTGTTATTTGAATTATTAAATTTTTTTATCTTCAAAACTAATTATTTTAATTTTTGGTGGCTTAATTACGCACATCATTATGTCCACCCACTTTCGTAAAAATATATCTCATGAGAACAATATCACTGAATCCACCGGTTATATTTCGTGAGGTGGAATGGATAATGATGAAAAAGCACAAACTCCGCACTCTCCACCTCGTTACCGGATCTCCAGGGCCTAATTTTCCAATTTCCCTTTCCGT
Source organism: Halesus radiatus (assembly GCA_022606495.2). Classification (NCBI taxonomy): domain Eukaryota; kingdom Metazoa; phylum Arthropoda; class Insecta; order Trichoptera; family Limnephilidae; genus Halesus; species Halesus radiatus. The sequence goes on from JAHDVE020004067.1 coordinate 41,271, forward strand.
TTCGTGACAGTGCACATTTTTTTTCTTAATTTCAGGTAGTAATTAACGAACAATGAACCTACCTACATTTTTTCAGTATTTTTATGCGTGGTTATTTTTTTTTGGAAATAGGTTCATTTGGTAATATGGCAGATAGGTGATTGATAATGACATAAATTTTTCATCATATTTCCCGTTTAAGCCCTGTGATTTTCCTTCAAAAGATTCTGAATGAAAATATGAATTGTTATTTCCTCAGCCAAATTATTTTCAGACATAATGTATTTTTTATTGAGGCTATAACGTTACAGAAGAAAATACTGCAAATCGCCTGTACTAGATCGGGTAATTAATTAGATACATTTTAATAACTTTATCTCTTCAATCGTATAATTTTCTCCACTCTGCTGTCATACGATATCGACTCAATAAACCTTAGGAGTAGAGTGGATGAATTTAAAAATGAAATTTTAATGAAGAGGAACGGCTGCTCGGCCTATTTCATAAAAAACTTAATTTTCGATTTGAGGCCAAAATAGTCAACTAAACCTAATGATCTTTTTTTCATCATAAAGTATATTGAATATCTAGTACGGGTTAGAAGTAATTTATTTATTTTTATTTTGCAATATGAAATATGGGCCATTAAAGGAATTGTTTTATTTGCGATTTTAGAAGGAATCTTTAACAATTATTTAGGGGCTAACGGTGATTACAAAATGGTGATTTTAAAAAGTTTTACCCCATCTGCATTGAAAATACAATAAAATATAAAATAATTAAAAAAAACTGTGGTAAAATAAGCGTTATGGTGAACTTTAAAATAAATTAAAAACGACCAATTTATGTTGGAAAACAAATTTTGCCATATATAATTTAAAATTTCGACAGAAAAAACGTTTTCATGATTTAAAACAAAAATAAATAAAATAATTTTAAACCTTTAATTTAAAAAATATATATATCATTCAGTTCGGATGGGTATTTTGGCCTCAAATCCAAAATTAAGTTATCTATGAAACAGGCAGTGCAGCCGTTCCAGTGCAGGCTCAAACAAAATTCTTGACTTACCTACACTTAACTCTAAATTTAGCTTCTCTTTTATCCACATCATCGTTGTTAATTAGTTACTAAACTTTAATTTTGGAAAAAAATTTGAAGCTTGTAAACCTCATTGCAATGTATTTTTAATAATTGAAGGTAATATTAACAACTCTCAAAATGAAACATGAAACCGAAAACTAAACATTAAACTGTTCACATAAACTACATACATCTACATTTACTAAGATCTCTGTATGGACCTTAGGAAGCTCGAGGTTCACGATAACAGATTCGGTAGCTCAATAGATTAGGCCCTCCTAGCCGAGTCTCCCACCAGATCCTTTTTTCACGTTTGACCATTGCGCATTCTTCATCTCACGCCCAGCTTCACGTCGCCGGCCGGAGGAATATATATCTAATTCTTCATTGTCTCGAACCTGAGTCTCTCAAAAGCCTGTCTGATAAACCATCGTCTACTCCTTGATCTTTACCCTCCCGTGACTGCCGGTGCCCTATGAACTCACGGCACCCCTGGCCCTATTCCTCACTTCACTCTAAACTTTTTGTCGTTTCTACCGATATTTGTCAACGCGTTCTTTGCTCAAATATTCTTGTGACGATATTTGATTCGTCACAAGTCACATGATTGAAAAAATCTTTATTTTGAAACAATCGGTTCAAGTCAAATTACTGATTTGATTAAAAATACTGTTTATGTTAGAGCAATCAGTTTCAATACGAAATATAGATTTGATTAAAACATGTTCCATTAAAAAATCTAAATCAAAATTCGAAGTAGCTTTGGCAAAAATAATACTATGCCTAATAAAAACACACACAGGTGAATGTTTACTTTATTCAAGCCAATTTATTTGAAAAAAATGACCGATTTGAAATTCATATAAAGCATACTTAAGCAAAAACTCGAATTATTAGTACTAAATACATAGTTTTTTCTGCCAAGTAAGTCTTAGATTTTCATAATTTGTATTTTTGATTCAGTTCTCTTGGTATACGAGTACACGAATTATTTAATTTAATTTAAATTACACCAGAAAAGTTTTATACTTGTAGTAAAACGAGTAGTTCAAAAATTTAAATTTGGTCCATACTTCCCATTTTTATCTTATCTTTATACAATAAAAACATCAGGTGCAGAGAAACGGGCGGTCCGTTTGATAGATTCGCCTATCTTAACAAACGGACTGCAATCTTTTGAGCACAGACGTCAAGTGGGAATGCTGTCCTTGTTCTACCAGTATTTTAATGGAAGATGCTCTGAGGAACTAGCGTCATTGATCCCTTCGGCACCGGCGCATAGTCGGGAAACACGCCAAACGCGTGTCCAATATTTGCACACGGTTGACATTTGCCACACGAAAACGGGTCGCTTCCAAGACTCAAATTCACTCCTTCCTAAAAGACCCTCCACACAGCATCTCCTAAGATGACATAGGCATTGAGGGAAAATATTTCCCTAAGGGTCTCCTGTGTGGATTGTCTGAATTGTCTGAATATCATAAATTTCTACGGGGTTGTATTTTTGCTAGTAATGGCCGTATCGCCCTTCAAATGTACTTATTGATTTTTAATCAAATGATTCGCATACTATTGAAAACTAAACAAATGAATAATTATTTTACTCTGATAACAGACGAAAAGTTATTTGTGAGTTCTGTAGTTTGTCCTTTGTTCGATTTTAAATCATAAATGCATAGAGCTTCCATTGCGCAGTCGGCTGATAATAACCAGAGAATAATGAGCTCCACAGAATGTAATAGGAATTATGAAACACTCATAGGAAGTCCCGTAACAAGCACTAGCATACAGAATTTAATTATTTATTTTACTAGACGGGCCCCGAGATGTTCTTCAAGACCTTGTATGTTAGTTAGTAAATAACGATAATGAAAGTTCGCACATAAATGGAATGATTGATTATGTATTGATGCGTCAGAGCTGAGTTGATAGAAGTCCAATGAAAGTTTAGTTTTATACCTAATACCTACTTACCAAAACTTGTTTCAAGATTTGTCAATATTATTCTCCATTTTTAATCTCACATTTTTAATATTTTTAATCCGTTGTTTTCTTCCGGTTTAATATTTCATTTAGGTTAGGTAAATATTATTTTCTTCAATGAATAAAGGTATTAATATTAAACAAAACATTCATTAATAAATAAATCTAACATTATGGTACTTAAAACCGTTCACATGATTCAAAACACACATTATCTATGTAAACGGTACTACACAGTATGTGAACCATACAACCACATTATTTGAGTTTTAAACCAGCTGGTTTTGGACACAACCATGCCTTCTTCAGGACACGGTATACTTTGACTCTGTATAAAACACACAACAGTGTTTGGAAGTGCAGCTCCAAAGCAAAAGGATTGGGGTCACAAATTACCAACTTTGTAGGAGATACAGTTCAGCTAGTTTGTATATCTAAGCTGTGGTATATTAAAGTTGTGTGTTTATAGGAATTGCTCAGAGAAAATTAGTAGTTAGGAATTAGTAGTAAAAACTTTAATGAAGTATTTTTATAAAAAAAAAGCAACATTTAAAAATATAAACCATTTTCCATTTTGCTATGTAGTCGAAGAAATATACCGATTATTTAAGTAATTCATAATTAATACCAAAACATGAAAGCATGAAACCAGCAGATGGAGGATGAAGGTTCACTAAAAGCAGTAAAAAGAGATCTTTGAGGCTCATATGTGGTAAAACTTAGTCTGACTGTGTTTAAAATATGGAGATCAGTGAAGGCTGATGTAAACGTAATGGTTAAAGTAAAGAAAAAGACCCTTCGATTGTTTCGGCCTATAATAAAAAATAAAAATAAAAATAAAAATAGAAATAAAAATAAAAAAAAAAATAGAAATAAAAATAAAAAAAAAAATAAAAAAAAAAAATAAATAAATAAAAAAAAAAAAAAATAATAAAAATAAAAAAATAAAAAATAATAATAATAATAATAATAATAATAATAATAATAATAATAATAATAATAATAAAAACAAAAAATAAAAATAAAAAATAAAAAATAAAAAAATAAAAAATAATAATAATAATAATAATAATAATAATAATAATATTAATAATATTAATAATAATAATAATAATAATAATAATACAAATAAAAAATAATAATAATAAATTCTTTAAATTTTTCCGGAACTTAACAAAAAAATCTGCATAAAGATAAAATTTGTACATACATTAATTTAATTGATAGGTTATAACATCAACTGGAAAGATTTGTGACATTTTTTTACGGTAACTCCGCACAAGAGGCTCTGACGGAAATAATTTCCGCTAGGGCCAATGTCATTTTGGGGACCCTGTAAGGAGGGTCTTTTTGAGGACAGAAAGGAGTTAACCTGGGTCTTGAAGAGACCCATGTTGTGGGAGAGAGGAAACGCAGATCCTAGCAAAACATTTCTCAGTCGAGTTGTTGAACACAGGATCGAGTTGCAGAAGCGATCATTCCTAACTAACTAACTAATGTGGATGATGAGAAATAGATAGAGGTGATAGAGGTAGATCAGGAAATAAGTGCCTATTCTAGGCAAGATCTAGTCACTAACTAAGTATCTAACTAACCATCACGCCGTTTCTCAGCATGGGTGAGCGGAGGAGAGGATGGACCGCCAAACAACTCGATCTTGACATACACGTCTCATACATTTTCTTCTCTTATTCCGACTTCTGACATGGCCCGACACAAGTATTTGATTCGCTTAATCGTGTTATCTCCTCCTCTTCCTTCTGCCATTCACATTCGCGTTCGCGTAATATGTTCTCCATATTGAGAGAAAGTAATGTCAACCATGCGCTAATGTTGTCTGCGCGTTTGACGTGATCTCTGACCATGCACCGAGTCAAACGGATCGATGACGCTAGTTTCTCGGAGCATATTCCATAGAAATAAAGATAGAAAAAGATTACAATCCGCTTGTTAAGATAGGAGTCTATGAAATGGGACGTCCGTTTTTGCACATAGTCAAGGTGTTTTTTTCTTCATATTTATAACACGAAATAAATTGACCGGGAAATTTTTATTAATAACTTAATTCACGAATAAACTATCCAACCAATGCAATGCTTCAACCAGATTAATCCAAAATATTTAATCGCACTTCATAACAAAACGGTCCGGGAGATTAAATTTGTACCACAATTGAAAGACCAAAATGCAATTTGTAATTTGTGTGGTTTTGCAGCTGACGGCTTATGACGAGCTTTAAATTGGTGCCAGTGCTGTGAGGACCTATTTATATGTAGGAATACGTTTGTTGGTAAAATTTTGGTTGATTATTATAAATTTACAATCATATGTATTTTTTTTAATTCATTATTTTTTTTATTTTTTTTATTCAATATATAAAATATAAAATATCTAATAGTACAGATATATCTTAATAGATAATTACAAAAAAAGTATAAATTTATTTAACAAAAAGTGCCCAACTCAATAGAGAAAGTTTTCTTGTGTTTGAGTTGGGGGGCAGCGCTATCTGGTGACAATAGGAATAAATAAAAGTAATAAAAATAAAAGAACATTAAGAATGTAATATAGATAATGTTTGTGTTGTTGTACACGATAGTTGCTACAAAATATATCGTGTTATAAAATTTTTGTGTACAGTTCCAGGGAACATTTCTACCTCTTTCTGTGTCAACTCTGGTTAGAGGTGCATAAATGTGGAGATAATCTTCTCTTCCAGGTGAGCGGGCTGCCTATTGCTACTGTAGGGCTTTTAATTAAATGATTATTTAATTATTTTAATAAATATATAATAGCTTTTAATTATTTAAAAGATTTTTAAACTGCGTTTTATGTGCTAGCGGCACTTGGTGATAGCATATCGTATATTTTGAAATTAATTATCTCAATACTGTAAGTATCGTTTTATCCAAAGTTTTAACTGTGTTTTTTTTAAGAAATTTTATTTCATTGCTTGATCATTGGTCATAATTATAGATAGAATGTAAATTTGCACATACATAATGCTAGTGGCATGCATTGTTGTATAACCGCAGGTAGGCTGTCTGTTGTTTTACAAAATCGGGTTTGAATTATTATGCGTTACATATATAAAGTATATCTTACTAAAAAGCATAAATTTGTAAAATAGAAACAATTTACAAATGTAAAACGATTGCGTCTTTATCAAAAATGACTTTTTTTAAATGTTCATTTTCTTAGGGCAGGCGTAGCTTTTCAGCCTTTATAGACTGCACGTCACTGCTATGTTCCAGTGGACGGTATTGCTTCATGACCAAAGGGAAGCTGTGTGTAGTTTGTCAAATTTGGGTATGAATTATACATTGAATATTGGAAAATGGCCATTTTATTTTAATATTTCGCTAATTATATAAAAAGTACGTATTGATCCGAAATCAGCTGTATTTAAAAAAAACTAGTTTGTTTTTATTAGGGTAAGCACGGTGTTTTGAACATAATTTAATTTCGAAGTTGAATCATCTGGTGGCTTACTTTTAGGTCAGGTTCTTTTTTAGAACCTGACCTAATAAGGCTTTTTCAATCATTTATTTATTTTATTGACAACATCGGTAAAAATAAATATTTACCGACTGATTTTATGATCCCCAAATATTCCCTTCCCGACCGACACAAAATTTAACGTAATTATTGTTGACTGATTTGTAATAAGAGATGGAAAATATTTCTTTACATAAGCCACATTGTACTAGTGTCGGTAACCTTCAATAGTGGGGCTGATATATATCATAATCTGTTTCAATGCTTTCACAGGACCAATCGTAGTAGTCCAGTCAAATAGTAGTTTGAAGTGGAAAGATCCGGTATAATTCTTTTTAATGACATAATTTATGTTTTTGATGTGCTGAATATAAATCTGAAGTTGTCCAACAATTTTTACAACTATGAAAAATTATCAAATAACCAGTAAAATTCACCGTTTCGTTTTTAGTATTTTGTTTCCAACTTCCAAATTAAGCTTTTACGTAAAAAGTGATTCCATATTAAAATAAAGACAAGAAAATTACCTACAAACCAAGTTTTTTATAATTTTTTTACTACAACGTGTGGTTTTCGCCCAAAGCGGCGTTGAAAAACTGGTGAAAATCAGAAATTTTCCGAAAATATCAAAAAACATTTATTTACGACCTATCCGTTCATAAGACTAAAAGTAAGCAATTCACTGTAATACGAGTATTATCATATACTTAGCAGGTAAAATTCTCTACAATTTAGAGTTAAGATAATTTTTTCGAGCTTGGAATGGTTATGAAAAAGGCAAAGACAATGGGCAAAGTAGTCAGCCGCCTCCTTATTAAAAGCGTTTAACGTAAATGCTATAATACATCTGCAAAGATTTGTAAGACGTTAATGTTAGGTTATATATATATACAACACAATGATAAACAGCAATTCATGATTGAAAAGTACGAAAACTGTGTAATGTGAAACATTATAATAAAATAGGTAGGTAGGTATTTTATTAAATACTTATTGAAGTGAAACTCATGAGTCAACTCGAGCCCTCTTGATCAAAGGCTCCATGATTTCTTCACGGATACCTTTCAGTTCTCTTTCACCTTAAAAATATATTAAAAATAATTGATGTCTTAGAATGCCCATTAATTGAGCTGTATTATAATACATATTTTAAACATACAAATAAAAAGTGAGTGAAAAGTAAGATGAAATCCTCGTTTTCTCTTGAAGTGATTTTTCACAAAAATGGCGCTATACAAGTAATCTAATTATTATTATTCATTCTATTTCGGTAAGCGGCATGTTATTGGACTGTTTTCAAATATAAGAGCCCTTGAGGCCTGCTTTTTTACATCCACAGTTTGTCTGGCAGGTCTTCTTGCAATCACAAGAAATAAGTTTCAAAGGGCTTGAGGTGCTAGCGGCTGTAGTGTGGTTTCTGGCTCCAGATCATCTTTGGTTTTCTTCCAATCCCATTGATGAAGATCTTTTTTTTCATTATCAAGCCATTCATTTCTGGGGATGAAAATATACCCTCAAGGAGTGTTGTTCATCTGCATCCCTAGTTGGTGGTAGATTAAGATTTTACTGGACTATAATTGCTAGAAGCTAGCCTAAGTTTTAAAACACAGCTTTTCAGCCTTTATGGAGTGAACACCACTGCATAATGCGCATTTGATGTGTAGTAGAGCCGTGTTTCATTTTTGATATTATCAAATGTACTGTATCGCCCATCATAATATATGATTTTCTTTTACTAAAAACGAACAAAAACATGAATAATTATTAAAATCAGTACCAGTATTAAATATTGTCTCCAATAACACGTGTTTTCGAATGTTATATCCTCTCCGTGAAAAACCGTATCTAAATTTCACTAACAAACAGTTCAGGTGACCTGGTACGTAAGTGTGAGTATGTATAATATTATTTGCTTATACATAAAATTAATGACATGCATATTTTAACGCGGCACTGCATTAATTGGTCAAATGTATACATATAGTTTGGTATTACAGATCAATAAACTGGTGATTGCAATTTGTAAGCCATAAGTCGTAATAATAGATTGTCCATAGTTAATGATAAGAACTTTGGAATAAAAAAAAAAGAGTACTGCGCCCTTGAGGTGTTTTCACAAAAACGGGACTGTACAATCATCCAATTATTATTAATACTATCTATATGTTACCCTGTTTTACTCACATGCTGTAACTATTCTATGTAAAAGCCTAGTGGAAAAACGCTTCGATTCTTAATTGTCGTCCCCCAAGTCTTAGGAATTTGTTCCTCTTAATCTAGGAAAAAATATTAAAATAGTTAAAATCGTCTCTGTACATTGTAATGATGATTTCAAAATTTTTATGAGAAAATATTTTATAATATCTGAAAAATCCGATTTTATAAAACGGAAAATCAAAATCAGGTGGATATATTCGCTCACAATAAAAACGAAATGTAATTGATCCTACAAATCAATGTGATAACGAATTTTTCCATTGTATTCGTCGAATGATTTTTTTTTAATTCTTTCGTGTAACTTAAATACTGGAAGGTATAATCAGGATATACGTAGTAAGTTGGTTGTTATAAATTGCATACTTTGGTACCCATTTACGGAAGAAACAGAATCTCGTCAAATTACTTTCCGTTGCACAGCTCATCAATATTTTTTCATCTGTGATTTATTCTTAGGAAAGCAAATATATCCGTCGTGTATAGGGTTAGAAGATTCTTCAATAGTGATAAACTGCTGTTATGAAGCGAGTCCCTAACAACTAAAGTTGACAAACCGCAGACCAGGAATTAACCATAAATAAACATGAGTTGTCTATTGCCGCTTCATTTGGGAGGGGGAGGGGGTAGGCCGACGGCGGGGGAAGGGGTTGGAAGGACAGTGGAGAGGCAGTCTTGTCTGGAGAGCCGACCTGTCCGCTGCCTACCTGTCGCCAGCCCCTGCATTCAACAACGGGTTCCGTTCCAATTTACTTATAATATTTATTTCCCTTTTTGCTTTTAGATACAACTGAAATCAT
>JAHDVE020004068.1:0-41037 GCA_022606495.2 Halesus radiatus
ACAAATTATTTCTATTGACTGTAATTTAAACAGCAGTAGTAGGTATCTCTGAATAATTTATAATTTAACACGACAGAATATATTTATTGCTTGAAACACTCATGTTTATTTAAAGTGAATTTGTTACCTATTTAATACATCCATCAAACGTAGAAACGACCGCGATACCTGCTGGTGTATTTGTATGGTGAATTAATCGTCAGAGAGTTTATACACCCACTGGCGTTGAATAATGGATAAACGGTGATATTAAATTTACATTTAAACCGCAACACTAAACAAGGAGTAACAAATCACGCGCTGTACCGACCTACCAACCTCACAGCACTAAAACCTCAGACGGGACCTACCCGCACTTCAATGGGCAGGCTTCAAAGACAGACATGCATTGCAAACGCCAAGTCTAACGCAAAATCGGTTCGCCTTGGTTCTACGGGACTTTAAAATAACAAGCTGGTAAATTATTTGCACATTACTTGTGTAATTACTACAGCCAACATTATTTAAATATTAAGTGGAAAATCTGTGGGTAAGAAGCAGCAAAAATCTTTCGAATGGTGAGTTTTGACGTGATGAAATTTGCAGAGAAGTTTCTGTGTGAAATGGTCGAGGGGTAAGGCTCTCGACTACGAATCCGAAGGTCGCGGGTTCAAATCCCGGTGCGCAAGTTAATTTTATTTAATTAATTTGTGCTGTTTCAAAATTAATTCATTTAAAATAATATATAGTATATTTACGCACGTTCCAGAGTGGAAGATACTCTCAGTATCGCCATCGTGAAAGAACACCATTTAGAATTGAAACGTTGTTTGAAATGGCTTTTAGCCGTGTTTGATGACCAGATCAGAATAGCCAGGTATTTCCCCCCATCTTCTTCTTCCCCTTCTCCTCCCCCTCACCAATACCTTCAGCCTCACAACATTCCCCAATTGGGGATGCCATAGTCTCACTGGCTCCAGACGGTCGGGAGCAGTTGGGACTCTTGCGCGGTATTCATATAAAAAAGGTCCAAACAATTTATTAAGCTCGCAAAATTATTTTTATCATGAGTTATAGAGCTTTGAAACACACACCTAACTTTCAAGATGAAAAAAAGAGCAAATCCCGACAAACGAGAAATATCTTGGGCTGGGTATTAACAAACACTTAACATTTAAACAAAATATGTAAGGGATTAAAAATAAAATCATACCCTGTTACCAAATAATAAAAAAAGTATTATATTATAGCCTAGCTCAATCACATCTAAATATACTTAATTGGAATCTGGGGAAACGCATATGAAACGCACATAAATGAATTACAGGTTATGCAAAACAAGGTAATCAAAAAGTTATTTTAATTTAATTCTGGAACATCCACCAAAAAGTTATGTCGTGTCTCTTAACATTAAAAAAATAAAAAATTCATGCATGCAAACACAGAATTCATTAAGACGTCTCAAGTACACACCCACTTTAGACGACATGATGAGATACCTTTTAAGACCATACACGTATAATATGGAAAGCAATCCATTAGCTACAAGGTGGGAAATGTATATAATTGTTTTACAGGCATACATAAAAAAGAAAAGAAAGTCTAGGTATATTAAAAAGAAACTGTTACATCTAAAATTAAGTTAACAAAATAATTAAAATGTACTATTGTATACAGCTAATACTTTGCGGTTGTTCATTATAAAAATAAACTGTATTTATTTACGTCATGTTATTTTCTTTTCATGGAATAAAAATAAATAAATTGTAAAATTTTTTCTACTGTTTAAGAAGAAACAAAGACTTGATTTCATTCTTGCTTCATACGTGGATGAGAATTTCTGCTACGTAGCTATAAGATATATTGGCTCGAGTGGATCACTTTTTTCGCTTCAGATGATACAATATCTGGAAAACAACTCTATCTATTATTTAGCCACGGTTCAATAATCAAGGAATCTATAGATTTTTGCTGCTAAGGCGTAACTGAATAATGGAACGCACTCATAGCTATTTTTATTGAAAGGCTTCATATCAGTGAGTCGGCAGAAACAGAATTTAGCAAAAGCTTCCATTTAAGTTTCCAGATATTATTACGTTTACAATACTTGGGGTTTTTATCAAATAAAGCTGATTTGATCTTGAGTTATTTATAGCATGTTGATGTCTTCAGTACGAGATAATTAATAATTTTATTTATTTGTTCCTGATATGCGGAGGAGGTTGACGTGTTTTACCCTTCTCTTACGGTGCTAGAAAATTCGACCTGCCAGTTAGTATGGTCCTGTATAATATTATCTACCTGTACATGCAATTAATCTATATTTTAATGCGGCATCACTGAAAGATGAACTGGTGGATGCAATTTGTTAGCCATATAGTTAGTGATAAGAAATAGTTAGTGAAAATTTGTACACTGCCTATGATGTGATTTTTTTACAAAAAAACAGCGCTTTACAAAACATCGAAATGTTATCCTATAATATGATTTTACACAAGGATAATTCGTCCTCATAAGCTATTGTTAGTGAAAGCAGGAGTTCCGTTGAAAAATAATACATTTACCCAATAACAAGGGTTACTTCTAATAATCATTAAAATAGCAGCACAATGTACCTAACAAGCAGTGGCGTGCATTGCTTTGTGGCCAAAGGCAGACTATATGCAGTTTTTCAAGTTCGGGTATAAATTGTACAGTGAATATTCGAAAAAAATATCCGAAAGAATTGTTAGTGACTTACTCTGTTAAAATAATATATGCACAATTTGATGCTCCGGACCTGTTAGAATATGTAGATAATATAGAAGATATGTATAGTTCCATTTTCCCCCTCCGTCTCCGCCCAAATTCCATCTTACACCCCCCATTACCTTAGTAAGAGGGCTTAAATATAAGATTGCCACCAGAAAGTGCCGCTAGCGCATAAAACACAGTGTACAATTCTTTGAAATATAAATAAATAAAAGCCCTACAGTAGCAATAGGTAGACCACTCACTGCGTAGAAAAGATTATCTCCACACATGTGCACCTCTAACCACAGTTGACACAGGAAGAGGGAGAAATGTTCCCTGGCACTGTACACAAAAAATCACAATACGATATATGTAAGGTTCCATTTCGTGAAGAACTATTTCGTACTAACTTTGCCTCTAACTCGCCCGTACAGAGACTTCATAACCTGGGAATTAAATATTGTTCTGCGAATATTTTAAAACCCCAATTACTGAAATACAAAGTTAAAATTATTGAACTCTTACTGTAATCTTAGTCTATTATTTCAGTATTAAACGAGTATTCCTATTGTGTTTGATTTTATTCTTTCTCATTCTACTTGTAATTACACATGTTGACTTCAGGAATACTTGTACATTAATATATGTACCTATTTTATAATTGCATCTACCTATATTTCATACCTACTTTAATAATACCATCTAGATTTTTTATTATTTTTCTTATATAAAACAGATATTTTCCAATGTTTTCGATTTATGGTTTATTGTATCAAATTCATATAAAATCACCTTTTTCGGCGTATAAATAAATACACAAATGCGTACAAGTTCCTTATCAAATGAATGGAAAAAATACATAATTTAAAAAAAATCATTTTTCTATTATGGTTCATTTATTTTAAGATACGTACAGCTTTCCAGCCTTTATGGACTGTACGCCACTGCTAACAAGGTACGCGTGTAGTAATTATGTTAGTAGTTGGTACATGAACTGAGAAAATAGTAGAATAGTTTCATTATTTATTTATTTGATTTTCCGCCCATTTGGGGTTTTACATGGATTTTTAGAACAGAATATAATGAGGTATCGAAAATTATAAGTACGTAGTGTTTTTAAAATGTTAAAAAAAATGAGTAACATAAAATGGAAAACTAAAACAACATTTTAACACAAATCATTAACGCTACATTATTCGCGCTACAATAATTAATTGTTGGATTCATCAACGTGCTGGTATAAATGGCGATTTATTTTATAAATGGAGTGCATCCATGACGGCCTCCATGGTCGAGGGGTAAGGCTCTCGACTACGAATCCGAAGGTCGCGGGTTCAAATCCCGGCGTGCGCAAGTAATTAATTAATTTGTGTTGTTTCACAATTAATTAATTTAAACATAATATATAGTATATTTGCGCACGTTCCAGACTGGAAGATACTCTCAGTATCGCCCCGGTGAAAGACCACCATTCAGAATTGAAACGTTGCTTGAAATGGCTTTTAGCCTTGTTTGGTGGCCAGATCTGAATAGCCAGGTATTTCCCCTTTCCCCCACCTTCCTCTCCCCCCTTCTCCTTCCCCTCCCCAATACCTTCAGCCTCACAACATTTCCCAATTGGGAATGCCATAGTCTCACTGGCTCCAGACGGTTGGGAGCAGTTTGTGACTCTTGTGCGGTATTCATATAAAAAAAAAATCCTATTTTTATTTTCAGTTTCAGTTTCGATAAATCGACGTTTATTGAAATAACTTAATACAGTTTCATACAATACGGGTTTAAATATAAGTACAGTATATGTTACATAATTATATTATTGTATGGTTTACATTACCTACCTCACTAGGCGAAACCTGTTCTGAGGTGGTATTGGTGGTGAGTAAGATTGATAGTTGGTTGTGTTGCAGAAAAATGTTACATTTTTTCTTGTGTTCCTCATCGGCACATGTAATTTAAAAGTGGCGACGATGGTAGGGCTGTCAATTAGGTGGTTAATGACTCTATATAATACAACTAGATCTGAAACAATTATGAGTTATACTCCAATACTCGTAGAATAAAAGCAAATAAATGTGTCAGTATCGACATAGAACGAGATTATCGAATTCGTTTAAAAGACAACATAAGACAAAGCAAGTAGAAATGTAAAATGAAGACATGTTTTGAATTAGTTTAGTAAAGTTATTAATAAATCTCGCCAGGAATACGGATATAATAATTGAGAGGTGCAGTTAGAAATAAAGGATTTCCACAAAGGAGCAGAAGAGGATGAGTCCCTTTTTTAGAAAACCTTCATTAGAACACAATTAAATTATAATTAGTTTTCATACAGGGCTGTCAAACATGTGTCCAGGTCCGGCGAAACAATTTCATTATAAAAGGCTCTTTGTGAAGTGCTAGGGGGCTGAGTGAGACTTTGGGGGTGAAGGGGGAAGGGTAAAGGGGCGGCCATTCTATGATTACACACTGTTCAGATCATTTTCAATATCCACAGACATGGGATAGACAAGGTGCAGGGGGTGTGAACACCGTTGAAATGTGCGCAATAATTTAATATCGAAATATTCCGACCGGACCTACTCTCTACCTGACCGAATTTAAACCAGCGATCAAAGTGCGCTTTGATGAAAACATGAACTCTGTGCATAATAATGGTCCAGCGTTTTATATGCGCCGGATTTCAATCAACGGTCCGGTTACTCTGTCGTTTAAATTTAATATTTGATAACAATAGCGTGACGCTTTACAGCATAATTTTCAAATTTACCAATATTTCGTTAAAAAGATAATCTGTTCAAAAATATTTATTTCATAGGTAATAATTTTGATCCCCTGAAAAATGATATAGAAACGGGGAATACGTGTTGTGGGCTTGTACGTGTACCCAACTTAATTTTAATTTTTCTTTCTGGTGAATTTGGTCCAATATTTTCAAATACAAAAATTCTCTATTTGTAAAAAGCATTAACTTTGTGGCTCGCCATAATTTACAATAAAAAACACATAAATTTGTTGTAGACCACTTTTATTTTGCACCGGCTAGTAAAAATCCCACTATCATCTGTTAATTTCACGATTGAACTTACAAAAATTAAACAAATTGCTCTAAATAATGGTTATTCTACAAATTTAATTGATAAAATCCTCAATAAGAAACTTAAACTAATTTCAACAAATACATTTTTATTTAATACACCTGAAAATAATAAAAAAATAATAAATCCCGTTCAATGGCGCAGAATCTTATATATATCCAACTTTTCCTCACTTAGCACAAAAAAATTTCCTTCTCACATTAAACCCGCGTTCTATACTGATAACAATTTAGGTAAATTACTAAAAAATACTAAAGATAGAGAACATAAATTAATCCACTCAGGTATTTACCAACTAGGTTGTAATGATTGTCCATCGTTCTACATAGGTAAAACAACTAGAAATATAAATACTAGAGTCACAGAACATTTAAGATGCTTAAATAATAATAACTTCTCAGAATTTGCCAATCATCTAATTTCCAAAGATCACACTTTTAACAAGGACACAGGGCTTACAATTCTTCACCGTAACAATAAAAGCAAAAAATTGGATAACTTAGAAGCACTCGAAATTAGAAAATCCCTTAATAATAATGCTAGTATTTTATATAACCAAATTGACTTATCTTTTAGTCCCATTCTGAATATTTTACCAATAAATCACTCTGTTCTTCCCGGAAATCCTACAATTACCCCTACCCATTTGCTTACCCCCCACTCCAACACCTAAAATTTATATGTCTTGTCAATATTTTATATCATAAGTTAGTTTAATATTCTCCTGATGAAGGAAGGGTGCTTCCGAAACCGGTAGAGTTTTGATAAAATAAAAGTGGTCTACAACAAATTTATGTGTTTTTTTATTACAAAAATTCTCGCTTGAAAAGATTATAAATTTCATTGACCTGTCTGGAGCCTAGGAATCAAAAGGTCTTATATAAATTGGCGAAATCAGTTTTCTCTCACATCGCTTTAAATCAGAATTTTTGAAATAATCTGTTAATTGTAATTTATCAATTAGTGTTCACGATATCTTTAGAGCTAACTTTTGTAAGGTGCATCGATCTGAAAAGTTAAGTGTACATCACAGCACATAGACCTGAAAGTAAAAATATCTGAAAAGAAAAATCGAAGTTAGCTTATTTTTGCACTGTGCGGGAATCGCATACGTAATCTTCTGTCTCTAAGTCAAATTAGTATACTCTACAGAGGACACCAAGGAGTTAATTGAATTGATTCATGAGTTTAATTCAGTTGATAGAATTTATAAGAACAGTGTGGTAACTATGTACGAGTATATAATAATAATTTTTGAATCAAAATCTATTCCGGAGGTCATAAAGTTGTAAGATCGTGAAAACATTAAACACCGATTTACATAATTATCAAAAACCTTGGACAAAGATAAATGCTAAATTCAAAGAGAAAAAAAATCCTTTAAAACTCTTAATGAAAGCTAGGAAAAATAAACGAAGATCTGTTTTCTGAAAATGAATAAATAAAAAATTCAAGAAATCAAACGAGTTTCTGATGAGTCAAAATGAGACGAAAAAAAATACGTGGTCATTAATTAAATATTTTGAGAAAGATTCGCATAAAGAAGTGGTGGTAAAGATTTTTATTGCGCAAGCAATTTGTCCGGCACAATGAAGTAACTTACCACAAATAAACAAAAGAACTTGTGGTTGAAGTTGGAGATCAATATAGGTATAATAACTTAAAACATCAACAATTGTTATTACAGGATATTGGAAAATCAAATGTTGATCTAAGGCATAAATATATACTTCCAAATTGGATGTAAAATCACAAAAGTGTTAACCAAGTTAGTTAATACACTAGTAATAATAAAAAAATTTAGACTGAAGTATTTTTAACAACTGAAAAATAAGGAAGAAGCTATCCTGAAAGAAACAAAGTTTTTTCGAAAAGGATATTTCAACATTTTATCTTATGAAGAAAATGACGTTAGGTACGGGCAAGAGCAAAACATAACGAAGCTGTGCTAGAAATTTGAAATAAATCAGTGAAAATTTCATGATACCATAAAACACTGTTCGAGAGATTTTGCAACCACAGAAAGTATATTTTTTGCTTCACAATTGATGCCGTAAAGAATTTAAACATATATATCGCCACCTAAATTAGTAATTAATTAAATATAGTCCATTTTGTCAACTTTCCAAATAACTGTCTATTTTTTAACTAGCATGAAATTAAAGAATTTGAGATGCACTTTGAAACTAATTTATGTACATAATAAATGCATGTAAAATTTTGTTTTGGTTTCATAAGATAAAATATTTATAGTAGTTTTTAAAAACTGTTTTTATTTAAAGAATTTTCAGAATCAATCGAATAAAATCGCAAATAAATTGAAAGTGAGGCTATATGGTACCCAG
Source organism: Halesus radiatus (assembly GCA_022606495.2). Classification (NCBI taxonomy): domain Eukaryota; kingdom Metazoa; phylum Arthropoda; class Insecta; order Trichoptera; family Limnephilidae; genus Halesus; species Halesus radiatus. The sequence continues at coordinate 8,153 of JAHDVE020004068.1, forward strand.
ACATCATTTTTATTCGAACGAATAACTTTTTTAATTTCTTCAATAATATTTCTTTTTCGTATCATTATTAATAAAAGTAATAAGAAATATTTTGTATGCACTACTGTTTAATATATAAATATCAACATGTTTCGGAAGCCAAGCTTCCCTCACCAGGATACACAGTATACCAAGAAATAATGAGAAGTATAGACAAATAATGAACATAGAAAGGTAAGAATGTAAGAATAGACAATATATTAATCATTAATTATTAGAAATTAATATAAATAAAATCAAGAAAATGACAAGGTTATACAATAGTTATCATTATTATAAGTTTTATTAATAATATTATAAATATATGTATTAAATTGAAAATGACCTTGAGAGACAGTTATACAATTTTTTAAAATTAAAATTCTAGATATTTCTTACTAATTATATTTTCTGTTTTTATTTTATTTCTAATTATTTCTTTTACTTCTGACGATTTTTGCTAAATTATAGTTTTCATACAGATATTAAGTTTTAGTAATAATACGTATGTATTTAAAAAAAAAGTGAAAGTTTGTAATTAATTTTCATTTTGTGAAAAAAAAAGACTAAATAAATTGTTAATTTAGGTGACTATATGTGGGAACATAAAACAGCAGGTTAAAATTTAAAATTTATTTACGACATTCCGTAGATACATTTATATAGCAATATAAAATATGTAATATTGTATGATAACTGAGTACAATTGAGAACATTCAAATAACTGAAATTAATTTAAATGTGTACTTGTCAACTCGATATTATTATTTTAAATGATTAAACTAATGTTTACAAGACAAGATTTTTTTTTTATGCATAGCACAAATATTAAACAAATTATTATAAGCAATAATTATTATCTGAAAAATCATACAGATTGAATAATCTTCCGAGAAAAAATACATGCTGCCGACGGGACTCGAACCCGCGACCTTTCGTTTACCGGACAAGTGCTCTTTTCTCGGAAGATTATTCAATCTGTATGATTTTTCAGATAATAATTATTGCTTATAATAATTTGTTTAACTCGATATTAGTTCCTAGCTTGACAGATTGCCTGTTCCATGGAACTAAATGCTTAAATTATGCGTCGTGCATTATTCTGTAATTATAATTTTCGTTTTGTTATTTAGGTATTAATAATTTTATGAAACATAATTTAACAATTTTTAATTAATGTATATTTCTGAGGGGATTTTTTAAAATATATTTTCAGTTCCACAGATGTGTATATCTATTGATATTTTGCCATCGAAACTAGGAGATCCCTTCTAGTGTGACTATTTGTAATATATTTGTGATCGTTTTTTTAGGATTTTGTGTACGTGAAGAATAACATTTTTTTTAATGCAGTTTTAACGAACATCCAGGATATTAAATTCGAATAAAGATAGATAAAGATATAATACAACACAGTTACTGTCTAGTTACATATAGTTGACTCTAACGAAATGTAGTGGCTTTCCACTCTCTGGCTGAAGAGATCGGCACCTACAGTATAGAACTAGGTACGGTAGGCAGAAGGCACCCGTCCCCGGGGAAGGAAAATATCGCATTTTAAACTAAACAGGGTAAATCTTTTCAAGGGCTCTTCACAAAATTTTCGTCGTGAAATCCGACATTTAAAATTAACGTAAAGTTTCCGTGGTAGGTATGATCTAATATACAGATGTACCAACACATTTGTGTAGAAGACCAAAAGGAATAATGATCAACATCAAATACATAAACAATAATTATGTTGTTGAAGAAGATAATATTAACAAATCTCAAAAGAAATATGACATAGAAATAGACACAGAATATTTAAAGGTGTCAGTCGTATCTGGGAAATGAACCCAGAACCTCTGTCTCACCGTAACATCGCGTTAGTCACTGAGCTAATGTTACCTTATTATGTTACATAATTTTTATCGATATCACACTTCAGATTTTCCAATTTTATTCTAAATAAATCCCATATTATTGGCTGCCATATTTTAGTATGATTGCAAGTTTGACCCGAATATATTTGGAATCTAGATAGTGTCTCAGATGTATCCATCTTTTTTTTTATTTATATGTGACATCCATTGACGTTTCTATGTCTGAAAATTGTTAATATTATCTTCTTTAATGATTAAATATTAAAATGAGGTTTATAGTCTTCAATAAATTGAATATTTATATTGCAGTTGGTAAGCCATAGATCACAATAGTCCTAGATTCAAAAGAAAGACATGTGACATGTACACTATACAGTAACAGATTTCCAACCCTGTGAATTTATAAAAGGCATCCTTAAAATACTGAAGCAAATAGGGTCAAGGGTTAATATTATTGGCCAAACGATGATGGCCAACGTTTACCAGACTTTACTGGAAATAATATGTTGAAAAGATCAATATGTTGGTCGTGCATATCTTGATGGGCAACAAATAAAACATTTACAAAACAAACAAAAAAACGGTTATAATGATAAAAAAATTGGAAAAGGAAATGGCTTAGAAACTTAGGTGACTAGTACGATTGCAGTTCCGCTAAATTATTCAGGCTGAAAGTAAGCTCAGTGAAGATTGCCATGATGATAGGAGACGGCTCCAGAAGGGGAAAAAATATGCAAGTGATTGGGTAAAGTGCAAAATGAAATTACAATTATGTAAAAATTATAGACTTTTTTCATGATTCTTTACTAACATAGAAAAAAAATTTCTTAGCTTGATACAAATTAATAAATTACTTAAAACATGACTTTGTATTCACCACTTTATTAATATACACAAATATCAACATGTTTGGAAAGCGATGCTTTCTTCATCAGGAATATATAGAATTCATGGTGATATCTGTGTATATTAATAAAGTGGTGAATGCAAACTATTTTTTTTAAATTAATTTATTAATTATGACGCCACAAAGTGAATACCAATCTTTTGAATAAATTATGATACAAATTACTGTAAAACTACAATTATTTTTTTTTAAACTTTTATTCATGTGCAATTATAATTTTTGATTTCATAACTTCTCTACACTTCTCCACATCATCTCTTAACACACTTTATTTATTTTTATTATTATTAGTCACACATACATTCATTAATTAAGAATAATAGCAAATGGCGTACATTGCCCTATAGCCAAAGGTAAGCTGTGTGTAATTTTTCATGTTCGATTATGATGGAATTGTGCGTTAAATATTTGAAAATGACCATTTACTATCATCTGATTGTTGTGACCAACTAAGAAATGAGCAGGTTCCTTATCAAATTCAAGATAAAAACGTTTCTCCCAAAGTTTTTCTTGGATAAGACGCAGCTTTGCAGCCTTTATGGGCTGCACGCCATTGCTTAATATGTGCTAAAACAATGTAAATTTTGAATATACCAATCATATAATTTGCAATAAAATGCACTGTGGACATCTAAACAAATAGTCAGGATAGCAAAAAAAAAAGGTGAATATGTCAAGCATTGGAATTTCTGTCAAGGTAGGTAATGATTTTATTTTTATCTGTATTATAACCTTTGCTGTAATCAAAGGTTATTAAAGAGTGACTTTAAGCATTGCTGTGATGTAATCAGTATTGATTTCGCCGCTGTGACTATGTTTTTTTTTAACAATTATTATTTAATAATTCAACCCTTTAGTTGCGGGAGCTGATCATGCCTCACGCCCTTCGGCGAAAGAGCGCCAAATGGTTTCCGTTTCGAAGATTTATCTCCTTTAGGGTTAACATCGGGAATCTTGAACAATGAATTCCTGCCACTAGGGGAGGATAGGTAGATACTCCCAGTCCCCAGTCTGCGATCCACGAAGATCTTAGTGAACTCGTGGTAAATGTAAACTGATACGAAAATATTTCAGACTCTGAAAGGATTTGAAAACTTTTTGTACTTTTATAAACATCATTTTAATTTGAAGGTTTTTTTTATTATTGTTTTGATATGATTGAATGTTTACGAGACACATCATGGGAATGGGCATACGTTGGTAGTGTTTCAGGTTTCTAAGGCAACCATTAGTTTAAGGTAGTATTAGTTTGTTTCTCATTTAACAGACTTGTGCAATATTCGGGAAAGGAGTGCTCGTTAATATTTAAACAAAAATGTGTAGTGTAAACAAATACATAGATAGAAGGAAAATATAAAATGTTTCATCAAAAGAAAGTTAAGTATATGAATAACAATTTCTAAATATAAAGTCTATAAATAATTTGTGTTTTGCTAATATAGTGAAACTGTATAGTAAAAGCAAATAAAAATAAAGAAATAAAACAATCACTTTGTTTACAACTAATAAATTTATTTAATTTTTATTAAGACCGACCGACTTCGGTTAACACAAGCATCATCGGGGTACAAAATTATACTAATCCAAAAAATACAGACTGTGTTTTTATATATACAAATAGAATGAGATAAAACAAAACCTAAAACAAATAAATAATGAGATAGCATGACATGGAAATCTAACATAATAACAGAGAGAAAGAGACAGATTTGTAGATAATCGATTACCGAGGAACACCTAAACAGGTGATTAAGGGATAATGGGAAATTTTATGAGTTCATGGAAAATATACCTAATATATTGAACACATTTAATTGATTATTAAGAATTTTGCTTTTAGTTTTAACTGCTTTCTTTATTTGTGATACTAAATTATTAAATCTGTTGCCATGACCATTTTTATGCAGAATATTAGCACCGGTGCTTTGATTGAAGGTATGATCTTTATCAATAAGGTAATTGGCGAATTCCGATAATATCAAACCTCAAAACTTCTTCTACAAAAAGTACATTGGAAGTAAAGAGCATCTTATATGCTTAAATAATAATGGCTTTTCGACTTTTTAAAATTTTCACTACGGAAATATACGTATACAGAAACATAAAATTAGAATGATACGCTTTCAGTAATCATTTTTTTTGGCCCAATCATCTATTGGCTTCTGAACGTGAAATAAACAAATGGTAAGAGTGGGATGAGAAAGGTTGGTTTGGAATGGTCGTCAGCGGTGGTTCGTGACCTATCTCATTCGGAGTTTAATCTAACATTAAAAAAATCCCTCATTTATATGAAAACATCCAATATTGGTTTTTCACATATTATGTTTTTTTCCCCTAGTTCTTAAGGAAATTTCATCCTATCACTGAACCAGAGATTAGCGACCTAGCAACGAGAAACAATTCGGCAATTCATTACAACGTCTGTGGCAAATGAATAATAATAGTAGTATTATAATATAATATAATACTGTATATCGTTTGTTTTTTACCATTGCGATAGCTGTTTCGGCTTCTAAATCCCCTTTCAATAATATTATTAAATTTGATTTTCTTTAAATTAAAAAAAAAAAATTAAATGGAGTTTTAATCAGATTTTTTGCAGGAAACTGTTGTATTTTTTCATATAAAAGTAACATCCTCAGAAATTAACTTATTTTAATAACAAATTAAAACACGATAGTCACAGAAAAAAATCTGTTGAATCTTGCAAAATACAAATTACAAATTTGGTGTCAACAAATCTCCATAGTCGCTGCACACACAGGTAGCTAGTTGGTTCCCAAGGTTTTCCCCCCCAGCACCTATTAGCCCTAATTATTTCTTAGGACAGAATGTCTCATAGTCGCTAAATTCAGAACGCACATATGGAATTTATTTCAGACTCGCTTTCAGGCAGCACGGAATTTTAATGGCGCCCCGTTTAAAGTGTGGCCAATTTATGATTCAAATTTGTTTAATTTTCTTATCTTCTTTATAAGAGTTCACTGCACAAACACACTTCAGAGAAAACCGCCATTGGTCTTGGTGAAATATCACAGTCAGAAAAAGCTTAAAAAATATGAAAATAATTCTTACTGCACGTTTTAATTTCGAATATTTTACCCATACCCGCGCTACTAATGTACAATGCCATTTTAGCCTTATCAATTTTTAAACTTTTATATAAGTATAATTTCTTCAAACGATTGGTATTAACTTTGTTTCGTCAATATTAATAAATGAATTAAATAATAAACTTTGTATTCACCACTTTACATACTTTAATACATATATTCTATATACTCCTGATGAAGAAAGCATGGCTTTCAAAACATGTAGATATCTGTATATTAATAAAGTGGTGAATACAAAGTATATTATTTAATTCATTTATTTTTATAGAAGTAACTGCATTTTCTAGTAAAATACTCTTATTTTCATGGACGTTGCAATGGGTTGTCATTATGCAGTAACATCTCTATATTTTCTAATTAACGTGATTTTACAAATTTTGGGTACACGCATTTCTCGCGAAGGCTTTCACGGAGCTTCCTGTTTAATCTTACACACATTCACAATCTCCAATAAACATATTTGCATGGCATTCTTACACCATGCAACTATCGTCTGATCCCTTAATGCCTCCGTGTGCTTTTCAATACATTAAATAACCTTTATCTTAAGCACACAGGGGCGTACCGGCGCTTAAGCACCCCGCCCCGTGGGAGGGGAGATGCACTACACTACACCACTGGCACTGTACTGACTGAACTATCGCGCGATGCTAAGGAAGAAAATGTCGCATTGTTTGCCGCTTGTTCGTACGCCGCTGAGCTAAGCCTAATGAGAGCAAACAAAAATATTGTTTTTCGCGGTGCAGTGGCGGCAGATGACGTACTTTCATACGTTTCGTTTAAATTACTTCATTAACTCTTACGTTCGCTCGTTTTACAAGCCGTCACATAAAGTTTTATGAAGCTACAAAATATATTTACAGATAAATAATAATTTTAGTGGCATATCATAATATTTATATGTTTAATACTGACAATTCGTCGTGGAATTCTATTATAATGATTTATTAAACCAATTCTTAATTTTTTTCCACTTTTTTTGAATGACTGGTACAATTTGTCCTTAAATTACATATTATAACCTGTACTTGTTTGTGACAATGCCATCTATATGGTTAATTGATGCGTATATAAGCAGTAACGAATATATATTGGATTTTAGCCCATCAAACTTATTTATCTATGAAAATCCACAATATGTACACTCTCTTCAGGTTTGTAAGAGAGATTGATAATTGCCAAAGAAAATCAAAAAGCATGTAATTATAATTTCTTCAAACGATTAGTATTCGATTTGTGGCGTCATTGTGGATTTTAAGGCGTCAAATATTGTCCCGATAGAGTCACCGCAAAGTTTGTATATACCACGAGCATCACTCGCAGACATACTGAGTATAGTCAAACTTCTCAAAAATTCAAAGTCCCCTGGCATAGATAATATCCGAATGTTTGACATAAAAAGACACATAGATATTTTGGGTCCTATATTAACCCATCTGATCAACACAATTTTAACACAAGCTGTGATACCAGATGAACTCAAATGTAGTATTATCAGACCTATTTACAAAAATGGGAAACATACTGATATAGAAAACTATAGACCGATTAGTATATTACCCGCTCTAGAAAAGATTCTTGAAAAATACATATCTTTAAAACTAACCAAATACTTGGAGTGCTTTTCTTTAATAGATCCTAATCAATTTGGTTTTCAAAAAAAAAAAAGTACTGAAATGTTACTTCAGGATTTCTCTAACTATATAAATAATGAACTGAATAATAAAAGACATGTTTTGGTACTGTTTATAGACAATTCAAAGGCATTTGATACTATAGACCCGATGAAATTGTTAAATATTTTGGAGGCAATAGGGGTAAGAGGAAACTTTCTCAAACTATTCAAAAACTTCCTAACCAACCGCCAAATCCAGGTAAAAATATCAGACAAATTTAGTAAAAGAAGAAATGTCAAAACAGGAGTTCCACAAGGGTCAATTTTAGGTCCAACGCTCTATATTATCTTTGTATCACTTATGAACAAAATATTCTCGTTTGTTAAACATTATGTATATGCTGATGATACAGCACTTATAATATCCCATGAAAATTTGGATACTGCAATAAAATTGTTACAGGTAGACTTTATTTCTTTATTAAAATGGTCACATGACTCTGGTCTAATAATCAATGCTAAAAAAACGAAATTGATGCATATAAGATCCCCGCATGCAAGGTACAGAGAGGCACCTGTAATCATATCCCATTCATTTAATTGCATTCACAATAATACCAAACAGCCCTGCGCGTGTACAAGTATCGAATTAGTCAACCAGTACGTGTATCTAGGTGTTACGGTGGATTGTAATATGAAATGGGACGTACAAATTTCCAACCTCTGTAAGCGACTTCGAGCCATTGTAGGAAGACTCCACAAGATAAAATTATACGTGCCTATAAAAACTATGAAACTAATTTATTTGTCTCTAGCAGAATCGACTATAAGGTATGGTATAACTTCTTGGGGACACTCCTGTAAGACCAACATAAAACATTTACAGCTGATTCAAAACGCCATGGTAAAATTGTTAGTAAGTAAAACAGTTTTTAACCAAAGGCGAGACATTGATATCATGTACAAATCAATTAATGTATTACCTGTTCGTGGTCTTTTGTGGCATAAAATTCTACTGCAACATATATCTGAAAGTCCGTATAAGGCAGTGGTGGATCATGTACACAATACACGTTTCACACAAAATATAGGAATGATAGTGCCAATATTTCAAAATAAATATGGTCAACGAACCCTTGAATACATTGTACCATTTATATTTAACAAATTGCCGTACAAATTTAAAAACAATTGTCCTATGATGAAATTCTCACTGATGTTAAAGTGTTGGCTTTTGGAAAGTAACCTTGTGTATTGATGGTAACAAATATGACGGTCTCCATGGTTGTATAGCTCCTAGATATCTGGTGTACTTACTGTTACGGTGTTACTATTATATTTAAGTCTATCCTCATTGTAACCAACCTGTACTGCTGTTTTATGTATATATCTTTTAAATTTTTATTTCTTAATCTATTTAATACTTACAGATGCTTTGATATTTCTGATATTTACGTAATAGTTATATTTTTGTAATATGAATGTTTTTATAATGTTGATATTTTTAAAAGTATTGATGTTTTTATAATATTGATATTTTTATAATATTGATACTTTTATAATATTGGTACTTTTATAATTTTGATATTTTTTATGATATTGACATTTTTATAATATTATTTAAATCGGTGTTATAAAATTGGACTCTAGTATCTCAATAACAAAACTGTAATGCTTTTACCATTATTTTTTCTCTTTAATTTTTTTTTTCAACTTATGTACAGCACAAGATGCATGCGCCTAAATATAATAATTTTGCCCTACATTTGTATGATGATTGTAATTTATTGTTGTATTATATTATATTGTTGAAATAAACTCCTGCTGACAAGCTACTTGCAGTGGCTTAACGGGTATAAGTTCCCACTGTATATAATTAATATTATACAATAAAAAAAAATAAAAAAAATTATTAACAAATGAATTAAAAATACACTTTGTTTTTACCACTTATATAATCCTGATGAAGAAAGCATCGCTTTTGAAACATGTTAATATCTATATGTATTTATAAAGTGGTGAAAACATTTTATTTTAATTAATTTATTAGCATGTAATTAATTTGTTAAAAAAATATTCCACACCTTTTCAACCTTTGTGATCAAAATTCCGGCAGAAAACTACAGTTCATAATTAAATGAAACTTTCCAGGGGGGATATGTCCAGGTGGTCATGCCAGACATTATCCTGTGGCTGTGCAAGGAGAGTAAAGACCTACGACACAGCACCAAGGAAACATAAATATTGCATTTGAGATGCACCATCGAAGCAATGAGAAGATACGTAACCCGACTAGGATAATTACGTTAATAACATCATTTACGTATATCTCTAATGAACATTTCTATCAAATTAAGTCCAAATTTTCGATAGTATATACTATGTACGCAACTACCTTCAAATTCTTAAGTCTAGTGTAAACATTAAACAAGCAAGAAACCACCCCCTGACTTCCTAATGCACCCCCCTCCCCCCAGTCTGTAATTTACACTACGGCCCTAAGCCTTCCGCGCTACCCCTTCTGAACGATTTTATCGTGGTGTAGACACATCTGTTTGTACTTTGTAAAGAAAGATATACGACTCATTATCGGAAAGGAGGCGACTATTTATAAGGTAACGAACACTGTATTAATTTGTTTGTTTTCTTAACTATCTACATAGATGTTTGTTTCCCGTTTCACCTGTTCATATCCTCTTGTGGTAATTCATAATTAATCTATTAATAATTATTGTTATTATTACGTATGGATTATTTTCATAGAACCGTTTTCGTGGGAAAATCACCTCAAAAGCACTCTACAACTTAATATATCCAACCTACAACTTGTCACTAAGACTTATAACAAGTGACTTACAGCTAAGATTTATCACTGGTAATTTACAGCCAAGATTTAATATTAGTGACTTACAACTAAGAATTACAACTAGCGACGACCAACTAAGACTTATAACTACTGACTTACAGCTAAGATTTATACTTACGACTAAATGTATAACTATTGACTTAAAATTAATGACTAAACAGCTATAGACTTTATCTACGCATACCTAAGTGTTTATGTCCAAGTAGGTATTTTAATAATCAATAATACTGTATAACTTACAACTGTGGATTATAACTAGTGACTTACAACTAACATATATTTAGATTTAAATATGGTTTCTTTTTTTTCTAGACAGGACTTTTTTGAAAGGATGATTTTATTTTTTTGTATTATTTATTTAATTTTACTTATTTGTACATTTAAGTTTACAAAATAAATAATTATAACTCATATACTACTACATATAACTAATTATTGTAACTTTTATACTATTAGGACTTTCCATATTACTGATAACTTAAAAACTAATGGATATTTTCATGCTTAACTTAATGTGACTTTTACAATCTATTTTAAATTTATTCATTGGTGTAATTTTGATTTGGACCTGCATTTCATTCCTTTATTAAAAGAACTGTTTTGCGTATTGGCTTTGTTCTTTTTTAGTAGTTTAATTTCCTTATACGTTTTTGTATTATGTCTGTGAATGCCCGTGTTGTAAATAACATTGTTGGAAAAATATTTTGATAACAAGTTGTTTCTCATTTTATTTATAAAAATCATTGCGTTCGGTGTTAGCATTTGTTTCACTGTTATCCAATTTAATTTCTCTAACATTTTAGCTACCTACTTTTGAATATATATTTCACTTTTGTATTATTCACATTGCTCTATTTTGGAGAATTTGTGATTGTTTTGTTCTCAGTCGTTACACAAGAAAAGTATCGTTGAGCAGCAGTCGAAATGTGGAGCAATAATGGAGTTGTAAAATGTAAGTGTCGTTTTTCTGGAAATTTTTGGACGAATTCTTCCCAAAAAAAGAAGTCTTCTTTCCGATTTTCTTTTTGATATATTCAGCAAGTTTATTAAAGTTTAGTTTTGTGTCTGATATAACTCCTAAGTATTTCATAACATTCACATTTCCAATAATTTCACCATCAATTTTATTTTACTTTCGCTTCATGTCTTCTTCATGTCCAATTTTCATATACGATTATTTTGTCTTTTTTTTTCAATTTGAATTAATTTAGTTTTAGCCATCTTTATTCATTTTCTGGTTCATTATTCAAAATATTGATTAATTGCTCGTAATTTTCTCCAATTACGTATATGAGTGTATCATCGCCACATAATCGTACTTTGCTTTTTTACCATGTCAAGACTTTACGTGAAGTTATTTTATATATTTTTAAAATTACATATATTTTTAAAAATACCAAGGTTAAAATAGTATCTACCTTATCTGACAATTTTACAAGAATTCATTTTATTCAGTTGGCACTTCCGACAAACGTCATATAATACTGACAACATTAAAATATCAATTCTCCTTCAATATCTTCGCGTTTTTATTTAAATAAAGTAAAAAAATTAATGCATTATTTTGTATTTCCGCACATCCGTCTTAATTTTATATGTGTATTTACTGATTATTATTTACTTTTTATTATTACTTAATTATTATTTTTTATTATTTATTTACTATTATTTACTTATTAATATTTTTGTTCATGTATTATTGTTTACTTATTAGTATTTACTGATTATTATTAAATTGTAAAGCCGCTCATCTGAACACGGGATTGTCCTAGTGAGATGAGTGGCTAATTTTTTTGTTTTTATATTTAAATTTATGAATAAATAAATGTCTGAGTCAGACTGGAAATATTTACCGAAAATAATATATTAAATATGGAGAGGAAGAACTTGGCTACCATGAAAAATTATTTAAAATAAAATTTATATTAAGAATTTATCAAAATGAATCTTTGCCAGGCAGGACTCATTTCGCTGAAAATAGCATAGTTTGTTCTCATTGCTGCCGGGAAGGTATAGAAAACAGTGTGAATGGAATCCAATAGGTCAAACTGCTGCTATAACGTCTTAAAATTAGTATGGAAAACACTGAACCCATATACCTCTCCGGTTAGTCACAGGTTACATATTCAAAAATAGAAGGTTTGTTCGGATATAACATTTAAAAAATTGAAAATGCAAGTAGGATATGTTTTGGAAAAATAATTTTTTGGAATGAAATAAATTTTTCAAATTGTTTCTTTGCTTAGAGATAGCAATAGTCATCACAAGGCATAATTTTCGCTGTCAAATCAATTATGGCACCCAAAACGACAAGCAAGAATACACAAGTTCATAACTTCATTCAACAAAAAAAAAACTGAGCAAAGCCGGGTACACGTCAGCCAGTTAGGAATAAACTTTTATAAGCTTCATAAGGAAATAAAACATGTTCTTAGGGAGTTATAATTCTATAATATTATCACATATTATCACACGTGTTTCATTTTGATATCAATCGATCTATGACCCGATCGTTACGATGGACACTTAGAATCTTAAAGCATTGGAGTTCCAAGCGGATCTGATCATCTCCCTTTCCTGGAATGTATAAAATTCATCGGCCTCTGCACTTTGATTCGAATGAAGTTATGAAAATAACCCTACCTCGTGAAGCCATCATTTCAATTATTTTTTATTGTCTGTTAATGATGTTTTTACAAGCGTTTCTGATGGTGGAGATACTCTAAGTGTCAAAGGAAAATGTTGTCTTTTCCCATACTTATGTTGTTGAAATAATTCAGTACGGTTGAGGCAAAAGATTCCTTCTCCCTTTGATAATATTTTAGAAGAGGGCAAAAGCAAAATATTTTGTCTTCATAATAATAATAATAATATTTAGTTGCCCGAAAACCTAATCTAGCCTAACCTAATTAATATATTTTTTTTTCTTTAATAAAAAAAAACATGCCTTGGAACGGTGAGTTTAGGTTTTCGTGCTGATTTTATTTATTATTTTTTTATACGAATACCGCACAAGAGTCCCAACTGCTCCAAACCATCTGGAGCATGTGAGACTATGGCATCCCTAATTGGGGAAAGCTGTAAGGCTGAAGGTATTGGGGATGGGACCGGTCAGTGGCTGAGTTGGCATCGCGTTTGGGTCTCACCCAGGCGTCGTGAGTTCAATTCCTCGGCTGTCTAAGTCCTCCATTACGACACAAGCAACATCTTTCGCTTTCTGTGATGGTAGTAGGAGATTTTCAAATATTGTCAGGTTATTCGTAGCCCGAGAATATTTGTCTTTCTTTAAAAAAAAAAAAAAAAACCACCAGGTTTGGTGACCAGATCTGAATAGCCAGGTATTCCCAACCTTCCCCTCCCCAATACCTTCAGCCTCACAACATTCCCAATTGGTAATGTCATAGTCTCACTGGCTCCAGACAGTTTGGGAGCAGTTGGGACTCTTGTGAGGTATTCATATAAAAAATAAAAAAAATTTGATCATTCCATGTCTTGGCATCGCTGACATCCTCTTCCTTTCTCAACATAAAAAAATTGTCTTTACCGCTGTCGTAACGAAAGTAGTCGAAAATAAAAACTTCTCTAGCGTATACAGAAAATATATGACGTTTCTCATAATATTAGAAAACCTGCTTCTCAATGTCATTGCTCTTTTTAGAATTCACACGGTCTTTAAAACTATTGCAACCACCAATCAGTGGCGTAGCAAGCGCTTGAGCAATTTGGGCTAGCGCTTGGATCACCAGAATAATTAGACGAATTATTTAAAATATGAAAAATTCTCTACGTCGCTAACTTTCTTCCTTTTGGCAGATTGATGCAAAGTAAAAATAAAATATTAACCCATAAGACCAATAAATATTCGCCTGCGACGAGTCATTGCGATATTTTTCCTAAGGTTGGGCAGATTACTTAAGCAATTGATTGCTTAGTAACCAAGTGGACAAATGAATCAGTTTTCCACTGCGGCGTCGTTGGCTCAATTCCTCTTTTAGCTAAGTCCTCCATCCATTGCACAAGCAAAATTTTCTGCTTATTATGATGGTACTAAGAGGAATTTCGTAGCCCGGGAATGTTTGTTTTTAAAAATAAAAAAGGATAGATGTCTTCCATACAAAATTTAATGTCCAATTTCATATGGGAGATCTACAGTTGGTCACGCAGTTAATGCATAGACTGTCTGAGGAAAGACTGGACCAGCATTAAGTCATGGGGCCCGTTTCCGTTTCTGTTTAAGGATAAGCCTTTTTTCTTGGGTATTACTTGCTTAACTGCGGTTCCGGTTTTCTCGTATGAGAGAGGTCATTAAGCGAATGACATTCTTCAAAAATATCAATATTTGCGTGGTTTTAACAATAGAAAAACTCAATATTATCTTTTATATTGACGTCAAGCATTATTAGTTAGTTATTTGTCACATAATAATGCTATTAAATTAACCGAACTAACGAAATTGCGATGTTTGTTTCAGAAAAAGGTGATGAACTCTAAATGTTATTTCTTCAAATGATAAAAAATAACTTTGTGAAGTAATATTTATTAATTATATAATTAAAAATACACTTTGTATAATAATGACTCCAGAGAGTTATCAATCGTTTGAAGAAATTATAATATTTATTAAATCAATAATAATTACTTCGTTTAAAACCACTATATTTAATATGTAAATATCTACATGTTTCAGTAGCGAAGCTCCCCTCTTCAGGATACACAATCTACCCACTAAAACTTACTTTTATTTTACTTGTCCTTATTTTTAATACCTAAATTGTTTATCCTTAACAGCGGAGCTTTTCTTCTGAAACACGTAGGTATTTACATTTTAAATACAGTAGTTTTAAATAAAGTAATTATTGATAAATTAATTAAAAAATATTCACCATTTTATTAATATACACGGATATCTATGTTTCGAAAGCGATGCTTTCTTCATTAGGAATATATAGAATACTAAAAGCATGTAGATTTCTGTGTATGTTAATAAAGTGGTGAATACATAGTATATATATTTTTAATTAATTTATTAATAATGACGCCACAATGAAGAAATTATGAAGTAATTATTTTTAAATTTATTTTTCTAAAAATTATATTAAGCTACACCTCTAAAATAAGTAATGATAAAATGCACGTGTTAAGTATTTGTTACTCATCTATCATATTTAATAATTCTGTGATAATTAAATCACAAACTCCTGTAAAAATATATTGTCATTGACATGAAATCAGAATTACAATTAAGCGAAATGTCTTTCTTTATCTTTAAAATGAACCAGAATAGAGTGCCAGGACACCGTAAAATATCGCAAGATATGAACGCAACGCGACACCTTTTCGACACAGTATGAGTTTTTCAAATATTCTCAGGTACCCGGAAATATTAACCTTTCTTATAATCGGATAATTTTGCTTGTGCAGTGATAGAGGACTTGTCTTAGGCCAACAAAAGATTAAACCCATGACCCCTAAGTTGGAACCCAGTGCATTTTTCTGCAGTACCTAACCGGTCGTAATATTTTGCAAGGTTACCCGTGGGTCCCATCACTTTTTTCATTACGCTACTACTGCTATCAGCGAAGTATGTTACACAATTACTCTAAAAACAAATAGACCTAAAGCATACCTTTGTAATTTTGCATAACTTAATTAAAACTGCCAATTTTATCCAAGCATGGGAGTAGGAATCATGTTCCTCCATACATAACACAATAATAATAACCGGTCAAACTCAGTGAATCAACCAAAAAGCGATAAAATAATAGCATCCTACCACCCATGGGCTCGAACAAAGACCCCATGCTCAGCGGACTCGGCTAATTGATAGTTAGGGGATAAGCAGAGGAAGAACAATGAACGTTGTTTAACTAGTTCTAAGTCCGAATTCACCTTACAACATATTCTTTTGTACTAACCTAAGTTGAAATACAAATTAGACTGATTTGGAAGGTGTCCGTGAGTTACAAGAAATATTTGGGATTAAATATTAATTGTTTTTGTGTTTAATTAGTATAACACAATTATTTTTTTATTAATTTTATTTAAATCAATTTAATCATTGTAGAACATAATATTAACATAACCCAAATGAAACATGACAATGGAAAAAACGACAGAAAATAAAAAGATTTCAGTCGCATCTGGGACTCGAACTAACTTAGCTAATGAGACCAGTTCAATGTAATCATTATAAAGATAGCTGCCAATAATATGGGATTAAAAACGGAAAAAAAATACTGTCAAATCTTGAATTTGAGGTACGATATCGATGAAGATGACATAAATTGAATTTAAAAACTTATTTAGAATTGTGTGGAGAGCGACGTACTTTCTAAATACGGTGAATAAAAAAAACCGATCACTTTTTTGTCCTAAAACGCATTTACAGTATCTTTGTCATTGCCCATACACTGCAAAAACGGTACAATTATAATTCATAGGATTTAAAGGCGATAATGATATAAAGACATCTTCAAATTGAAAATAAAAATAATATTAAAAATTCTCCCTTAAAACTTCTTGTGATTTTACTGTGTTGTATCGTTTCACAAAGTAGTTTTTATAGTGCAGTTCTATTCGCGCCGTAAATATATACAAGAGCCACTAAGTGGGGCCTCCTCTTCAATCGTGGCCTCTAAGAGAGTGGTCTTCGACTTAGAGCTGTGCGGTTTCAATTTGATTTCAATTGAGTGGAAAAACGGATCACTTGGGTTGTTAACATTTAAAATTTTGACAAATACAGTGCCTCAGAAACTCAAAGGCTAGCGTTAATTCAATATAAACACTAAACTCTAAAAAAAAAACAGCATTCATTTAAATCACAATAAAACGCTAGATACGTTACATAGGGAGATCTGAAATATAAAAGATATGTCACTCAAATATACACTTATAACACAACTCGTATTACAATTACTGTTTCACCATTTCATAAAATTAAAACAATTTAAGTTAATATTATGTAAATGAAATCTTGACCACGGAAAATCCCAGTGTCGATATCATTATGTTTTAGCTTGTTATAAAAAAAATACCGTCAGTTAAGACTTTTGAGAGAAGTATTTCGCCTTTTATTGAAATTCCTCCGCATTTACCGAAATAAAGGAAAACATAGAAAATCTTATCAGAAAGGTGAATCGGCCGGCCGCTGTCCGACTGTTAAACTTTCAAGAACTTTCGAACATCCGAACCACGCTGCGATTTGTTGTGCTTTTGTCGTTATTATGCATGTATTTACGTAGATAGATAAATATACATTTTTCTCGTGTAGGCAATGACGAGATAACCTATCGTGTTTTTACGGTTAAAAACCTATACTTAGATTGAAAATTATCATAAATATCATTTGCTACTTCATTCAACGCAAAACAGAGTAGAGTATTTAGTATAATAATAAAAATAATCGGACGATTTTTATAGCGCCGTTTTTGTGAAAAATCACCTCAAGGGCGCTGTAGTAATCAAATATTTAAGCAAATTTGTTCGGATATAATAATAATAAAAAATGTTTTTTTATCCTACGTTTTTTTAACAAGTTTTTTTAAAATTCAGTTTTCAATTTTTAAAGTTCACTGGAATTTCCCGTGCTGAGAATTTCATTAACAAAACATTTAATTAAATTATTTGAATTTAATGAAATTGCTGAAAGATATCTAATGGGTTGTTTTAAGTGCAGTTGAGTTGTTTTTGTGTCAGTCTGTATTTGGTGTTAATATCATTTCTATTTCAGATCTCCCTATGTAACGTATCCAACTTTTATATGAGTTTTAAATGTATTAATGTTGTTGTGATTTTTGATGGAGAGCGGGATTATATTGTAGAGTTTATTATCATGGTAGTAAGAAGCTTTCTTTGTCCGAATGTTGTATTTGTGGTTGCTTGTTGGAATTGTTTTTGATTCTGAGATCTAGTATTTATAATATGTAATTTGTTGTTGTTTTTTTTTGTTTTCTGTTTTTATGAATGAAAGGTAGTATTTTTTTAGGGTATAATTGTTTTATTGACACATGAAAAATTCGTCAGCGCTAGTTCATACAGGGACTCTATCTATAATTCCCTCCCTCTCTCTACCAGTACTGATACGATCTTCAACATTATCAATGTTATGGACATAAAGCAGTTCTTTACAAAAAACATTGTTTTTAACTTTCACTAAATCAATAAAACGCAATACAAATCTACACAAACTACGTAATACACGAACCAAATATAAAGAATTTCTCCAAACTCCTTTTGCTAGAACTCCTTTCGGACAACGACTCTTTGAACCAGCTATAACTAGACAAATAGAAACACTGACTAAATAAAAACATGAAATAAAGCTTTGTATTATTAAAATTGGTCGTCCAATTATTGCTAACTACTGTAATACACCATCTTAGACGTGCCTCAATATTGAATTTATCTTTGTCTCTAGGCATATGCAAATCAATTTTAATTTTTACATTTACTCTCACCAGGATTATAAAACTACCAAAATATGACATATATATACAACCTAACCTCTGTACACCAATGTAATATCTTAAAACTTCTTCCATATCTGTGTTCCTATATTATGTTTATTTAATTATATAACGTATGTACCTGCTACGTCCGTCTCGATACAGGAATTTTCCCAGAGACAATTTAAACAGACATCGAGCATGCCCTTGTAATTATGTTTTATCAAGATTAATAAAAAATAAAAATATGTCATGGCTTTTTGTGTTCTGATGAGTGAAATAAGAATATTATCATGTACACCGCATCTTGTAATACGAATACGCTCTCTGCCTAAACCTCAACACAAGCAAAATAGCTTATTGTGTGATATTTATTTGGGAATTGTGTCGACATGCATTCAATGTTGGCACAACAAATATATTGGCTATAGCTTCACGGTCACCCTACTCGGATATAAATTTATTCTAAATTATTGTGTTTGCGCTACACTGGCAAGATAAATTCGGTTTTAATTAATTTTAGTTTGCAATTAGGTATGGAGAATTTTTAATTGTCGGTTAAACTGTGACTGGTTTTATGGGCGAGTGAGGAGTATTATGCTGGTCGTTGTGACTGCGCATGATGGATCTTTTGTGCTCTGGATTTAGCCATTAGTCTAACAAAACCTACGAAATAACCAGGAAACGATATCTCACTGACTTAAAAATGACTTTTAGGCGGTCGGTGGCTGAGTAGGCATTGAGTCTGGGTCCCACCCAGGCGTCGTGAGTTCATTTCACCGGCTGGCTAAGTCCTCCATCATGACACAAGCAACATATTTCGCTTTCTGTGATGATAGTAGAAAATTTTCAAATATTATGAAGTTATTCGTAACCCGGGAAAGTTTAAAAAAACTGGAAAAAAATGTAGAACGGTAAGATCCTTGGCTCTACGTTCAGAGATTGCCTTGTCACGCCCTGAGATTTAAAAAAAAACATAATTAAGGTTAGTTTTTTTTTCTATATCCCGTCATCCCAAATGGCACGCTACATTTGGTGACTTAGCAGGGGTGCCAAGTTCATGGGGTGAGGTTTGAGACCGGTTGAAGTAGACCCCTTGTCTTCTCCAGCTGCACACCCTCGACAAATCGCCTTTCACCACAGTACGAGGGATGGATTAATTCGTCCGTCTTTCCCGGATACACTGACCCCCCCAGATTCCTGCCATTACTCTAAGCCTTTACCCTTCAGAGAACTTCATCTCCTTCCTTTCTTTAAGAGACTCTACACACAGTCTCCACGAAGAAAACATAAACCCTGAGGGAATTAATTTCCCTCAGGGCCTCCTGTGTGAAGTTAATGTTGAAAATAAAACACAACGTGCAGCCAGGGGATCTAACGTGAGGCACATATATACATTTCTTTTAAAATCCGTTTCCAGTGTATTTAGTATCACAGCTACTCCGAGTTCAATAATTAAATCAAACGTAATTGTGTAGTACCTACGAATAATGCTTTATGATTTGGATTCTAAAATTATAATTACTAAGGGAAAATTGTTTTATTTAATCTTCGGTTTTGTCCGCATTTTAGTTCTAGTCTCTTGATTATGTTCAAATTGATGAGGCGAAAATTTTGAATACTTAAGAAGATAAAACAGGTGCAACGATAAAAAAAATTATACTTGTAAAAGTTACATATTTTATATATTTGGGAAGTTTTATTGTGAATCATCAATCAGAATCGATACATTATATGAAATTTCTTTATATGGGGGTTGTAAACAGACCTGGATTTCTGGTTGCTTTCCAACCAATGCGTAGAGGTTAATTCCTTACTTTGGCACAAGGGGTCGTGTGTTTGAACCCGGCCGGAGTAAAAAAAAAGTTTTTTTTCAAAAATGACAATCTAGTCTCCTTTAATGGAAGCAATCTCCCCGACAAGCCCTCCATCGATATGTTTGGTGTAACCCTAAGTGACCAGCTCAGGGAAGGGGGCTCCATCGAAGCCATAGTAAAGTTAGTCTCTCAGAAGCTTGGCGTACTGTACAGAGTTCTCAGATACTTTAATAGTACACAACTGCTGATCTTGTATAAATCGCAATTACACCCCCTATAGAATTTCTCACCCACCTCTGGTCGGGAGCCCCAAAATATCTGAAAAAAACCTTTGACTTTGTGGAAGAACGTGCAGTCCGTTTGATAGATTCGCCTAACTTAACAAATGGATTGTAATCTTTGGAGCACAGACGTCAGGTAGGAATGCTGTCCTTGTTCTACCGATATTTTAATGAAGATGTTCTGAGGAACTAGCGTCGTTGATCCCTTCGGCAGCGGTGCATACTCAGGAAACACGCCAAACGAGCGCCCAACATTTTTACACGTTGACATTTGTCACATGAGAACGAGTCGCTTCTACGACTCGTTTTGTGTTCAACAGCTGGGCTGTGAAATGATCTGTCGGTCTCTATGTTTCGTTCCTCCTACAACATGGGTCTCTTCAAGACCCAGGTTCAGTCCTCCCTATCCTCTAAAAGACCCTCCACACAGCATCCCCAAAGATGATATAGGCCTCGAGGTAAATTATTTCCCTTAAGCCTCCTGTGTGGAAAAACACCAATATATTTTTTTTTTTAATAAAACAACAAAGAATTGAAGAAAAATCAGATTCAATCCGACTGCCCACTTCCCTATCGTATCATAATTGTCACTTCCTATATATAACCTCACAACATTCCTCAAATTTATAGATGTCATATATTGGCTTCAGCCAAATCGAACTCTCTTGTTATATCGCGAAAAATTAAAATTAGTACCTTCTTGTTACCTTTTTTGTTTCCCATCCCCCATTTCCTCCGATTTTACAACGGGTGCTATAGTTCAATCAGCTCCAGTCACCGAGTTTCCGTATAACTACTTCAGCTAAATAACACCTTTATCATTTTTCAGAATGGTTGATGTCTTCAGTATTGCCATAGTGAAAAAACACATGAGAATTGCAACATACTCGTAGTTTAAAATAACTTTGAATTAAATGAAAAGACATATTATTGTGATATTTTAATCATTGAAGAAGATAATATTAACACATCCCAAATGAACCACGAAACCGAAAAAACAACCGAAATTAAAAAGATTTCAGTCGCATCTGGGACTCAAACCCAGTACCTCCACCTATCCGGGGTAACCGCTTAACCAACTTAGCTAATGAGACCAGTTCAATTTACGCCATTTACACCGATATCATACTTCATGTTCAAGATTTGTTAATATTATCCTCCATTTTTATAAATCCCATATTATTGGCTGCTATCCTTATGATGATTGGAATGTTTCATCCCGAACTCAATTGCAAATCTGAACAGTCTCGGATATACCTACACGATTTTTATTTATATGAGACATCTATTGACTTATTTTACAAGTCTGGAAAGAAATATTCAATTTATTTTCTTATAACTTATTGAAGGTCTCATATTCTTCGACTGGCTAAGTCCTCCATTACGACACAGGCAACATCTTCCGCTTACTGTGATGGTTGTAGGAGATTTTCAAATATTGTCAGGTTATTCGTAACCAGGGAATATTTGTCTTTCTTTAAAAAAAAATAATAACACTCTATTAATATGCATATAAATATATATTAATAAAGTGGTGAATACAAAGCAATTTTTAATTCATTTATTTTTAAAATAAAAAGACTATAATCGAGTCGACTATACACAAATAAAAGTGACTTCAAACAAAATGTCTTTTAATTTATTTCATCATCCAATCCACAATCTGTTTGCTTACTACGAAAATAAAAAAAATAAAAAATAATAATCTTTGCTAGGCAATCGGACATAAATAGCAAGGTACCTCTCGATGTTCCTCTTTCCCAAACTTCAATTGGTTGTGTCATCATCACTTGTCCCACTAGGCTCTTGCACGTGTTAAAAAATATTGACAAATCAATTATATGGCTTCACGATCTGGGTTTAAATATGTTTATTGTTTTGTTTGATAATTCTTTCAAAATTACTTCACATTTATCGTGACAATGATTTTCAATACTGACAGGATGGTATGTGCTGGAAATTAAATAAAAATTACAGTGTTTTGCAGGAATAAACCAAAGAACTCAACATAACGAAATCTTTTGTGGATTACGGCTTTATTCGGCATGAACAATGTGTGATTGTTTGGCGGTGGAGAAACCACGGACAAATCAGTCAAAGTCTGTTTCCTGAAATACATAAAACACTTAATAATATAATCTAGGTACAAATAAATATTTTTTGTAAGACATCGACGGTAAATGAGTAAAATTCTTTAAGCCACAAAATGAAAACTTTACAGGGTACAATAAAAATTAATATTTTACTATTTGTAAAATTATTTTTAAATCTTGATTTTTATGTGAGAGTGATTTTTTTTTTCTGAAGTGAATTAAAATGTTGAATTTTTATTTATAATCTTATGAAATGTGAGGTTTGACTCCATTCACCGAGAGTTTTTTTCAAAAAACGTTTAAAAAATTTGTATAAATATTCATATAATTTTTGTTTCAAAAATACCCTTTTTCAACAAAAATGATTTTACCATATTGTCAATTTAATATTCGGACGCCACTTAAAAGCAATATTCCCAAAAATTACCTATTTACAGTCGACATAATATTATGTGATTATGTCTAATTTTAAATTTTACCAAACGCCTTGTTCGAAATGATTGAACCTTAAAAGCAAGTTAGGTTTGTTTCTTTTTTTTAAATAGGCAATAAATTCAAATGAATAAATGATGATTGATGGAAGACTAAGTGCAGACAGACGTCGAACCTCGTGACTTCAAAAACTCAATTTTCGAGTAGCCATGGCGAGTAATGCCCTGGGGATACCAAAATTCAGATAAAAAGGGTAGTAAAAGGTTGTCAAATATTATTCGTTGAGTGATTTCGACAAATGAGTAATTTTTTGCTGTTCAACTAAAGAAAACCCTTTATTTAAGAATGCACCCAACTGCAATTGAGTCATAATTAATTATTATATAAATGAAATATTGTTAGCATTTTGATTTACCTTGAAAATTTAAATAATATTAGCATTTTCAGGAGAGTGAAAAACATTGTAAACAAATGCAGACCTTATACAACAGATTGATTTTCTTGAAAACGGTCTTTAACGCCAAAGTAGCTGTCTCAATAATAAAAACTAAAATACTTGCAGAACCTAAAAATAACCTTATTAAATTTGATTTACATTAAATTTCTAAGAATATTAAATGGACCTCTACGAATTAAACACAAAAATAATTAATACTTTAATAGATCATGACACGTGAAAATGTATGTGACATATCAAAATTAAACTTAATACTGTAATATGCAAGCAACTTATTAGCCATAAAAATTTATTTTTACATATGTTATCCCTACAAACAAAAGACAATCGACTGACGTTCTGTTATCCACAGAACTGAGATTCATTCGCTTCTCTGCCTCCTACTGAATCGGTCGTGTAGTAGAACATACTAGTGACTTGCTAATTTGCATTTGCATCACTTCTCGCTTTTAAATTTACCTTCTGAATTTGTACGCGTCGAGAAATATATTTATCAAATGGTGACCCTTCTTTTCTTTATATCTCCGCGACAATCTTTAACGAAGACACTTGGTAAGTATTGGTAAGTATACACAATACACAACATACTGTCAGACATATTTAATGTCGCTAAAATACTAATAAAAATTCGAAAAAGAATAGTTTTTGTAAAACCTGCTAACTTACATATTATTATTCGGTATCTGTGATTTTTATGACGGCTAACTAAACTATTTGTTATGATGTGTAAAAATATTTCTATAGTTGACTTTAAATGAGTTTTTCGATACATATTTGTCTGCGAATCTGCATTAAAATTGCAATATCTTCGGAATTCGAAAACGACAAACGTCAATTTCCTTACATGTTTCGATATTCGTTTGGGGCGATGTTGCACCAGAAAATTGCGTTTGCTAAAAGACCAAGTTCTACATAGGCCTCATGAAATTTGAAAAACTGACATTGGCCCTTTTAGAAGCCAGCCACAGAATTATTTCAGCAAAGGCAATGTGTTAAAGAAATTTTATGAAAACAGAACCGGAAGAAGGAAAAATCAAGCACTAAAAATTGCTAATTATTTACCATGCCAGCCAGCCATGCAACTTTATAATGACGTTCCAGTAAAAATTAATAGAATAAACAACATTATTTTACAGGTTTTAAAAAGAAATCATAACATAAACGACGTAAATGTAAATTAGTACGCCATTTCACTGAAGTTTAATTCCAACTAAGTAGTCTCAGACATAACCATTAACATTAGTTTCAGAAATTAAAAGAACATATTATATTAGCGCTGATCATGACGAGATCTGACTTGAGATTAATGCTTGATAAATAAATGTAAATAAATCAACCGAACTGTCTAAATATCCCTCCTCTAAATGAATATTTGCCCGGTGCAGTGACCTGCATTTTTTTCCAACAATACCGAAATCATCAAATACCGTAGCAAATCGCATTGTCGTGAGAAATATAATATATTCCATACTATGCCAGTCTTTGTATTTGTTAGATGTTATATCGGTAGAAGATGCGACGAAGCATCACAGATAGTGAAATTTCACAATGGTTTTTTTAATAATTATTTTCTGACAATAAGAAATTATGTGAGGGCTGGTGGAGAACAAATATTTTTGCGTTTTTGCGATGGAAGAATCGATTGGAATAACAAATCTCACTATTCTCTAGTATATTAATTGTTTTTTTTGTGTTTAATTCGTAGAACTCCATTTAATATATGTGTATTTAAATTTAATGTAAATCAAATTTGATAACGTTATTTTTAGTTTTTTTTATTATTGTGACAGCTGTTTCGGCGTTCAAAGCCATTTTTAAACTGGGGTTAATCCACATTGTGAGGACTTATTCTATAGTACGCGACGAGGGAGTTGATGGGAACAATATTATGAGAAACTTATTTTTCGGGATTTCAGTCTATGCATTTCAAACATGTAGAAGTTAAATGGTAGATCGGTACTTACATAATTTTCACCTTATGATTTTTTTCCCCAAAATAAGTAATTTAATTTTTTTTTAAAGAGTTACAGTAGAATTATTTCAAAGGTATGCTTGCTTGTATAATGGTGCACAATACCGTATGACTACTGTGGGGTAATAGAGGACTGCGGGCGGGTATTCCAAACTATTTCGAACCAAATTTGAACCACTATCAGTGTGTACAAATACATTCAAATATGCAGTCTGTAAAATGATTTGCCTATACTTGCACACTTACAAAATACTTGTTTGGATAAATCTTCAGATTTATGTTTGTAGTAGCCAACATTAACATTTAGATTTCAACCTTGAAGGGGGGTTTTGACAATGGTAAACAGGCTATAAAATTAGGAATGACATAACTATTCAACAGTGCATAGTTTTACGAGCCACGGTGGAGTTTGATTTAAATTTGGCGCCCAATCTGAAACCACAATCCGTCGAATAAAAAAGTAAGCTTCGGTTTTAGTGTTTAGGTTAGAGATAATAATTAATTTAGTAGAAATGCCACAAAGACAAAAGGGTAGGTAATATAAAAATTACACTTAAATGAATTTTGTTAAATAACTGGAGGATTGTAACACATTCTTTAATAAGATCTTTCATCAATAAGTCTTCGAGTATATACCTGTTTCTAAAAGAAATATATTGTATGAAAAAATGTTCCTACACCTATAATAATATGTATGGGCATTATAATTCAACGTTGTATTTTGTTGAAAGCTGTGTATGCATTTGTGTGTGTTCCCTCATACTGTTTCGCATTCTAGAGCACAATTTGCACTAGGGACGTATTAGCAGTCATTATTTCGTATTTTCCGGTTGAAAATGGAAATGTGTTCAAGTTCTACAAGCTGTTTTATTATTATCATTAGTTTATGTACCCAGACGCAATATAGCTGGAATCATAGGGCGACATAATTAATTACTTATTTACTTTAGAGACAAATTACGTTACTATGAAGACTTCTACACACACTATACTAGAGAGAAAGAAGATATTAGACTTGAAGAAATGAAGCAAATCCCAAACACAAAATTGTTTACCGCATAAAGGCATTAAAATGGATAGCTTTTATTAATGTGAATACAGCGCAAGAGTCCCACCTGCTCCCATCGTCTGGAACCAGGGAAACTATGGCATCACCAACTGGAGAATGTTGTAAGGCTGAAGATATTGGGGAGGAGAAGGAGATCGAGAGAGGAAGGTGGGGAAATACCTGATTATTCAGATCTAGTCATCAAACACGGTCAAAAGTCATTTCAAGCAACGTTTCAATACTGAATGGTGGTCTTTCACCAGGGCGATACTGAGAGTATCTTCCGCTCAAATAACATATACTATATATTATTTTTTAAATAATTAATTGTGAAACAACACAAATTAATCTACTAAAATTTACTTAAGCACGCCGGGATTTAAACCCGCGACGTAGTCGGGAGCCTTACCCCTCGGCCACGGTGGCCGTCAGCTTACTTCCCAGTTGAATAAAAAATGTACCCAGATAAATCATATTTAGAGTAAAATGTAAAAATTATGTATGTAATAAGTATTAGGAGAGAGCAATATGTAAAATTATATAAGTTTATATTGGACCACGGGAAGTGGAGCTATTTTAAGCTCAATAAAAAAATTGACGGAGAATCCTTTAAAAATAGTTTCTATTATATGTAATAAAATATGTGTATAAATAAAAATATATTTTTAAACAAGTATTACTTTTTTGTTTTCTAAATATTACTAAAAACTTAAGGCAGCGACTTATAAATCACAACATTATCATCGGTTTGTTTGGCTAAGTACGAATAGTAATTATTTTTAATAAGTACAGTTGTACAAACTCACCTGCCCAGTTTGTAGCTTAGATTCTGTTATTTGTGCAAAAAAAAGTATCGTATGTTCTTGTTTTCATCGCTTGCTTAGAAATATTAACATAAACCCAAATATGTTTGGTGGGGGTACCTTAACCTATTTCTATTGTAATCAGAATTCTGAAATCCTTCCTGGTTTATAAAAAAACTTTAATTTTTGGTAAATACCTACCACTTCCTACAAAACTAAATTCTTAAATAATGAATCTTAAATATTGAAGTTTTCTTAGTCCTCTTTCGTTTGTTATATTGACATATTACGTGGACACATTCTAGAAAGCAGGTCCGGTAGGGAATTGACATAAACCTCATGCGTGATACCGATAGGGCACTGCGCCATACAATTCAATGGGCGCTAGCACACTAATACTTCTGTTATACCTCAAGCGGGACAACAATTCAATAGCTTCTCGGTAAACACGCATCCAGGAAATTTATGCACTGCGTTTCGATCGTTTACGCGCCATTCATAATTTGAGTTCAAACATGGAGCGGGTATGAATTTTCCGCTAATAATAGAGGTAGAGAAATATGCACGCCTTTATAACTAGAAATTACCGACATATGCAGTAAAGGAGACAACGGAGAAAGCTTGGTACAATAGGAAGACTTATATATGGAGTAACGTGCTGGACCAGTTCTTGGAATGTTTTTTTTTTGACATTCGGTACACTTACCGGAATTTGACATCATCTCTGGACAGTTCCCTGGCAGTTATAAATAACCTTCAATGAATGTTACATTCGATGTATGGGTGGACCTAAAACCTCCTCCTTTTTTACCTCATTCGAAGTAATAAATAGCATACCAGAGCCTCGTCTTCACTCGATTCACTCGACATTTTTCACTTTTGACTTTAAATCCGATAACATTCAGCGGTAAATGTGATAATAGAAATCTGCAATACCGACAACTTACTGGCGGCTACAAATCACTGCAGACCCGTCAGAGAGTCGATGGAGGAAATATCGTCGAAACATTTCCTGCGTTTTTGCTGCACCCGGTTTATGTCGATTCGGTACCGGACTGTCAGAGAGCGACCTGAATACGGGATTTTCCCGCGTTTCTCGCATGTTCAACTTTACTCGGATACCCGGGCATCGTCAAGTCGCATTGTTGTGTGTTTGGAATTCATTTTCAAAATTGATTGCCCTTTGTATGGTGGAAATTTGTTTGGCATTAGAACAAAATATTAACTGCTCATGCAGCTACAGCAACTAAAGAGATATAATTATTCTCTTTCCTCATATTTAGATAATAAATATCACTTTTTCATGTGTATTGGATATACTCGTATATCGATATATTTACGATATTTTGAAATTTATATAAATATCATGATATTTTGAAACCCCGCTAGAAAGTAATTGAAATAATATCATATTTTTTATTTAAAATTGGTCAACATTGAACCGCCTTCTAATTGTCACTTAAAGCAAAATTTGCGAGCATGGTTTTCAACAAAACACACTTTACATGTTTTCAACGAATACATAACTGTCAGCCGTGAGACTGACTGATTCGGCATGATGGTTTTATTGTATTGCTTCCAAAAAAACAAATAAACAACGCTGCTTACATGTAATTTGACTTTCAACATTGTATATCTGGATCCATATGTACATACAGAAAGATAATGTTCTAGTTTTGGGTATAACAACTGTAGGGGAAGCAGCAAGATGATGACAGTAAAGGGGGAATTTAGATTAAAAAGATTGTAAATGCGTTTTTATTTTCATTTTTGATTCCCTACAAAATACATTCAGGAATATCGATGAAAACTTGGAAAACTCTAAATTACAATGATATTAGTCAAAAATTGGAAAATATCATCTAGTAAGTAGTTACTGTTTAAAATTAATGATTTCCCACTAAAATTATTGAGACATTCTAGTGGAAAACATTATGAAATTAATTTAAAAAATATACTTTGTTTTCACCATTTTATAAATATACATAAATATCTTCATGTTTCGAAAGCGATGCTATCAACATCAGGAATATATGAATACTATTGATGATGAAAGGATCATTTTCGAAACATGTGGATAATTACGTATAAAGTGGTGAAAACAAAGCATATTTTATTAATTAATTTATTATTAATTAATATTTATTAATATTCACAAAGTTTTGAAGAAATTAGCAAATATCACGACTTCAAAAAATAAATTCATATGGAACAACAAACTAATTAATTTGTAAAAATAGTAAAACGATTAAAACAACAAATCTAAAGACTTCGGCTCGGCTTTGACGTCATACTAACTACTCGGAACCTCATCGTGGACGAGATTAACAACTGCGTGATGTCATCTGATTGAATATCTCTTGTCGCCACTTAAAATCATAAATTTTAACGTTTTTACGAGTTTAATAAAACACAGCTTTCATTTTGAAAACTTTAAAAAAGGTTATTAAAGTGAGTAGTTGACCGTTAAAAAAAACTGTCCTTATCGTCACTACTATTATCCTTCCGTATTTTTTTCTATCCCTATGGACAGAATTATTTATATTTTTTGTTATTCGTCAAAGCATTTACTTCGTGGCTTCTCATAATTATAATATAAACGCGTATATTTATTTTGAACCACTTTAATTCAATATAATAATCTCGGCCGTTTTCGGAAGTACCCTTTCCTCTTCAGGAATATATCAAAACTAAACTACGATATAAAATAATGATAGATATACATGAAGATTTAGGTGTTGGAGTGGGAGCCGACTAAAGGGGAAGAGGTAAGTAGGGTTTTTTTCGAAAGAACAAAGCGATTCACTGGAAAAATGTCCAAAAGAGGACTATATGATAAATTTACTTGGTTAATCAATATTTTAGAATTATTATTTAGCCATTTTCTAAGTTTCAGTGCTTCTAAATTATCTCATTTTTGCCCTTATTATTATGGTGAAGAATTTGAATTTCCATATCTTTATTAAAAATATGATGGGTTGAAATGAAAAATTATTATTATTTAAAAATCTTATGTTTTCCGTGATTTTGATATTTACATTACGGGATTTCCAGTGGTTCAAAACAAATTTATAAGTAAATAAGATTATTATTATTTTATTTATTTATTTTTATTTTTAAATTAAATCATTTACTTTTAGATTCATGACCGTTACCACGATGACGTTACCTATGTAACTTGCTTTTTTGTTTATTTTTTCATCATCTGTACAAGTTTGTTGATGCATCGCTTCAAGAAAGTTTTCATTTCATAATATCATGCGAAATTCATCAGTTTTCACCTAACTGTAATTTTCCGTTTGTTCTGAATGAACAACGATGTTTATCTATGCCAAAAAATACAATTAACGTTATTATAATAATAATCAAAATTACTGATGTATGTAACTATGTAATGATCCTTTCTATTGTGAAATTCATGCTACCGCAATGCCCGTCCGAATGTAAATTGTACAAAAATTTATTTCCGCAAATAAAATCAGAATGTGATCTGTCAGCATTCCTTGATCCTGGATCCATGGGGGTTTGACTATCTTCAAGGCAATCCACACCCCGCAGTCTGAAGCTGGGTTTAACTCCCGTAGCCAGCGGTTTTCTCTAATGAGCGGTTGTGCAGTGACCTCCCAAAGAAAAACTACAGCGAACAAGACACACATGGGATATAATATTACGGCGCAACACGTCTTCATAGTATAAAAAGTACACCAATTGGCACACTACGCAATTCGAATCCAGAAACGCACATATGGAGCTAAAAAAACTATGGGATATTTCATACAACATAAATATGGTTTTGAACGGTGCCGGAATATGCGTCAAAGCCTAAATTTGCTATTTCAGTGCGCATCGATAAGGCAAATATTTTTATCATTTTTTTTGTATTTTTTTTCTACACCATTGTTTAAAATCTATTAGTAATTGTTTTAGTTTTTAAAAGTTTTTGTTATTTCTTATTTTGAAACAGAATTGGTGATGGAATTTTATTCTTATACAACGATTCTCATAATTTTCAAATATTATCCGCCTTTTTAATTATTTTGTGGCAAGGTAAATCCTTTCACAAATATGAATTTATGTTTTTTCTCGTATTACCTAATACATGAGGCTGTGTTAAAATATATATGTTTTAAATATTTAATACATACGAACTTTTGAAATGTAACTCCATAATTTATACTATTCGATGAAGAAGAAAATCTGCTCATGGAAAGCCGACATTCTTTCCTTTTTTTAAATCGCTTTGGTGTTGAACTCCCGATGATTTAGACCACGAACCGCCGCTGCTCGTACCAGTCACGTATGTTTCCAAGTCATGAAATACAGCGTCTTCTTCTATCACGTCTTACACTAATCTTCTCCCAGGAATATCACTCAGCTTGGGTAAGCTTACATTTGTCACCCCCTCGTGATGAGACCAAGAAACTGGCTAATGTTTGGCCAGAGTATGGCAAGGAAAATGGCTGATTATAGCCAAAATAAAATGAAGTATTTAATTTTGATCTGCTTGTTTAACTTCCAATGAGCGATAGTTTTCATTGCTTTCAAGCTTGCGTTACAATATTTCACTAAACCATAAAAGTCACGGTACATACATTGTAGACTGTTCGTAACCACGTAATATGGTACCGGCACCTTCTTACAAAGTAACCAAGAACTAGTAACGA
This sequence comes from Halesus radiatus, assembly GCA_022606495.2. Taxonomy (NCBI): domain Eukaryota; kingdom Metazoa; phylum Arthropoda; class Insecta; order Trichoptera; family Limnephilidae; genus Halesus; species Halesus radiatus. Next base: position 40,548 of record JAHDVE020004068.1, read on the forward strand.
AGCCAGACGATCCAGTCACATGATCAGCGGTTACGTACTGGGTAGGCAGTGAACACCACAGAAACCTATGCAGGCACTACGCATGGACGTGTCATTAATTTGCCGATACACATCTTAAAGCAATTATTCCGTAACGCTTCGTCAACTACCGTAGAACTCGTATGGCATTACTGCTTTACTGCTTGTATGACCATTAGTATTATTATTAGGGCTGGAACAGGTGCAATGGGAATCTGGGAAGTTATTATTGTAATAGGTATCTACTGATACATGAGTCAGACTGGGGGCATCTTTCTTTGTTTTATCCTATGTTTTGTTCATTTCAAATTTAGTACATTATTTAAAATTTAAAAGGAACGTCTAAAGTAAAAAAAAATAACAAAAATAAATACCAGGTATACGTTGCGAAAAATTGGTGTACACGTCTCATAATTCAATCATGTATAAGATGATGCAATAGGGGTAAAGAACGCCTTGAAAATGGTTTCAT
>JAHDVE020004069.1:0-19579 GCA_022606495.2 Halesus radiatus
GGGGTTGGGGGAGTAGTGGTAGGGCTAGGGGTAGGCGTAGGAGAAGAAATAGCTGTAGTGGTAAGGGTAGGGGTAGGGTGGGGGAAGGGTGGCGGAAGGGAGGGTCTGTGGGTAGGGGTTGGGTTAGGGGTAGGGTAGGGGTAGGGGTAAAACATCAAAACCATAAAACTTTACTCCAAACCATTCATAACCCCGGGTACTCTCAGTATCACCTTGATAAGTTAAAACCATTAAAAACGTATTAGTGAATACTCATATACCGCACAACCACTATCTAACATCTAACCCATCTCCTCCCCTTCGCTGTACCTTGAGGGTGGGGGCAATTAAGACTTTTGTGGGGTCTATGAAACGATTCAGACATTTTTTGTGCCCTAATATTTTCCTTATTTTTTTAAATTGTACTTCAACATAAAAATTAAATCTCCACGGGATTACATTTCGAAAACTGTCAACAGCTGCAAAAGTATTACAAAAAGCATCAGGTAAGATATCAATATATTGGCCGCCGCACCGTACTGTTCCTTTGTTATGTGGAAAACAAAAAGCATAAACATGTGCCAGTCCATACTAGATCGGAGACTAGAGATGGCAAATAGTTGGCACTTGCGCCAAACCCGCGGCACACAGAAGAATTCTAATTAGACGCAAGTGAGAGTATATTTTTATGTTTTATCTATTTAAACTTATCGATTGTACGCCAAGGTGCAATGACATTTTAAATTTTCTGTCGAGATATTTTTAAATCCATTATTTCGTTTTTTTACTTGTTCATGTGGTTGAAGTAAGCTCCCTTACTTCTGATTAAATCGATTAAATATTTAAATTTTTATAATAATAATAATAATATAATGTTTTATTATTTTCTTTTTTTTAAACAAATAATTATATCCTCACTGGGATTTCCCGTGCTGAGGATTTCATTTACAAAATATTAAATAACATTACATCAAATTAATGTGCCGATGAAAAAAATAAAAATAATTATAAGGTGAGGTGTTTTAAGTGCATTTAAGTGGTTTCGGTGATAATCTGTATTTGGTGTTAATATATTTTCTATTTCAGATCTCCATATGTAACGTATCCAGTGTTTTATTGATTTTTAAATTTATTATGGTTCTTGTGATTTTTAAAGGATAATATTAATAATAATAATAATCGGATGATTTTTATAGCGCCGTTTTTGTGAAAAATCACCTCAAGGGTGCTGTACAAATATTACTTCTTATTCTTATATTACATCTATTCTACGAATTTATTTTTATTTTTTCACATTTATTTTCTCTTTTTGGACAGGCTATCATTACACATTATTTATAGACCATTTAAAGAGATGCAGTTATATTATCAAAACTAAATACGGCTTGGTCTAAGTTTACATACATGTTAAATTGAAAAAAAAGAAGCTAACTGTATTTATTCCTTACGATATATTGCAAGACGTTAATACAAATTATAGAGTGAATGTTTCCATTATATTCAAGAATGTATTTAAGCTAAAATAATCAATTATTATCCATATATTTTTAGGATAATTAACACAGAATGGTGGCCGGGGGGACTGATCGAACAGCCATTAAAAAGATAGTGGGATTTTGTTGTAGAGTTTAGTACCATAGCATAAGAAGTTTCTTTTTCTCCATATGTTGTGTTTGTGATTCCTTGTTGTAGATGTTTTTGACTCTGGGATCTAACGTTACTAATATTTGCGATTGTTGTTATTTCTTGTCCTATTAAACAGTAACTGTATTAGTATTTTGTCACATCACGGAGTATGGACATTGGCGCCCCGGGAACCATTAATTAAGTAACCAATACCTGCGCCATAGGTCACCGCAAGTGGTTCGCTACGGCAGGTGATTTAGCAGGGATGTCCGGGTTCATGAGGTGAGGTTTGTCCAGGTCTTGGCGGCGGATGCGTCTACCACTAACTGCATGGTGAGCCGGATCGGGAGAGGCCGGTTGAGGGACCTTGACCTCTCCAGCCGGACTCTCCCGACCCATCGCCTAGCACCGCAGTGGGAAGGATGGATTAATATGTCCGTCACTCCTGGACACACTGACTCCCAGATTCCAGCCCACGCCTCTAATTCTTTTCCTTAAAAATGGAATTATTTTACTGTGAAAGACAAGGTATTTAAAATATTCAAATTTCATACATAAAGTAGTTTTAATCCTGTTGAAATTAGATCTCTGAGGAGAATGTATGCTGACCGTGTTGCAAATACGTAGAAATCCGTGAAGAATGCTGGTGTCATTCGTAATGAACAAGATGAAGAAAGGGATGCTTAGACGATTTAGACATGTGGAAAGGATGAACGAAGAAAGGGATATAAAGAGAATATATGACACGAAAGTGAATGGTACAAGAAGTCGGGGTCGCCCAAAGAAGGCACGACCAAGTGAGTCATATACTTGAGTTGAATCATGCCAAGATTCAGAATAATATAATACCTTTATAATTGTCTTCCACTTGTTTATTTCCTACCGGGCCGGTTTAGCCCTACATCGGGCATCTTCAGACTCGTAAGCCATTAAGGTGAAACCGGTCCGGACTAAAATAAATAAAAATTTAAGAAATATATGAAGGTTTTTTTAATTAAAAAATGCATATATTTTATGAATAAAAAACCTTTTTTGGTAATAAAAATGGTATTCATACATGGAATTGCTCGGATATTAGAGTGAGAAAGAGGACATTACTCCTATGATGAAATTGAGAAAGCATGAATATTTCTTCATTAGAAAAGCGCAAGAAATACTTTGATTGCATTTGCATTTTCAAAATATTTAAATGTATTGTTGACTTACATTCTTGTTGCAACTCATCCATTTCAACATTCCTTGCGTTAAACAAAGAAACAATGAATTGCTTTTCCTCAATCAACACTTAGTAAATTATGGGTACCATTCTCCATTTCGAGACTTGTTAACTCAAGCCAGGGCCTTAAAATTTTTGGTACCAGTCTAAATAATTTGTGTCAGGCTATACGAAAATAAACTTGGAAGAATATCATTTAGTATGTCTAAAATCATGGGAACTCTATCAAAATCTTGTTCAGGTTTTGTCATTGATTCATTCATGTATCATGAAAGTTATTTTACTGTGGGCCTTGTTTATATTATTTTCTGTTGTGTTTTTGTGTAATTGGACAATGATCCGTTAATATAATTTTTTTTATGTAGGAGATCATCAATGACGGCCTGTGACGGCCTCTATGGTCGAGGGGTAAGGCTCTCGACTACGAATCCGAAGGTCGCGGGTTCAAATCCCGGAGTGCGCAAGTAAATTGTATTTAATTAATTTATGCTGTTCCACAAGTAATTCATTTAAAAATAATATTGACGATATTTGCGCACGTCCCAGAGTGGAAGATACTCTCAGTATCGCCCTGGTGAAAGACCACCATTCAGAATTGAAACGTTGCTTGAAATGGCTTTTAGCCGTGTTTGGTGAACAGATCTGAATAGCCAGGTATTTCCCCACCTTCCTATTCCTCTTCTCCTTCCCCTCCCCAATACCTTCAGCCTCACAACATTCCCCAATTGGGGATACCACAGTCTCACTGGCTCCAGATGGTTGGGAGCAGTTGGGACTCTTGTGTGGTATTCATATAAAAAAAATGTGAATTAAGCAAGGAGGTGTGCCAAAATAGAGTTGTATGGAGGTATTGGTGGTCCATCCATCCTCTCTGCGTAACCCTGAGTGAACATCAGTTTATTACCATTTAAAAAATATTATCGTGACTTTAGATACCTACCTATTCAGAGCAGTTAAATACAGGCAATATTATCGTGACTTTAGATACCTACCTATTCAGAGCAGTTAAATACAGGCAATATTATCGTGACTTTAGATACCTACCTATTCAGAGCAGTTAAATACAGGCAATATTATCGTGACTTTAGATACCTACCTATTCAGAGCAGTTAAATACAGGCAATATTATCGTGACTTTAGATACCTACCTATTCAGAGCAGTTAAATACAGGCAATATTATCGTGACTTTAGATACCTACCTATTCAGAGCAGTTAAATACAGGCAATAGTTGCCGACTTTACAAGACAGTAATAAAGGTTAAGGTAGGCATAAAGGAACAATACAATATTTCCACGGATTATACTCAAACCTGGAATAGTTTAACGACGGGAACGCACTTTTCAGATTTTATTTATAGTTTTCCTTGCTACCATTGTCCGGCACAGATCGCCAAAGACCGGTCGAATGATTTACGAGGTGCGTCCTAAAAGATGTGACTGTTTTCCCAAAACCTAAAATTTATAACTTCGGCGGCGGTCTCTCCGGCCGACCCCCCTAATAATTACCTTAGGTTTAGACCCACGTGAGGGTCGCCTGATAGTTTCCCGAGAAGTCTACGCCACCGGCTGATTCATGGGGACTGCACGGGCGAGAGGAGCATTCTAAAATTTTATAGAATAATTATTCAACTTTGTTTAATGATATCAGTATATTTTATATGAGTACCGCACAAGAGTCCCAACTGCTCCCAACCGTCTGGAGCCAGTGAGACAATGGTATCCCCAATTGGGGAATGTTGTGAGGCTGAAGGTATTGGGAAGGAGAAGGAGAATGGGAAAAGGTAGGAAGGGAAATACCTGTCTATTCAGATCTGGTCACCAAACACGGCTAAAAGCCATTTCAAGCAACGTTTCTATACTGAATGGTGGTATTTCACCAGGGCGATACTGAGAGTATCTTCCACTCTGCAAATAAATAAATATACGTGCATATATTTATTTATTTATTCTTAAATTTAATTATGAAAACAAAAACATTAGCCACCCATCTCACTAGGATAATCCTGAGTTGAGATGAGCGGCAACACAATTTAATATTAATCAGTAAATAGTAATAAGTTATTAATAATACATGAATGTAAATTAGTAAATATTAATAAGATAATACTAGTGAATAAATAATAAAAATTAGATAATAATAATTAAAAAATAATAATAAGTAAATGACAAACCGTAAATATTAATAATTAAATAGTAATAAGTACATAATAATAAAAATAGGTAAATAATAAAATTATAAGTAAATAGTTATAAGTAGTAAGAAGTATATATATATATATATAGTGTATACACTGGTGTATACGTTCTATTGGTATATTAGATAGTAAACGGTTTCGGGATGATTTCCTGAAAAGATAAATAAATACTGTTTTAATATCTATCTCACAACAAAACCACACCAAAAGTGATGAAAAATATATTTTTTAAAAACTTAGTTAAATAGGTTAGGTTAGGTTAGGTTTTTAAGCTAGTTTTGTCCATACTTTTTATATCACTTTTCAGATGTGTGCCGAATTGTCATGGAACCAGGAAGATGTATAATAATCACTGATATTACTGCCGTGGTAAGTAAAAACACAGTATCTTCCTTGAGAGTTTTTTACTGCTAACGGCAGTTTACTGAGCTTCGTTTAGTGACTAAAATCACCTCAAAGGCGCTTTACATCTTGTTAAAGTTAGTAGCCCTTTTTAAAAATAGATATATTTTTAGACTTTTCTTAACGGTTATTAAATTTCTTTCTGACCTAAAACCAAATGAAAGGTCATTTCAAGAATGTGGGCCCAGTACTTTGAAAGCTCTGTCCCCAAATTTAGCAGCATCCCTACGAGGGGGTTCAACCAGTCTGTTCAACGCATCAGACTTGGCCGATCTGACCGTGAGTTGTCTATGAGTAAGATTGTCCCTCACGCAGAGATTAGTCAAATATGATGATGCCAACCCGTTCAGTGTTTTATATGGCATAAGACAAATTGTTACTGATAAAATTTGATGCTGATGTAATTTACCTTTGTGAAGGAGGGAATCAAATAGGACTTAAATGTTGATTTATTGGATAACTTTTCAGTTTTACTTAATTAATTCAGAGGTTATGAAGTAGCTAGGGAGGTATTGAAAAGAGAATGTCTGAGGTTTCCAGTGACAAAAATCCTCACACTGTGATGTTTTCAATTCTATGAAATACTCATCAAACTGTCTGTAATAGATGACATTTGAAAACCACTGATTTTTCTAACGTTTTGGATAAAATTCCATTTCGTATTTCATATTATTTTCACATATAGTCTAAGAACTTTTTTCTTTTTTCCACAGGAGGCCCTGAAGAAAACGGCCAGCAAGACTTTTCACAGCCGGGTTATTGAACTCAAGAACGAGTGGTAGAAACGAGCCGTACTCATGTGACAAATGTTAATGCAGTACAAATGATGGGCGCGCGTTTGGCGTGTTTCCCGAGTATGCTTAGATTTATTTATAAATTCTGTGCGGGTAGTTAGGAATATGTATAAGTTTTCCAGAGTACAAGAACTTTTTTCTTCAGAAAATTTATACATTTTCCTGAACGTCTTGCTGGCCTTTTTCCTCAAGGCCTCCTGTGTATGTAAAAATTAATTTAAAAAAAGCGCAGTTTTTCCAGCATTCGAAGACTACAATGTGTGTATTTTTTAAAGCTAAACTTTAAATAGAAAATACATATAAACATAACAGAAAGGCATATAAAAAAATCGTTTTTTTTCTCATCTACCCTTAACACGACCCTCGTCCAACAGTTAAAATGTTTCAAGTCCCTTATTGAGAGTGATATCAGGATACAAAATGTGACACTTTTCTGCACACAATATTGCTTAACCTCGCATAATTCCGCTACCTGCCCTAATGGAATTCCGTATGCACTTTTTTACGCATTTCCGAAAAGAAACTCGGACGCATACCTTACCTAGAATTTTGCAAAACCAGTGACAGACTTTGCTATTGCTTAAGATAAAAAAAAGTTAAATTTAAAAGTGTAGATTTTTTTTGTTAAAGGTTTATCTTTGTGGGTGAGTCATAGATCTCTATTGTTACGTATCGCCGTATTGACAAGCGGATAAGGAATTCTCAAAACTTGTTGCGATCTCCCTTTATTCTCATTTGTTTTTCTATGTTAAGTTTTGTTATTAACTGTTACTTTTGAATAATTAAACACGTTTTAATCAAATAATACACAATCAGACAATTCCTTGTGTGGACGTGTGAGCAAGATTATCATTTTTTTAAATAAAATAGAATCCTTTCAAATATAGGCGAATGTAATATACAGTATTTTACCAGACGAGTATTTTCATTCTGTACTTTTTTTATTACGGTAACTCCACACAGGAGACCCTGAAGGAAAAAATTTCCCTCAAGGCCTATATCATCTTTGGGGGTGCTGTGTTGAGGGTCTTTTAGAGGATAGGAAGGAGTGAACTTGGGTCTTGAAGATACCCATGTTGTACGATGGACGAAACACAGAGGACAGCAGATCATTCTACATCCGAGCTGTTGAACACAGGAACGAGTCGTAAAAGCGACCCGTTATCGTGTGACAAATGTCTACTGTGTGCAAATGTTGGACACGCGTTTGGCGTGTTTCCCGACTATGCACCGCTGCCGAAGGGATCAATGACGCTAGTTCCTCGAAGCATCTTCCATTAAAATACCGGTAAAACAAGGACAGCATTCCCACCCGACGTCTGTGCTCCAAAGATTGCAATCCGTTTGTTAAGATCGGCGAATCTATCAAACGGACCCGCCCGTTTCTGCACAGAGTCGAGGGTTTTTTTTCAGATATTTTGGGACTCCCGACCAGAGGTGGCTGTCAAATTCTACAGTGGGGCGCACTTGCGAGTTGTACAGGATCAACAGTTGTGTACTATTAAAGTATCTGTACAATACGCCCAGCTTCTGAGAGGCTAACTTTACTCTGGCTTCGATGGAGCCCCCATACCTGAGCTGGTCACTTCAGATTACACCAAGCATATCAATGGAGGGCTTGTTGGGAAGATTGCTTCCACTAAAGGAGACTAGATTGTCATTTAGATCTAGCTGATGTGCATCCGTTGTGAATTCTTGCTCGTCGTTTGGGTGCAATAATTGATTTGACAGTGAAAGTAATTCATTTTGACGACTATTACTATCTTTAAATAAAGAAAGAAACACACATTTATTTGAAAATTTTATTTCATTCCAAACATTTATTTTTTCAAAACATATCTAAATAATGAAGTTCTTAAGTAGGTACCTACTTGTCTATTCCATTTTGAAAATATTCTACCCAAACAAACCTTCTTCTTTTGAATGTGTAATCTGTGGCTAACCGGAGTAGTATATTTATGGGGTGACCTCAATGCAACATGGCGGGTTCAAGGTTTTTCATACTAATTTTAAAACGTTATAGCAACTGTTTTACACATTGGATTTCAATAAAACTACTCTCTAAACCTTTTCGATACTAATAAGAACAAACTATGCTATTTTCAGTGTAACCGGTCGAGTAATTTTCGAGAAAATCGAATACAGACACACAGACATTTTTAAAATGTGCTTCCATGTGGCTTACTTTGTAGACAATTTTAAAATGTTAAAATAATGTGTGTGATGAGACAAATTCTACATTAATTATAAATGAATCATATTAGAGTATGCTGACGACGAAACAATTAGAATTATTGGAAAATGCCAAATAGTATCAAAGATATGCGCCGTCAAAATGTTGATAAACGTGTGACGTCGTAGTATAAAAAATGACTTATGTGACCATAGATGTTATTAGCACGGCTGTATGCATTACTGCTGTTTTTTTATAATTTATCGTAAATCAAATTTAACAGTGTTATCATTAAGTTCTGCAAGTATTTTTAGTTTTTATTATTGTGACAGCTGTTTCGGCGTTTAAGGCAATTTTCAAACTGCGGTTAATCCACATTGTGACGACTTATTTATATGTTTTTATTTACTCCCATCCCATTCTAATTTGGACGGGTTTTTAAAACTAGTGATTTATTATCGGCAAAACCGATTTAGTTACGAAACAATTGAAATTCTGAATTCTGTGAGGTTTTCTTACTTGAACAATTAGAAATTAATAAACGAACGAATGATCCTAATATGACGTTAATTATTAAATTAAGGAAAATTATATGTTCACCGCTTCTCAGTATGTTCACATTGTCAAAACAATATAACACATTTAAATAAATCAATTAAGAAAACATTAATCGTTTATTACGAGGAAACACATTTACAGCGATATTGAAATAATTAGAGGCATGTCAACTCAGTTGACAGCATCGGCGGAGAAGGGTTGTGCATCTTTACATGTTCCATTACTAATTACCGCTAAGTTCACGATGACATTCCAAACAACTAGTAATTGATTAGATGATCGAGCGGTCTAATCTTGATCTAATCCTTTGCTAGCTATCTAAGTCCTCCACCATTGCAAAATCAACGTTTTCCTCTTATGATCATGGAAGTAGGAAGAATTCAAAAAATCGCATGTTATTCGTAATCTGGGAAAATTGGGACTCTTGTGTGGTGATCATATTTTTTTCTTGTATTTTTTATTGTAAAATCGGAAGCACTTTGTTTGTCACACATTTTTATTTCATACAGCTGTCACTTGAAATTTTGCTAAATAAGCGATGGGAAGCGACCCGAGGATTTGTACGATAAGCCCAGTGCGAGATCGGGAGGACACAAGGCGGGAGGTGGAGGGTAGAAGAAGTCGGGTACGGGAATAAAGCACAATGACAACAAAGGGCAGTGGGATAAAGATATCGCTGCCAGGAGCGCATGATTTACTGAGAGATTTTATCTGACAGACCGAATGTCCCGATACAAATAAAAAACGGTGGGGATTTTATTTCTCGACTTTCTCATATAGTGCCTAACATGAAACTCTTCGTTGGAGACGACATTAAAAGTAGGTATACATTTACAGACTGATTGTTTCAGGCGGTCAAAGGAGAAATTTAATAATCTACACTAGCGTCAACTAGCAACTGTAAAGTTAAGTGTATCAAGTTGTATTTTGGGCTACTTGAAAAAACTGTAATAAAAGCGAACAGCTGATAGATCTGTTATAACCTACCTTAACAGGCCTCTACACTAGCGTCCAAGTTTTTATATGCATTGCGAAATCTATGATTCAATGAAAGATTAGAAAAGAGGCTAAATACTAGGCTACTTCCCAACCTTCCCCTTTCCCATCTACATCCCCTTCACACTTCCTTCAACATATGCCCCAATCGGGGATGCCATAGTCCCACTATCTCCCAGATGGGACCAACAACAAAAAAAACTGTGCAAAGGATAACAGATTTCTGTTTTATTGGTAAAATTTGATCAAGTACCCGGCGTTTTCCGGATAATTAATGGTTTGAAATAAAGTTTTGAGGTATGATGTAACCCCTACCCCTACCCCCTACCCCTACCCCTAACCCTACCCCTACCCCTACCCCTACCCCTACCCATACCCCTACCCCCTACCCCTACCCCTACCCCTACCCCTACCCCTACCCTTACCCCTACCCCTACTCCTACCCCTACCCCTACCCCCACCCCTATCCCTACCCCTTCCCCTAACCCTACCCCTACCCCGTAGTGTGCAAAATTTCATCAAGCAAGAAATAAAACTGTAGTTTTGTATAAAAAAACAAACAAACAGACACTCTTTTTTTATATATCTAAATAGATAGATTATGCAATCAAAGATGAACATGCAAATAAAGAGAATTGGTAAGAATGGGACTGTAAGAACTAAATTCATTTGTATTCAGATCAGACCACTAGTAACCGTCTTTCGTGCTCAACATAACCTTACTTTCACAATCCAGGGTCTTCCGAACCCTGAAGCATTCTTAGCAGAATGAATATTCTGACTTAGTTTAGTTATATTTAGCAGTAGGTAAGTAAAGGCAAATCATTGAGCGCACCTTTGAATAGATTTGTGCACACCGACAATATCGCAAGCAAGCGTCAAACTGGTTCGAACTAGTTTGGAATGATAATATTTGGATACTGGGTGCGTAGCGATGTTTGTCATAATCTTCCAATATTTTCTTTGTTTAGTTTCTCTAGGTTTTTTATTTTATTTTTAAATGGAATCAAATAGATTCTGACCGTGGTCAACCGTTGATCAACCAAGCACAGGAAATATTATACTCGTATAATCTTTAGAGATACTTTGAATCGGAAAAATAATTAAAAATATAAATACAGATTCTTCACCAGCACAGCTAGTTGCCAAATCAACTGGCATTTCTGTAGGATCTGTTCGGAGAATAGTGTCAGAATATTTTTTTCTCCGGAAGAGTATAAAAAATAAAAACCTTCTTTATAATTATCCGATAGGTAGGTATATCCGAGACACTATCTAGATTGCAATTATATTCGGACAGAACTTTGTAATCATCATAAAGATAGCAGCCATTAATATGGAATTTAGTTGAGGTATGATATCGATAAAGTAGGCGTAAAGAGAGTATTATTAGTCTTATTAGCTCAGTCGGTAGAGCGGTTGTCCCGGTAAGACAGAGGTCCTGGGTTCGAGTCCCGGATGCGACTGATACCTTTTTTTTCTGCGATTTTTATCGGTTTCGTGTTTCATTAGAATTAGTTAATATTATCTTCCTCAATAATTAAGAACCGTCTTAATAAAAATACTCTATTTAATTTTGTGTTTAATTCGCAGAACTTCATTAATTTATTTTATTTTTTTGAAGTTCATAAAAATTTGACAATGTTATTATTAATTCCTTCAAGAATATTTGTTTATTTTATTTTATTATTATTGTGACAGCTGTTTCGGCGTTGAAAGCTGGACGTTTTGAAAATGGCTTCATAGCCGAAATACTACGAAATTAACTTCAAAACACCCCCAAACTCGTTAAACCTTTCCTTTCCGGTGCTGTCAATTGAGTTGACACGTCTCTAATTTTTTCAATATCTCTGTAAGTATACTAAACACGGACTACATATTTTAGGTGTTCCTCTGCAGTAAATGTATGTATTGGATCGAATAATTACAATATATAAGTATTTATCGAACGCAACAAAAAAAAATGATTTTGTCTAAAAATCGAGAAATTTTTTTCAATATTTTCGTGTAAACTGCGTGCGTATAAAACTTGCCGAGTGATGCGGTATTGGGCGAAAGGGTCATCAGTATTAGCCGGCGGTCTGCCGGCAGTAATGGACGCATAACCGATGTTTTTTCAGTACTTCTACACAATGTTTTACGTAAGTACATTATGTATGTATGTACATAATGTACTTACTATTAATAAAATGATTTAGATAAATGATAAATGTGAACTATTCATTTTTATCGACTTGAAAATCTCAAAACTCTAAATATGTCCTGTGTACACTTAGCGTAGAGCATTGGAGCTTTTCGAGCGTAATTTTCTATCACCGTAGGGGGAGGGTTCAAATATCCCGAAAACTATTCAAGAAAATACCTTTGGCCATGAAAACCTGTAAACATATATGTGTTAATGATGTTCCTATGGTCGAGCAATTAGAATTAACCCAAACAACACAAACTTAGAATTATCGAGTGTATTACATATATATACCCTTCCGAAAGTGATATCCTTGCGATACGTCACTGAGAAACAGCCTTTTCGGAAAATATGTTTTTATTTTTCATATATGATATTAACCTTTAGAGTGCTGTGCTGCGCTACGGCGCTGCAAGCGTTAGCCACGAAAATTGCGACGAAACGCTTACGCATTGCGTTCTTCAGTATGCGTTTGTTGATCCTTACAAGAGTACGCTTTCCATTTGAGAGCGGCGTATTGCAGTTGGCGTATATCTTGTGCACTATATTTATATTGTTTGTCCTGTAATAATAAATTAAAACGATATATTTGACCATGTCGGATCTTAGTTCTATCGCGGACGATGTATTAAAGGACGGCGACATTACGGATGATGAGCAATTCGATCTGATAAATGGAGACAGTGATGACGGAAGTGCGATTATTGGCCATCGCAATAATAGAATGTGAATTTTCCTGTGAGACGGGACTATGTGACCTTTTGCACGGGAAAACACAATTGTGAAGCGACATAATTTTCTTTTTTTGCCTCTATATACGTAGTAGTTTTGGTTTTTTTATAAGATGCATGGGATGCAATTCTTTTTACGTTTGATGTCAAAAAGAATCATTAAGTTTGGTTGATATTTGTTCAAGTTATTGCATTTTTAGTTAATATCATATTTATTTACTAATAACACAAATTATCAATAGCTGTTTACGCACCTACTTGCAAAATCAGTACAGCACTAAAACGCTTAAAAGAGCACATTCGATCAACGTATACACTCGTTGTCTGTTTTCACTAATAATAGTAAGAAGCAGTAAGCAAGACAAAATGCTGTTACTCAGTGACGTGTGGCATGGACCCCACTGCCGGACGTACACAATCCTGCCTGTTGTTTGGGTAAACTCTAAATGCATGACCAATTCAGTACTCTAATGAATCTAATGCTTTGACAGCCCACCCTGGTATTCACCGAGCTTCTCGCTGGCAGTTCCTCCGAGCAGACTCCATTGAAATACCCGTTAAACACATTAAACACGCTTTCTACTACGTAAAATGAGAAAGCGCATTATCCACATGCCCCCTCGGGTACACGAGCTATCGTATTAATCACGGAGACATATTTTCGATTCAGAAACGCACCAGCTCGCCGCGCCCGGCCATTTGTACATTTGAATGTGTCGACTCCCGTTGCTACGTTTACGAATCCCTCCCTACCTGACGATTCGGCTTCTGCAGTTGCGCACATCTTGCTGGACACGGGACACGTAAGGGAAAATAAAACCTTTTTTTTTTCATTATTAATCCACTTCTACAACATAACGTAGCATTTGTGTTAAGAGTATAAGGTTAAACTAATTTTTTTTTTATCAAAAACAGCGATCACAGATGGCGTTAATTTAAAAATTTTGGAAAAAATACTTTTAGCGCGTAATGCTTTTAAATATTTTTGGGTTTAAAGATTACCACTAAAAAATAGTTTATCGGAACTTTTTTGCATTGTATTTTTTCTTTTGTAAAATCTCAATAAATAAAAAAATGCGATATAATTTTTTTCTAAAATAATTACTCCAAACTGGAGGTTTCCCCCATCTATAGCATTACCTACGTGGGGGGTATTTTTAAGAAAAGGCAGGAGTGAATCAGGATCATCAAGAGATCCACGTTGTTATGTTGTATGAGGGGTGAAACACAGAGGTCAGCAAATTCCACAATCCAGCTATTATTCTAGTAACGAGTCGTAAAATCGAAACGATTTTTATTTTAGTAATTTCTTGCTGAAAAAAATAAAAGAATTGTCTCGGTAATTGGATAATTTATGCCTACACGTTTTTCCTTTGACGTAATCTTATGCGTTTCGCATATTTCGTCCTGAATTCTGGTATCTCAAAGTGATAGTTTCTTTCAACCCTTTTGCCATTGTTATTTTACGTACAAACTTATTTTACGTTAACCATCAGCTCCCAAAAATACACACTTTGTAGTCTGCTAAAGAAATAAATACTATGAATGATTTTTCTATAAATTCTCTACGGGTAGTTAGGAAAATGTATGTGGTTTCTAAAGACAAAAAAATTCAAACAGTAGTATATTATTAATTGTTTTTGTGTTTAATTCGTAGAACCCCATTTAATTTTTTTTAAATTTAATGTAAATCAAATTTAATAATTTTATTATTAAGTTCTGCAAGTGTTTTTAGTTGTTATTATTGTTACAGCTGTTTCGGCGTTTAAGGCCATTTTCAAACTGTGGTTAATCCACATTGCGACGACTTATTTATATGATTTAATTTAACCCCACTCCTTTAAAATTTGGATGGATGGGTAATGATTTATTATGGGTAAAACCGTTTTAGTTAGAAAGCAATTAAAATTCTGAATTCTGTGAGGTTTTCACATTTATAATGTGTTTTTACTCGTATGTAACTGACAATGTTTTCTTAATTGATTTATTTAAATGTGTTGTATTGTTTTGATAATGTGGACATACTGAGAAGCGGTGAGTATATAATTTTCCTTACTTTATTAATTAATGTTATATTTGGGTCATTAGTTCGTTTGTTAATTTCTTATTGTTCAAGTAAATTTAATCTTAGGCCCTTTCTTTCTATATGTAAAGGTTTAGGTTTGTTGTTGTCAAATAATCACGTCCCGCTTGTAACAGTAGTGTTCTAAATTCTATTTGAAACCATTGAAGGTGATTTTAACAACTCTCAAAATGAAACATGAAACTGAAAAGACACGGAAAAGAAAAAGTTAACGGTAGTAGCTGTAACTCGTACCCAGGACCTCGTGGTCTATTCGGGACCATGTGCTCTAATCCACTAAACTATAGCTACTCCAATTCGTCATGTTTTATCGGTTAATAAGTATGATTACTTCGATTACAAAGAACTGTTAATATCGTCTTCAATTAATTCTCATATTTTTGGCTGCCAATCATGAGGTCCTGGGTTCGGGTCCGAGCTGCTGCCGTTATCTTTTCCTTTTATATGTTATCATCAATGTTAAAAAATATATGAGGTTTATAAGCTTCAATAATTTATTCCAAAAATATTGAATATAAAAATTAAAACGCTCAAAATTTCATCAACTGATTTTCAAACTGCACCTATCTCCAGACATTTTGGTAAGTATTTCATTGAATTTAAAAGATTACCGTTTAAGGATTATTGTCTTTTGAAACCGTATACATTTTTCAAACTATCCATTTAAAATTTTATTCAAATTATTTTAAGAATTACTTGTGTTAGAAAACCACAAAGTGATGATTAGTAGCATTTTTGAGTACTGCCCCTTAACAAACTCTGTACAATTACAACAAACATCGTTCTAAGCTTGCGCAAATGTTTTTTCCGAAGCGGTATACCATATAGTCCATATGGTGCATGTGTTCGTCACGGTACTTAGAAGTACTTTATTCCGCCTTTAGTTGGGCGAGGGTTCTGTGTGGAGGGTTCCTTGAACCAGCGGTACCGAACCGTGTCCAACTTTTCCAAACGAACCTTAAACACGACCGTCCTAGAGGTGGCTGTAGTACTTTTAAAATAAAAGCTTTTAGTGTTCTTTTTTATAGTCCGCGACTGTCACATACTCGTATGTGATCCATCGGCGACTATCCCCGTATGTAAATGTCGCGTATATGAACAATTAAGTTTCTTCAGCAGTCTACAATGGGGTAATTATATCAACTCTGATGTATTGTAGTGAGGCATGAAACTGGCAGAGGAAGGATGAAAGTAGTACTGAATGCTATAGAAATGAGATATCTGAGGTGAATGTGTGGTAAAACCATCTATGGTCGGGTGAAAATTGTTGAGATTTGCAAAGAACTGAAGGCTGGTGTAAGTTTAATGAGTAAGATTAAGAAAAGGACGCTTAGATGGTTTAGGCATGTGGAGCGAGAGATCAATTTTTTTTTTTTTTAATTATCAATTTTCTATAGCGCCGTTTAGTGACTTACATCACCTCAAGGACGCTTTACCTTTTCCTTGTTAAATTTTATAACCCCTTCTAAAAAGATATATTTTTTTACGTTCCTAAAGGTTTTTAAATTGCTTTCTGACCTCAAATCAAATGGAGCGTTATTCCAAAAATGTGGACCCACTACATTGAAGGCTGTTTCCCCAAATTTAGCAGCATTTATACGAGAAGGCTCAACCAGTCTCTGCCTCTGAGTAAGATTGTCCCTCACTCAGAGATTAGTCAAGTATAATGGTGCCAGTCCATTCAGTGCCTTATATACCATAGAATAAATTTATAGGAGTGTAAGAGAATATATGACGCGAATGCGAATAGAAGAAGAAGCCGGAGATGCCCGAGGAAGTCACGATCGAGTGAATCAAATACTTGAGTCGGGCCATGTCAGAAGTCGGAATAACAGAAGAGAATGTATGAGACGCTGTATGAAAGTGAATGAAGCAAGACGTTTATGCTAAAATCGAGTTGTTTGGCGGTCCGTCCTCTCTGCCCACCCCTGCGGAGACACGGCGTGATGGTTAGTTAGTTACATAAAATGTAATATGATCAATCTCATTAATTAATAAAAAAATAAAAATCATCACTTGAGATATATTGTAGGGTAAAATATCATGCATCTCGCGGTTTCGAAACTCGGCTGGTACGAGTACTGTTCCGCTTAGTGAAGATTGGCTTGATGGAACCAAAGGAAGAAGTAGTATATCTACTAATTCGCCTCTGTAACTTGTTTATTCTGTGTTTTCTGCCATTCTTCAGTGAACCCATTCATGTATTTCCACATTGTAGTAAAACGCACTTAAATCTGGTAGTACCCCATTGGAAAGATTTATTTGCGTTGAAACGGAGCTCGAACATTCACACTGGGTACCTGAGGCTTTTGACTTGACATTGTACGCAAAGTCTGTTGATATTTGCCTCACCAGGTCCATGGATACGGAATAAGGAAGTAGTAGTTATCACCAAACATTATTGAAAGGCACTAAAAGATTTTTTTTCAAATAGCATTGACAGAATCGTCGTTATTCAACAGCTTAGCTGTGAAATGATTTGCCAGCCTCCGTGTTTTCTCCCTCCTGCAACATGGGTCTCTTCGAGATATAGGTTGACAACATCATTTCGTCAAAAATACCCTCCACACAGCATCCAAAGATCCTCAGGTCCTCCTTTGTGGAGTCAATGTAAAATCAAGAGTTACTCTTTGAAGAAGAGAACATTAACAAATCTCAATGAAATGTGAAACAGAAAATAAAAAGGTAACGGTCGCAACTGTGGCGCATAATTCTTTGAGGTTTTTAATATTGTCTTCTTCAATTATCAAATATTGCAATGAGATTTATTTGCTTCAATAAGTTATTCCAATAAAATGAAAATTTATTCTAGACTTGTACAAAAAGTTAAGAGTTAATTCGACGGCCTCCATGGTCGAGGGGTAAGGCTCTCGACTACGAATCCGAAGGTCGCGGGTTCAAATCCCGGCGTGCGCAAGTAAATTTTATTTAATTAATTTGTGCTGTTTTACAATTAATTCATTTAAAAATAATATATAGTATATTTGCGCACGTTCCAGAGTGGAAGATACTCTCAGTATCGCCATGGTGAAAGATCACCATTCAGAATTGAAACGTTGCTTGAAATGTCTTTTAGCCGTGTTTGGTGACCAGATCTGAATAGCCAGGTATTTCCCCACCTTTCTCTCCCCCTTCTCCTTCCCCTCCCCAATACCTTCAGCCTCAGAACATTCCCCAATTGGGGATGCCATAGTCCACTGACGCCAGACGGTTGGGAACAGTTGGGACTCTTGCGCGGTATTCATATAAAAATAAAAAAAATAGTTGTCACGTGTAAACAAAAATCGGATAGTTGCATTCTAGACACTATCTTGGTTGCAAATTTATTCTGGTAGAACTTTGCAATCATAATAAAAGATACAAGCCAAAAATATGGGAGTTAATTGAGGGGAATGTGAATAATTAATTGATGCGTGAGATTGATATAAATTATGGATAATAATTAGGTCTCAATAGCTCAATTGGTAGATACGCCAGCGCCAATAAGACTAGAAGATCTGGGTTCGAGTCCTAGTTGCGATCGTTACCGTTTTTATTTTATGTGTATTTTTGTTTCGTATTTCATTGAAATCGCATGGGGTACCCCATAAATGCGATGCAAATGGGAAATAATGCAAAATCCTGTGTTTTGGGTTTAAAAATTAGATGGCCTAGAAATATCATAGATGGTTTAATTAAATACTCCACGTAGAACACACCTTGACCTATTGTTTAACGTGGTATTTTTTTGCGAGTCTTTATATAAGCCTAGAAAAAAATAAAGTATCAGACGAAAAAAAATATTTCGAAGTGCAAAGTCTCCTACTTACGAACCCTTTTTTCCAATATTGTCGTATTATTCATTGTGGTAAATTATTTTTTTAGAATACGACCGTAATTTTTTTTTTTATTTATACCTGAGTTTTTTTTTATTTTTTATATGAATACCGCACAAGAGTCCCAAACTGCTCCCAACCGTCTGGAGCCAGTGAGACTATGGCATTCACAATTGGGTAATGTTGTGAGGCTGAAGGTATTGGGGAGGGGAAGGAGAAGGAGGAAAGGAAGGTGGGGAAAAGGAGAAATACCTGGCTATTCAGATCTGGTCACCAAACACGGCTAAAAGCCATTTCAAGCAACGTTTCAATTCTGAATGGTGGTCTTTCATCAGGGC
The DNA here is from genome assembly GCA_022606495.2 of Halesus radiatus. Taxonomy (NCBI): domain Eukaryota; kingdom Metazoa; phylum Arthropoda; class Insecta; order Trichoptera; family Limnephilidae; genus Halesus; species Halesus radiatus. The sequence continues at coordinate 19,093 of JAHDVE020004069.1, forward strand.
GATACTGAGAGTATCTTCCACTCTACAAAATAAATTAAAACACCCATTTTGGTGATGTTTTTTTGCGTATTTGCAAATTTCAACCTTTTCACCACCCGCATACGGAGTGCGTGATTTCATGCGAATTTTATTTATTGTTAAAAAATACATTTTTCCAAATTTTAGGAACTTATCATTAAAATTTCCTCAGGAATCACATTATCGATCAAAGGGCGCATCTAATGTCTCCTATATCGGATAAATCTGAACTAAATCCATGTCAATACGCCACTTCCTATTGCTAATGTTAATATTCAAGGTTTCTACTTTCATAAAATCATAACAATACAAGGACATTCATCGGGAATCTGACTATGAGATCTGAGCGCCCGAGCGTTCACATTCCTCGACGGATCCCAAAGGACCTAACCTCGGTTACTTTACCTCTACACAATGCACGAAATAGGCCCAGAAATGATATATCACTCTTATTATTATTTTATTTTTG
>JAHDVE020004070.1:0-25941 GCA_022606495.2 Halesus radiatus
TGTTGCGAGTAGTCAATGCCAAAGGGATACACGTACCCAGGCCCCTGTATGGGAGAGGTCATCACGCCTGGGTACTCCTGCAAACTTCCACATGTCTCCGGCGCCAGGAATTCCTGCCCCCCCTGGTGGTACACAAAGCCCTGGTGCGGTGTTGGGCGGCTGGACGGCATCCCCGCCAGACTCTTATTCCATTTCATTTGATCATTGGATGTAGAGTAATCATTATCCAGAAGCAGTTTGAGGATTTCTACATCTCCGTGGTGAGCTGCGGCGCCTAGGGCCGTCTTCCCTGAAGCACTCGTCACATTTGCACTAGCCCCTGATAACAAAACAATAACAAAATACATGACAAACAAAGAAATAATATCTAATCAAAGAGGATAGAGAAGATAATCCATCCGATCGCTTGTAAAAACGATAAAAAGCAACAACAAAAAAATTTGACACATCGCTATTATCAAGGTAGTTTGTAAATATACAACGAAATAAAAATGTCAAAAGTTTTTTGTATTTGGAACTCACCCTTGGATAAAAGTTTGTTGACACAAATTATATCTCTGCGGCTAACTGCCTGATATAATTTTTCGTTTAAAGACACATCCATCCGAAAAGTTTAATATCACATCAGAATACACAATGAGTTCATTGTGCAAATATCACGGAGGCAATAATATCACCTTAAACGAGTAAAACCTTGGATATGAATGTTTAGATTATTGCTAAACGATGCATATTTTTTAAATACGCATTTGAATAAAACAACACCACTTGATCACGGATTGTCGAAATACCGTCGACTTTGTTTTTATAAAATTTTGACAATACAACACAAATACATCTTTGACAGCTATATTCTTCATTGATTTTAGGGCAGTCAACTCCGCGTAAACAACATTCGCGCCTACCCACATGATACTGTGGCGAAAATTTTCCGATGGCAGCACCGATCATCTGGCGGAATAAAATTTATTTTTAAATGATGATGTGCATGTTATAATAACGAAAGAATTGGGAACCTGAGGGCAATTTTCTAATAATAATATTGCATTTCAACGTTAACGACGTTTCAATAGAGACATGTTTGCTTACTGAACTGTAAATTTATCAGAATAAAGGGCCGAGAGAAACAAAGGAAATGTTTACCCAATAACTACTGCATAACCTCGGACGCGTTGAGAAAACCGCCTTGAAATAGTGCTAGAGTTTTGCTTTCAGATAAAAATAATGCAATACCGCCTTGATAGACACGTTTAACTAACATTTAAATCAATTCTTAAACGGTTCAACCGAATTGAATTTCGGAGATTTATTGAATGGTAGGTATATGATAAGTTATTGACACCTTCCCATGGATCGTGAAACATAATTTTCTACGAAGGATTTGTGTTACTTACGATGAAGTTATTGGTAAGAAGGTTAATCTATGTATGTTTTGAGAAAAATGTGTTTTTTTTATAAATGTTTTTTACGACAGTCAATGATCCATTATTGGAAGGACTCTCAAACTTATTAATCAACAGAACAAGACCTTAGCCTAAATGTACGGATTTATAAAATTATTTGTGCAGGCGGTCAAAATAGTAAATAATGAAGAAACACTTTTTTACACAAGTAACCACAATGCCTATACAATAGCGACGCTCCCGACTGAAAAGATTAAAATGTAAGTACCTAAGTAAAGATGACACTTTAAATTTGCAGGCGGTCAAAGGGGGAGGAACTAGTGAACTATTTTTATTTTTTAAATCCATAGATTTTTGTATCCCCAAAATATACATGAGCGATGCCCCTGACAGCAGAGATAAGTGTGTCAAACTGTAGGTACATTATTTTGTAAATGGATTGGCCATGGAAACCACGCCTGCTCTGTGAATGTATGATTTTATTTTCCTTTTAAAAACTTAAGTAGGTGGTGAATAAGTACTTACCGACGATAAAGAAATATTAGCATTAAAAAATGGCTGGTTAAAGCATGTATATATTTACCTCACGTGCATGTATATATTTACCTCACGAAGAGAATAGACGATTTTTCTCGAACTCTGAATACAATATATCAGACTGATACGTATTTACCCCCCTTTTAATTCAAGTACCTACCTATATACACTGCATCGAGCCCATCGAGGCAGAGAGTCGTAAATCTTAATATAAAAGGGTGTGATTCCGTTACGTGAAATGGTACTGGTACAGTATTTCTCAAAGTGGGTTCCGCGGAACTCTTGGGTCTGCGGAGGGGTCGCCAGGGTTCCGCGACGGTTTCCCAAATTTACGAATTCGGCTGTCAGACATGAAACCTAATTTTTCGTACAATATAATTTTTTTTTTAAATCAGAAAGGTTTCAATAAATGGGATGAAAAGAAAACGACGACTAAAACCTGAAAAAAAAATAGTGCGATTTTCATGAAAACGGGTTTAATATGTGAACATATTTGTTGTGGCAATGGAATATAATCTGAATCGTCACTATCAAACAAAACACATAGAATTTGACAAGAAATTCGTAAACCTAATTAATTCGAGCCAGCTCGGATCAATTTGGTAAGTCGTCCGATACCTTAATATAAGTATCAAATGTGAGTTATGAAATTTCTCAGTTAATAGTTTTCGGTTGAATTTCTGGTTGCTATGATGAAAAGATTAAACGTTTTCCTTTCTGTTTTACAAAATGCAAAGGGTGTCGCGATGAACTTTATTATTTAACTCTGTCTTCAATATATCAGCCGCCCAAAATTACATGTTCTTTAATATTTCAGAACAATAAAAACGACAGCATTTTGTGGTTTGATCTCAATGTGGAGAAAAATTCGGCTGCGGCGCCTTTTTTAGATCTTGTATGTTATAAAATTTTCCGTTTAAAAATACTAAAATTATATTGTTTGAAAATTTGACGTTGGATCCAGCAAATTTGTTTTTTCAGGATGATTAAAAGGACGGTATTATGTGGTTTCACCTTAAACGTAGATTTTTTTTTGCCTTGAGTTGTTTTTCTTAGGGTCTACATCTGATATATTTAGATTACTGTTTTGAATATATTTAGATTACTGTATTGAATATATTGAGATTACTGTTTTGAATATATTTAGATTACAATTTTGACTACTAAATGTTTTTACGAAACTGGCCGTCCGAATGTAAAACTCGACAGCATTTTCGCAGCGCATACGGTTTTGAAATCGCAAATTTTTCGCCTGCGGGGCAATCTTCAATGTCTTTATAAAGGTATTATTTATATGCCAGAAATACATGCTTCATAGACCCATTGGCTTCGGGAAATTACTGAAGAGAAGATGCGAAATCTTCGTCTGCGGTGCATTCTTCAATTTCATCATGTTTCTTCTAATTAATATGCCACTCCCTTCAGTCTCACAATAAACGCCGATTGGGGATGCCATAGTCCTATTGAATACCGCTAGAAGAACTGTAATTGTCGCGGAAAAGAAATACGAAAAGCACAAAATTGTCACATTCGGCGCATTATTTGGTAACTTCGTGAATCTTATAATTCATATTACTCTCTCCAGTCCCGCAACATTCCCCAGTTTGGGTATCATAGTCCCATTAGCTCAGGCAAATCGGTACTAACGATATTAAAAAAAACCTCTTGTGCTTTAAGAATGTTCTACTTTTATAATTATTTAGGAAGGTGTAATTTTTTTTTTTTCCATTTGGGGTCCGCCAATCTCCTAGCGGTTCTTTAGGATTCCGTGGCCGAACAAGTTGAAGAACCCCTGCTCTACTATGTACTCTATCATTAATTTTGGTAGAGCTCTGATTAGGGTATAGAGCAGTTTGAAAAAAAAAACGAAAACGGAAAAACCATCAATCCAGATTACTGGGTAAACCCAGACAATAGTTCAGATTTTGTGGTTTTTGGCTGTTGAATTTGGGAAATTTCGTATCTTACAACAGAATCTGCAGCCGATAATAATAAAAACATATAGGTACCTAAAGACGTCATTTTTAGACAGTTTTTTTTACTTTAATTGACATAGTAGTTAATTTTCATAATTTTAAGTTAAAACTAGTACTTAATCATCAAATGTAACATGGAATAAAAAGATACAAAAAACAAAAAGGTATCGGTCGCATTTGGGAATCGAACCCAATACCTCTTTCTGGAACAACACCCTAACAACTGAGCTAATACGAGACCTAATTATTTTTCGTCATTTTTATCGATGTCGTATTGCTATTTTAATAATTACTAATATACCTTTTTTATAAAGAAGATTTGTTTGGGTAGAATATTTTCAAAATGGAAAACAGAAGTAGATACCTACTTAATAACTTTTATTTAAATATATTTTGGAAAAATAAATGTTTGGAATGAAATTAAAATTTCAAATTGTTTTTTTGTTTAGAGATAGTAATAGTGGTCACAGGGCATTACTTTCGCTATCAAATCAATTATGGCACTCAAACGATAAGCAAGAATTCACAAAGTCATAACTTTATTAAAAAAAAAAATTCTGAGCTAGGCCGGGTACACAACAGCTAGTATAATTTTTTTTTAACTTGTTATTATTTTACTGATATGAGGTTTTTGGTGACCGGATAAATCAACACACGAATGAATCGGTAGACTTTTTAAAAGTGATAAAAAAGTGATTTAAATAAAAAAATAAAAATATTAATTAGGTTAGGTTAGATTAGGTTTTCAGGCTAGTTTTTTTTCCATACTTTCGATGACTTTTTTATATTTATTTTTTTTGAATTATAATGACTTTATATCTCTTTGAAAGGTTTGCCGATTGTAGATCTATTAACATCTACTGGCACCGTGCAGCGCAGACACGTACAGTGACAGACACGGCACAGAAGGGAGTATTCACATTACACCTTATGTGGAGGTGTTCATAGATAATGAATTTCCGCTTCTGTGGCGTGCCTGCCACTTTACGTGTCTGCACTGCGCGGTGCTGGTAGACGCGAGTCGACCTTCATACGTGTGTTGAATTATCATGGTACCGTCCATCTGTAGGTAGGTACCTACCTAGTTGAATATTCGAGTTTTCTGAGAGAATATTTTCAAATAATGTACGATACACATAGTTGTCGATCGTTAACTAGGTAGGTACTGTATTCGTTATTTTTAGGCACTCGTACTTGACATTTTTGTGGTGACGATGCGATTTGACGACAGTTGTCGAGACTGGCGAGGCATAGCCGCCCAGTTCCCAGCTCCTAGCCCGCCCTTGCGGGATGACCGCCCCTGACGCTGGCTGCTGGTACGAGTGAGCAAGTGACGTGAGGCATTGACTTGTACAGATTGTGGTATCTATTTGATGGCCGTATAAAATTGAGGTCTAGTTTGTGAATAATCAACGTATATAGAGGCATAGAGGTGGGTAGGTGTCTCTATCTTGCATCTATGCTTAGAGCTGGTACGAGGTATTTTAGCGTCTAGATCCTCAATTATTTATTTTTCTCTCTCCATAAAATAGTTGTAATCTAATATATTACAGAAATTAAGATACATTACAAAAGATGAGAAATTGTAAAAAATATACATAGACAAGTTTTTGAAAAAAACAAAGAGTACAAGCATTGTATATTAATCATTTTAACAATACTAAAGATGATAATCTGTATCAAACATGCAAGAAGTGAAAGTATTGACAGGTAAAGTAAAAAAAAGTCATGGAGGCAATTTTATAACTATTTTGTGACATGGGTCAAAATATAGTCGCCAAACTGTCTGTAAGTGATATTGAAAATGTCAACAGTCAATGCAGCATCGTTGAGCAGTTGAGTCGCTCTGTTGATTGGCGTGTTCTGGTAAACAGAAATTCTCGCATTCGGAGCATAAAATAGTACATGGGATCTCTCAGGATTATACTTATTAGGATCGTATAAGTGTATCTCTTTCAACATAGGCGGATGACACATGGTTGCAGAGATTAACTTAAAAAAATGTTTACCTAAAAGTTTATTTTTCGGCGGGCTTCTGAGGTGTTGAAATCAAGCATTCCTGTTAAAATCGAGGATGGATATAGGAATGGATAATATATACTCGTATATTCACTCATATAAAGGTAACGCATAAACCTCTTTTGCAATCTTTCTATTTCTAGAATGTGGTTCTGTTCTGAAAGGGCTCAGATAATGGAACTGTACTCCAAGATGCTGCGAACAAGCGCTTCGTACGTTTTATTAGTAAATGATATCGCATTACGGAGAACAAAGCCAAGCATTTTGTTGGCGCGGGAAACAATGTCATATGTGTATATATATTCAAGCGGAAACGATAAGTGCAATGGTCTACAAACAAAATTGTTCTGAATTAGTCATACCTATTACACGCATTACAAATGTTAGCTTTGAGAAAGGCTTGTTTCCCAATCACTGCAAAAATGCCAAAGTTGTACCTGTATTTAAAGGAGGGGATAACCTAAATGTTAATAACTATTGACCTATCTCCCTACTTAACACTTTATCAAAAATAATAGAGAAATTAGCTAAAATTAGATTGATGACTTATATGAAAAAAACATGAAATTCTCTCAATTAATCAGTTTGGCTTCAGAGAGAATATGGGAACGAGTGATGCAGCTTTAAAAGTGATCACCACAGTCGTAGAAGCTCTAGATGCTGGCAATAAAGCAATGGCTGCTTTCTAGACTTGTCTAAGGCCTTTGATTCCGTATCCCATGGTTTACTGCTTAAAAAACTTAATTCAATGGGTGTTGCTAATAAAGCACTAGATTGGTTCAGAACTTATCTTGGGAATAGAACATATAGAGTAATGATTAATGATCATATTAGTTCAAATAAATCAATTTTATATGGTGTTCCTCAGGGTAGTGTTCTAGGTCCAATTTTATTTTTAATGTATATTAATGACCTGTGTAAATTATAATTCTTGGGTTCTTCAGTTGTATTTGCAGATGTTACTTTTTGGTGTTTGCTGGTGATACTTGGGATGAAACTTATGCCAAGTGTGAGTCAGGATTAAAGACTATTAAAAAGTGGCTGATCAAAACCTTTTAACTTTAAACACGCAAAAAACTAAATATATTGCTTTTAGCATTTCCTCCGTAAGTCAACCCTCTGTGGACTGTTCCTTAACAATGCATTGTACACGAGTGCAATTGTCAATCTTTGGAAAGAGTAGACAATATCAAATATCTTGACTTAATTATTGATAAATATTTAAAATGGAACGATCATATTGCTGTATTAACAAACAAAATAAGAAAACTAGCCTATATCTTCAAGACTCTAAGAAATACGTTGGACCAAGTTACACTAAAAACTGTATATTATGCTCTTGTTCAATCTCTTCTTTCATACAATATCATATGTTGGGGTTCATGCTACAAGACTACCCTAGAGTCCTTAAATGTTGATCAAAAATTAATTTAAAAAATAATGTACAAGAAATGTTTTTTATATTCATCACACTTATTATACAGTGAAAGTAAAATTAAGACAGTAAGGCAATTGTACATAATACAGGCTCTCTGTAATTTTTTTTTAACAATATTGATACTGCTATAAGGTCACAACAAGTGCATAATAATAGAATGGGTTCTTCTCTAATGTATCAGCCGGCATGTAACAACATCGTTTGGACAAAGGAGTTTTTCTTGTAAAGATCCTTTGTTATATAATAGGCTTAGTGACAACATTAAAACAATAGATACGCTAAATTTATTTAAAAAAATTGTCAAAAAGTCTATATTAGCTGAGAGTGGTGATTTTGCTTTATCCATGTTATTCCTTATGTTGTAATCAATGTTGAAACTATGTATGCTCGATATTATCATTATTGTTTACTTATTATTACTTATTTATTACTACTTATTACTATTTACTTATAATTTTTTTTACCTACATATTTTTATTTTCATACTACTATTTACCTATTTTTTTTTACATATGATGATTTACCTATTTTTATTTTTAAAATTATGTACTTATTACTATTTACATAATTTTATTTACTTATTATTATTTACCTGTTTTTATTACTATTTACTTATTAATATTTACTTAATATTTAATGTGTATTATTATATGCTTATTACTATTAACTGATCATTATTTACTTACTTTTATTATTTAATTATTATTATCTGATTTTTATTATTTATTTACTATTATTTACTTATTAATATTTACTAATTTTTATTCATGTATTATTGTTTGCTTGTTGAAATTTACTGATTATTATTAAATTGTAAAGGCGCTCTTCTCAACACAGGATTGTCCTAGTGAGATGGGTGGCTAATGTTTTTGTTTTCATAATTAAATTTAAATAAATAAATATGTGGGATTTAAAAGAGATATTTGCCTCGAAAATCACGCCAACGTTCCTAATCTCAGTTTTGCGTATCAAATTATTTTTATTCATGGATGCAGACTTTTCCCCTTAAAAGTCAAGTAAACAGAACTGTAAGTGCAGGGTTCTTTCAATTGAGGCAAATAAAAACAGTACGGAGAAACCTGCCAACAGAGGCAACTAAACTGCTTGTCAATTCGTACGTTGTGTCACGTGTAGATTATTGCAACGGAATATATGCGAGTCTCCCCAAATACAAAATTAACAAATTGCAATCAGTATTCAACGCTGCAGCAAGACTTATCACCGGCGTATCTAAATATTCTCACATTTCAGAGCATCTCAAAAATCTCCACTGGCTCAAATGTCCTGAAAGAATCCAGTTCAAGCTCTGCTGGATGGTATTTAAGTCACTTAACGGAATGGCTCCGGCTTGCTTATCAGAACTGTGTATTCCCGAAAATACCAACTCACGGCAGTCCACCCTTAGGTCAGCAGCGTCATCAGCTATCGGCAAGTTGAAGGAACCAAAGCGCACACCTAATACTAAGTTCGGTGATAGTGCTTTCGGAGTGTCAGGACCTAAAGCCTGGAATAAACTGCCGCATGACTTAAGAATTATCAAAAACTCAACAGAATTCAGAACTAAACTTAAAACAATTCATTTTATGAATACTTTCCAGTCCTAAAAATTAATACCAATAATTCAATAAATACCACCTCTTCTTGTGCCACCAATCATCTAATGAATGTAACAACATGAAAAGGAGAAACAAATAACCATGTAAAACTATCGTCTCTATAAATAAATTTTTCTAAAACTGTGTTCATCTGAAGCGACCTGCCAGGTAAGTATGTTTCTCTGTATCTGTTTGTACATAATTAGTTAAGAAATATTTGTACAACGCCCTTGAGGTGATTTTTCACAAAAACGGCGCTATACAAATCATCCAACTATTATTATTATTATTATTAAGGGATAAGATTTGGTTCTTTGGATCTTGTAAATGTAACCACAATCCATTTCTGGATGGTGAAGGGTAGTTTGTTCAGTTCCGACCATTTGAAGAAGGAACCAAGATCATTCTGCAGAAGAATGGATCAATAAGACTTTTGATAGCTCTGAAAAGTTTGATGTCGTCAGCGAAAAGGAGATATTTTTCGTTTTTATGAATAAGAGAAAGAGGAGGGGTTCTAGGTTCGATCCCTGGAGAATCCCGAAGTTCGTTTTATATTCACGTGGATGGTGTCCGTAAATAATTCGAAAATACACCCCCACAAAAAGGCATCAATTTTTGGGAATAGATTTGCTATAATATTTTTTAATTTGTAATGATTTTTATTTTCAAATGCATTGTTTAAACGCGCCTCATGCACCAAGTTATTAATTAATATTTATGGGTCAATTTTGGTTTATTTCACCTTAGTTATTTTTCAGATATTGGAATTTTTTATTGCACCCCCAGTTAGAAAGACCACGAACCGCCACTGACTACATACTTACTTCTGTGTATAATATTTGATTACGATGTTCACATCATATAGAAAACAACCAGATTGTTTGAAAGATTGCTGAAAGGGTTCGGGATACCTATAAGAATATTATGAATGTCCAGGAAATAATATATTCATTCTTTGACAATCTTAGCATTACAAACAAATGTTTTACAGAAAAACTCAACGGAATTGCACTCGTATCAGACACATCGATTTGGAAGCCATGCTGGAAGCCTTCAACCAGTCGTCCCCCGAATTATCCCGGTTTTTATTCCCCGTCACTCCTCGCAATATTACCAAGATATTGGAGTTTTCTTCTGTCTATAATTATTCTCTATATCCCCCCCCCCCTTCCCCTAGTCATTTTTTTAATTTTTTAAGTGCAAAATGGTATTAACTCACTTGAAAGTAGGTCAGGGTTTTCACTGTCCACAAAGACATAAACATTCATCTGATAAAGGATTTAATAGTTACACAGTCTGAAAAATTGTACGCCGGCCTAGCCGGACATGGAAATCGTTCCATAAACTCTCTCGCTAATATAGCGAGAACGACATCTTTAAATACAAAACACCCAAGTGTCTATATATGTACAATGTCACAGTATAGTTTTTGAGTAACATTATCGCCAAAATACCTTAAAAATTCCATGTAAAGTATCTGTAAATAATCCATCCCGTTATTACGGTAGAGTCAGTAAACTAATGTTTAGGAACTCTGAAAATGAATCATATCAAAATCAAAATACCGTAATAATTATGTGATGCATTCTGTTGACGAGCCAAACAAAAAAAACTGCGCACTTCGCATCTTCTTTGCGGAAAGTCGTCTATAGCCTCATCGTAATCTCATGCAGTAGATCGGATTCGATCTGCAGAACATTGTTTTATATACAGATTCGATGTAAGCAGAAATAAGTTCGCATGACTTAAAATAGGTATTAATTATTTTTAAATTTCTTTATAGCTGCTGAAATGCACACCATTGACGGATAACAAGTCTATCTACCCACTGGAAGCGTTCGTGTGTGAGTTGGCGCCATCTCCATTTGAAACACTGCAAAGAAATTACTTACTGTTTTATTGCAATATTTTAAAATTTGTATGAGCAAAATATGAAAACTCATCAGTCTTTCGGCGAGTTTCGGCGAAATGCCGCCCCCTAAAAAACTGTCGCCCTAGGCGGCTGCCAAGGTTGCCTAAGCCTAAATACGGCATTGTATCTGTCCAGGGTATTTTGAGGATGCTCTTACATTATACATCCTTACATATCCGCATTTAAAAGGCTTCCATCTTCCGTGATAATGCTCGGTTTAGTGTTCGGGTTTCCAAGCCGAACAGAAAACCAAATCATAACAACGGACCATTCCTATTCTTAATGGATACTGAAGACCTTTCACATCTATATTATACTAACTGACGTGTACCCGGCCTTGCTCGGGATTTTTTTTTTGTAATAAAGTTATTAAGTTGTGAATTCTTGCTTGTTGTTTGGGTGCCATAATTGATTTGACCGTGAAAGTAATGCCTTGTGACGATTACTATCTCTAAACAAAGAAACATTTATTTGAAAATTTTATTTCATTCCAAACATTTATTTTTTCAAAACATATTTAAATAAAATAAAAATAGGTACCTACTTGTGTTTTCCATTTTGAAAATATTCTACCCAAACAAACCTTCTTATTTTGAATATGTACTATGTGGCCAATCAGATTGGAATATCTATGGGATAACCTCAATACAACATGGCCGGTTCAATGTTTTTCATACTAATTTTAAAACGTTTCAGCAGCAGCTTTACAGATTGGATTTCATTAAAACTACTCTCCAAACCTTCCCGGCTCTGATAAGAACAAACTGTGCTATTTTCAGCCTAACCGTACTAATTGTCGAGAAAATCGCAGACATACAGAGAGACAATCATTTTTATATATAGAGATTAGTTGTCTCCTTGTTTCGGCTCTGCCTGGGATCCGCCCGCTACCTCTATGTGTCTATCTATAATTATTCTTGAGGCTTTCGCGGTCTTCACTATCCGCCAAGTACCTATATCTAATGCGTATTATACGAGTACTAGCCATATCTACTAAAAGAATAAATTTGCATATATGAACATAATACTTAATACAATTATTGGCCACCAAACAAATAAGATGATATACTAAAACAGGCTAAGGACACGAGGAAGACTTTGAAACGGAACCGGCTGAAGTTTTGTGTATTGTGCAGTCATTTCTGCATTTGTGATTTGTTGATAATCTTTGGGTATTATGATTTTACCAAATGGATATGATTTATTGTGCCATTAAATTAACGGGAAGTATTTCCTTATATTGGTATCCTCAAGTGCCTCTAGCACAATAAAAACCCTACAGTAACAATGGGCAGCCCGCTCACTGGGTAGAGAAGATTATCTCCACATTTATGCACCTCTAACTGTTGACACAGGAAGAGAGAGAAATGTTCTCTGGCACTGTGCAGAAATTTTTTACAATACGATATATATGTTTCCACAGTTAGTTACAATCAAGTTAAAAGGATTGTTTGATAAAGGAAAATATTCACATCTCATATTTTATGTTTAGTTAGCCCACAGAGCAAATGGACGGGGGGCGAGCTAGGCGTGTGGAAAATTAATGTAAAAAAGTAAGCAAGTAAAAAGGTTCGGCTTGTTTAAAAAAACAGAAGATTTTGTTACAGTATTTAGTTTGACCCTTTTTATAAATGTTTTGTAATTTGCTTACCTACGTCAACATCACCCGAAACAAATGTGGTTGGCAGTAAACTAAGCTGTTGAAAATGTATTTAGGGAAAGTCTGTTAATTCTGACCAATAACTAATACCTCCGAAAGACAATTATAAAGTGAATGAAAATATATTTTGATACGTGATGGATGTTTTAATCAATTTAATGATATGATATGTATTGTTTTTCTAGCCACCATTGCTCCACCGATCTTTACTTGTCCCCATCGCCAGCCATTTTTATAGTTAGAAGTTAGAATTACTCTAAGGGTTTACCCATACGAAACTCCAGTGGCGTGCATTGCTCTATGGCCAAAGGTAGGCTGTGTATATTTTTTAATTGCACACGAGTATTTTAATGTTTCTGTTTTATTACATGTTCTTCTGCCGATTGTTGTGGCCAACTGAATAAAAGGGCGTACATACATATTCCTTACCAAATTCATAGAAAAATACGTTTTGAACAAAAATTGGTTGCATTTTTCTATTATCGTTAAATTTATTTATTTGATTCATTTTTCTCAGTGTACGCACTGCTTTTAGCTATTATGAACTGCACGCCATTGGTAAGTATAATATTATTAATTTTGTTGATAATAATGTAACAACATAAGCCATCGAGATCGATTGAATTTTGGTCATTTTGGGAATAATATATGCATGGCATGCTCCACCTTTCTCGCTGATTAATAACTAGATTAGTAACCTGGAGCGCAATTCTCGTTTTTTAAAGGAATATTGTTTATCTTTTTCCTTTGGCTTAAAAACTTCTTGCTGAACTGCGTTTCTGGTTTTCTCGGATGACAGCTGTCAGCCGTCATTAAGTGAATGACACTCAATAAAAATATCAATATTTACGTAGTTTTAACAAGACAGAAACTCAATATTAAGTAAATTACCAATTACATTATTGTTTACTTTAAACATTATATAGGTTTTGAAATTTTCGGTACCGTAGTTCACAATCTTCAGCAATTCACGGCAGGCACAGCATAGAGAGTCGTTCCGGTCAGACTGAGTTCAATGAATCCGATTCCGAAGGCGGTGGACTCATTCCGAGATTGCAAATTTGATTCACTCGCTCCGAACTCACACTCAAGGAACGACTAAGGTTTTGTATTGGAGTCAGAAACTATTCAATAGTGTAATATGAACCTTTTTTGCTTCTGGAACGGCGAACCCGGGTAGACCGAAAGGAACGAATGACCGAGTCCGAGGAATCAAGTCCGTGTGGCTGAACTCGTAATTGGAACTGAGTTCGTAAAATAAGTGGAATGACTCACCTCTATGGTCGGCATAGATTAACCGCGACAGAAATGTCACTTTCGAAATTAGTGATAAAAAAGGTCATTACTATCTAGTGAGGTAGGTACTAAACGTAATACTACGTTAAAAGGGGTATTTATGGTATTTAAAAATAATAGAAAAATGTATTAAAATGCATTTTAATACAATGTAATTGTTTTAAAAAGACTTGGTTCAAAACCTTGTATCACTTGAAGATATTTCATTAATTTATGTTTTCAAATAATCTCCCAAACAATCTATTTAGGAATTTTTACTATGTCTTTCCGGAATTCCGCAGTTAATTAAGAAGTCTTTAAGCCTAAGGAAAAATATAAGGAATCTTCTTTAAAAATAACCAGAATAGTGCTCGGACATACAGCCATCTATTAAGTGTTGATAGAAGGTCGCCAAATCCGCGACAGCGAAATGCCTAACTTAGTACTTCTTGCATATTCAGACTGTATACAAGAGAAGACTAATGAGAAGATTATAAGGAAGACAAAGGTACCCGACGTACCCTACCCTACGTACAGTCCTTCACAATCTCCAAGTATCAGAGTCAGCGAGATTATGCTAGGCACGTAGCGAGACTAGAAGATCAACTTCGAAAGTCAAATAATATTATTCTAATGTGATCGGGACTTTGGCTGGAAAAAGTAAATACAGGTCACTCACAGATTAGATGGGCTGGGCGTTGGATGGGTAAGAGCTGTCAAGAATCAACATTATATTCGACCACCACGATACGGGCATGTGCCTAATCTGTTTTTTTTAAACATTTGTCTTTTTCGATAAATCCGTGTATATATTTTTTAACATTCCCGGGTTATGAATAACCTGACAATATTTGAAAATCTCCTAATACCATCACACTAAGCGGAAAATGTTGCTTGTGTCGTGGTGGAGGACTTAGCCAGCCGAGGAATTGAATTCACTATGCCAGACCAAAACCAACTAGATCACAAGGCCGGGACACTGCATAAAATCATCCTTATAACTTGAATGATATTTTCAAAAATTTTGGTTTTTTAACTTATTACTATTTATTAAAACGTTTTAGTTACCTATTTAAAAATAAAAAAAATACAATATTTTGGAAGTTTGCATACAAGTTAAGAGTCCCGGCCTTGTGGTCTAGGTGGTTTTGCCCAGACTCTATGTCAACCAGCCACGATAAATTATTTCTATTTGACAAATTTATGATTTTTAGTAATATAGTAAAATTGACAAAATTTCATATATACAATGCACAATTCATATCCGAACTTGAAAATAAAAAAAGCCTATTTTTGGTCATAGGGCAATGCACTCCACTGGAGTATAGGGGGAAGACGTTCAGTTGGCCGCGCCAGACAACGTTGGGGAAATTAACCTCAGAGCCTGTGCGAGTAGAGGCTTGGCCTGACAAATCGTCTTATCAAAGCGATGGGTCCCTGACCCGAATAGGACAGGGGTACGAAGAAGGGAGGTACTGAATAAAGAAACATAAAAAAGAAGGAAGAGTTGGTTCAACAGCAGGTTTATAAAAAAGATACACGATAGCTTTTTGTTTGACAAGCCCCCAAAGGGCACACAAACTCCAACGGCTCGGAGGGCTTTGAAGCAGAGAATGGACGGCTACCTCGAGAGGGTCTCCTCTTGGGTTAAGAATACCCTCGTCGAATTTAATGTTTCAAAGACCCAATAATGGTTGATTACGTCTAAAAGGGATCGAAATGACAATCTAGTCTCCTTTAATGGAAGTAATCTTCCCAACAAGCCCTCCATTAATATGCTTGGTGTAACCTTAAGTGACCAGTTCAGGTATGGGGGCTCCATCGAAGCCAGAGTAAAGTTAGCCTCTCAGAAGCTGGGCGTATTGTACAGAACCCGCAGATATGATACTTTAATAGTACACAACTGCCGACCCTGTACAAATCGCAAATGCGTCCTTTTGTAATATCTGAAAAAACCCTTGACTCTGTGCAGAAACGGGCGGCTTGTTTGATAGATTCGCCTATCTTAACAAACGGATTGCAATCTTTGGAGCACAGACGTCAGGTGGGAATGCTATCTCACCGTGCTTGTTCTACCGGTATTTTATTGGAAGATGCTCTGAGGAATCAGCATAGCTCATTGATCTCTTCGGCACCGGTGTATAGTCGGGAAACACGCCAAACCAGCGCCCAACATTTGCATTTTGCACACGGTTGACATTTGTCACATGAGAACGGGTTGCTTCTACGACTCGTTCTTGTATTCAACAGCTCGGCTGTGGAATGATCTGCAGACCTCTGTGTTTCCTCCCTCCTACAAAAAGGGTCTCTTCAAGACCCGAGTTCACTCCTTCCTATCCTTTAAAAGACCCTCCACACAGCATCCCCAAAGATGGTATAGGCCTTGAGGGAAATTATTTCCCCCAGAGCCTCCTGTGTGTACTGTACTGTAAAAAATATATTTTTAGATTTCCCGGTAAAAATATGCCGATCCGAGGGACGCTCCAATTTATCCACAAAACATAATTAGATTTAAAAATAAAACTATTACCAATGGAACCCTTATTAGATCTGTCGAGAAACAACAGGTTTTTCTTTCCAGAGAAAGATAGATTAATTAGCTAATTACTGTAGACTTAATCCGTTTTTGTAACGTAAACGAATTTCGCCTAGTTCTCCCGTTACCTGTTATTTGATGTACCAGTCGGGCCTCAGCACCTGTTTACACTGCCTTTACTCCGAGCCTCCGACCTGAGGCCAGTTGATAAGCGTTGGTCGCCAGCGATAGACGTTACGTTGAATGATTACAGTGCCGTTTATAACATCGACCGTGAAATTCGTTAGAATGTACCGGTATAATTTTCAACACGAGCCATGAAATGAATTAAATAGAACAAAAATACTTTGTTTATACTCGTACATGCAGGTTTCCAGTGAAGTTATTTTTATACGTTCAGTTTTCGGTCTTTTTGAAAAGACGATGAAAATTTGTGGAAATTATTTAGTTAAAGTGTGAGTGTTGTGAAAATAACATGTGAAGAGGCTGCGAATGCCGGAAAAATTAGCTTTAATTTAAAGTAAGTATGTACATTGTAACTATGTGCCTAGTATATTATTGTCTCATTGATACAAGTAGATTTAGATTCTTTAAAAGGTATTGAAGAGAAAATGCATGAATACGAAAGAAGGGAGGAGTTTTTTTTACTTGCGGTTCTTTTGAGTTCTTCGTCCTTTTTGCTCTCAGTGGAATAAATGTGATTTTAATACGGAAACCACACAATTTTATTATTATTCTGATCAAGCGGTACTACTCATGTCCCAGCCGGGGAATGTTGTATATTGGAAGGAAATTGTGGATGGGATGAAGAAAGGGAATTGTGAGGTTGGTGAGTACCTGACTATCCAAATTTGGTTACTAAACTTTAATCCAACAACACAACTTTTATTATTTCTATTAGTGATATTTAAACAGGGCGATATATTGAGAATGTCGCCCTGTTTAATGATGTATATATGTTTATATATATTTTAATAGGAATACAAACATTCCAAGATACGAATAACCTGATAATATCTGAATATCTTCTACTACCATCACAGTAGGCGCAAGACAATGCTTGTGTCGTGATGGAGGACTTAGCCAGTTGAGGAATTGATATTATATGCATATATATTACTACATATTATTATTTTTTAATTATTCGCTCTGAGTGTACTCTACGCTTCTGCCACATAGCTCGTCGTCTTGAAGTATGTTTAATGGTTATGATAGTAACAACCTACGTTAGTCAGAAAAGTTCTAATTAGTTAATTAGTTCATCTAAATCTGATAAGTTCACCTGTACTGCGGATATGGTGTAGGGCTGATTGACAAGGAAAACTTGGGAAAATGACCACGTTAAACACTGAAAAGCAAATGCACATGCCCTTATTACAATATTATTATTGATAATTAGGTCTGATGTCTGTGTTTGGGTCGAGTATTACAGAAAAAAAAAATTATTTTACCTCCTAAACTACTACTACTACTACTTCCCAACTTTTTGAAAGATCAATCTGAGGCACCGATCACCATTTTACATTTGGCGTTTCTCTTTCGTGAAAAAACAAGACAAAGCGTAGCTTATATTAAGTAAAATAAGTTAGGTTCTCTTCAGTTTTATTTAAAACATACAAAATACATGTTTTGACATTAGAAAACGAAAATAAATCTTTATCATTCAATATTTGAATCGCGATAAATTGATCGCGAACGAATAATGACATTTGACATTTCACTGAAATTTGTTCACCCTGTTGATACTTTTTATAACTAGTCCTCTGTTGAGGGGAACTTGATCCGCAAAAATCAGTATCCTAAATTGATCGTAAATTTGATCGAGATTTCGTTGAGAAGATCGTTTTTGCGCATTTGAACAGTGTTGAGGCAAAACTTCGACCTAACAGTTGCTCAGTAAGATTAGGAAGAACAGACAGATCAAGAGTCTTGAGGTGGCTAATAAGGGGCTAAGATGTAACAAATAAATAAGACTAACAAAAAAATAATTATAAATATTTTTGTAGATAAAAATGTGGAAACTAAAATATTTGCAGAACTTAATAACGACATTATTAAATTTGATATACTTTATATTTATTTATTTAAAAAAAAAATAAATGGAATCCTACCAATTAAACACAATAACAATTAATTATTTTTTTATTGAAAAATTTCAGGAATCTTGTAAGTAGGTAAAAAAATTTGCCTAAACTCTATCCATGGAAATTTTTTTTTTTTTTAAAGTTTCATGGTATATATAATATGCCAAAAACTATTCAAGAAAAAACTATTGGCAGTGAAAACCCGAAAACATATCCAAAAGCAAAGGAGTTGGGTTTTTATGGATGGTTTATCGTAGAGAAACACAGTTTAAGACCCCTCTTAAACTGTGTTTCTCTACGATAAAGAAATAAGTTTGTCCCCACAAGGGGAAAAACTTATTTCTGAGAGGGTTGAAATTAGTTTTGGATGTAAAGCCTCATTCAGAAAGCGACTCTATTATCGCTGAGGGTCAAGTTTCAGCATGCTCTCTTTTAGTACCTATGAAATCTGACGGTATTGTACAGTGTACATCAGGGAGTTTCGACCTGACGATTTTGGTGAGAGGTTTTTTGTCCAGATGGCTATTAAAAACATAAGAGGCTGACGCTAGTAAAATATACATTCGACTGCTTGTGTTCAAATTTCGCCTTAATCAAGGGTAAAAAATAAATAAATCATAAATTGACGTTTGATAGGAAGCAACTATGAAATTTCATAATCTTGGCAGTAAAACATTTTGGCTTCTCGAAAATTCATGATGAAACCGTTTGTTGTGCCGTATGTACTATGTATGGAAGCGTTGATAAACTGACAGTTTTTATGAACAAAAACAAAATATATACCGGTCATGTCAACCTTTAAACTATAAAAGTCTCGTCGCCGAATGTTTTACTCCCGTTTGAATAAGGCTTAAATGCCATGTTATTTTTTAAGAATAAGGAACTAAGTTAAAATTATTATGGCTTTAAAAATATATATTCATATAGATCAGCAAACGCCGATTCTGAATATGTAACTTTCATTGTATATAATTTTATACGTAGAACTTATAAATCGTTATTTAAAAGTGAATAAAAAGCATCTCATCGAAACACCTTGGTATGTTGGTACCATTGCATTTGGAACATCTGACGTCACGTGCACATTCTGTTTTTGGATTAGTATGGAAATTTTTATATTTCGATTTTGTTTTGTATTTTAAATATGTATTTTTTTTTTAATTTTTGCTAAATTTAAACTTAATTTGGGTGCCTAGCTCTATAATTATTGTTCAATATAAAAAAAACTATTATAATGAAAAAAAATTTGAGTATTCATGAGCAAACCAATTATCAATACGGATATTATGATAATTTTAATGCTCAATTCTATTATTATTCTTTGAGTTAAAGTTTCTAAAAAGGAACATAATTTTCTTACTTATGTTTAGTTATGGTACCGACAATATAATTAAATTAATCATTATTCTGGAATAGACCGAGAGTCTCAGACGTCCGACACATCGTTAGTGCATATTTATTGTAAGATCTAACATTAATATGCGCTATTCCTACAATGCCCCTACGCGTTATGAAAGACTAAATTAGCATTTCGTAGATTTCATGGGCGATCAGAATAAATCGTAAAATAATATAGTAATGGTCCTTCAAAGAAGCAATAAAAATAGAATGTAATATAATCTGCAACAATAATAACATAGGAAGCTATCAATTCGATGATATTGTGGTTTTTAATGCATATTATGTTGTTAACAACCGCAAATTTATTCATTCCAAAGTAGCAAACACATGCGGATGATCAGAAAAAAAAACACGGCACGTTACTGGAAGGTAAAGTAGGTGCCTACCTATTGGGTGATAAAGTTTTATAGTGTCTACCTAAAAATATATTTTTGCGTGTTGGTCCAAGTCTAATACTGCTTTTAATATGAAAATTTGTTCTACTTTTTGTCTTCTTCTAAGTAGCTATGGTGGTAATAAGGAACTTTTTATTATTATTTTTAATCAATAATGATATTCAAACTTAAATACCAGTATATTTCGTTTTTTTTTCTAAAGTTAGTTTTCATAGCCAAAATAATATTCAAAGTTATAATTTGTCAAAACGCTCGAAATCAGTTTTTTAGGTTAGAATGTCAAATGTCAAACAAGGATGAGCGTTCCGTAGATAATTTTATATTTTATTCATATCAAACCATAACTAAAGATAAGTAAGAAAATTATGTTCCTTTTTAGAAACTTTAACTCAAAGAATAATAATAGAATTGATCATTAAAATTATCATAATATCCGTATTGATAATTGGTTTGCTCATGAATACTCTAATTTTTTTTTTCATTAATAATAGTTTTTTTTATATTGAACAATAATTATAGAGCTTAAAGGCATCCAAATTAAGTTTAAATTTCGCCTAAATTAAAAAAATATATATATGTATTCAAAATACAAAACAAAATCTAAAAATTAATTAATTAATTAATTAATAATTAATTAAGAACTAATCCAAAAACAGAATGAGCACATGACGTCAGATGTTCCAAATGTAATGGTACCAACATACCAAGGTGTTTCGATGAGATGCTTTTTATTCACTTTTAAATAACGATTTATAAGTTCTACGTAAAAATTATATATAATGAAAGTTACATATTCAGAATCGGCGTTTGCTGATCTATATGAATATATATTTTTAAAGCCATAATAATTTTCACTGGTGTTCCTTATTCCTTAAAAATAACATGGCATTTAAGGCTTATTCAAACGGGAGTAAAACATTCGGCGACGAGACTTTTATAGTTTAAAGGGACCAAGCGGAAAATAACTCTTTGATTTTCGTAACTGGCCCGGCTCCCCTAGCCAAAAGAAACGTTGTACTTTTGTGCAAACTTATTAATATATTGTACAGGTAGCGGTGAGTGTCCTGACACTGCTAATTATGAATGACCAAATAAATGAAAGAGCGAGACAACGCAGTGCGAGGGAGACAGGTGTTGTCGGGACTTCGACAGATTGGGAATTTTTGCACAAAAGTGTATATTGTGCAAATTCAAAGTCGTATCGTTCCCCCTTCGCAACCATGGGCTGTGTCTCCCTCCCCTCCAGGCCTCTTCGCAGATCGGGATCAGCTGCCCCCACAGTTCGCCTGTTTGTCACACGTCTGACACAAACGATATTATTATCGAAAAGATTAATGTTTCAAATTATTACTTTTGTATGGACACATCAGAAAACATTATAGAACTATTCACGAAAATCTGCATGGAAGACTTGGTTCAAGGTTCAACCATGAACTATACGAGTCAATACATAACAAGATTTATATAACTGGAACGGCTCCGCTGGGGAAGAATGGAAGAAACTCACAGAATTGAAGGGGCTTCTCCATAATAAACCTGTAGGACGATGGAGTGTTGGGAGGCCTAAACTAGTTTAGCGGAGAGGCGACAAAAGATTCTCTAAAGCTACAGTTTCTCAAAAAAGCGGTGATATTATCTAGCGGCCGTGACATGTTGTGTGCGGCGGGGGCAACAAGACGGCCGTATTAACAGTGACCAGAGATGTCAAGTTAGACGGCGGACACAATGACGTTTCGCGATGGAGAATGAACGATCTAGGCATAGCATTATTAGTATATTTGGAAGATGAGGTGTCATCGGAAGACGAAAACTATCGTTTCGGGTAAAATGAGACGTTTAAAAATCTTCCTACAGAAGATGCATTTCAAATTTTTCTGCAATGCCAATAATCTATCAAGCACGTATAGTTTAATATATTGCCATGATCAACATTATATAAATTGTACTAAAATATTAAAAATTATATAGTACCTATTTACATTTTATACGTACATGATTTTTCAAGTATATAGTCGATATTACTCCACATTTTTGTTTTAACTGGACTTTTCTATGGTCTTTGTTTTTCACATTATATAAAGCTTTATGATTTTTTCTCATGAAATTTGCACTTCTTTTTTAAATGTTCACCACTACACGAGAAAAAAACATTCCACAATTTTGACGTTTCGGTTACATTAGACGCTCTCTAGAAACTTACGCCATCTGCTCTGTATGGATAAAGTTTTAGTGACGTCATCTACTGCTACATTACGGCCGCTAGATAAGAGTACCGCTTTCTTAGGAAACCCTAGCTTCCGGGTTATAGCGCCGATAAAACATTGAAAATAATTATACTAGGTTCAAAATCGCTAAAATTGAATGAAACCATCGGTACAGCGAGTACCTAATGTACATTTAAGTGATTGTCTCCTCTCTCTTATACCAAAAATCGCTGGCCATATAAGGGGGATCTTATCACAAAAAATCTAAATAAAACAATTCATAACTAAAGAGCAACTATGCATATAAATACCGCAAGATGAATTTGTTTGTACAAGAATGGTTTGGTGGATGTGCCATAAGCCTGTAAAATTTAATTGACTTTGACAACCGTGTAGACCAAGGGTTCCCAACCGGTCGGCCGCAGAGCAAAATTTTGGTCGATCCCAATAACTGACGATTGTGAATTTAGAAAACAATAATTAATTCTAAGTTAAATTTATTAATTAATCAGGGATGAAAATCCTGGTGGTAGGACAAATTCGCTTTGTTAGATTCGTGCTAAATTTAATTGTCAAAGTTTTGAAGAAATAAAAAATAAACGGCAGCAAAAATTCTTGTAAGATTATTGTTAGAAGTCGATTCACATAAATACCAGGGTAAAAAACAGTTCTCGTCAGCGAGGACAAAGGCAGAAACTAGATGAGATTGGTTAGGTTTTATCAATTATTTTTCAGTTATTTTCACGTCCGTTTTTTTATATGGCACGCGCAGAGCTCTCCATTATTTATGTACAACACACAGCACACCACTGTGTTATAGATAATTATTTTAATTTAAATGACTGATGATCTGTTGGTGTACTTTGGCATCATGAAGTGCGCAACTTTTCTATCTTGAATTTCTAGACCAACGTAACTATTTTCAGCTTGTAGGTGCCTAATTTCTATCATGAGCTTTAAAACATTCATTTAATAATCCAAAAATAAGACAATATTGGTTGATATCTGAAATGCGTTATCACTGCGGTTCAAGTTACCGGAGACAGACGAGGAATCGGTTCTTTATCCAGTTACTTTTGGAACCGTTTCCTCAAAATGAAAAAAAAACATGAAAATATTTTGCCTCATTATTATAATTGCTCCAAAATATTACATTTTTTGATAAATATTGCAAATGGAACCGGTTCCAAAAATAACCGGATCCTCGTAGAATATTACATACCGGTTCTAGTAACAGGAAAGGAGCCGGTTTCAAGTAACAGGGACAGGAATATCGACCATCTCTACAATATAGGTACCATATTAATGTTTGCTTCATAACTTTTATTTGTTGAATAAAAAGAAGAAAAAAATCGTAAAAAAGTGTGTTGTAAACCAGTTTGTATAACTGATTTTCTATATTTATGAATGTTTATTAGTGAACCTTTGTTCCAGCAGAGCCAAAATCATCCATCATCTTGAATGAGTGAATGCTCAAATTCTATTACAATAAAAATTTCGTCCAGTACGCTCTAGGTCCAGGTAATTGTTCAACTCATTAGCGGTGTCATTGTGTAACGTTATCTTTTTGGTATTTGACAAGTAACGGGCAAGAGGCTGTCATTAACAACCGTGGATCAGATGACATCACTATCAACAGACAGTGTCATCATAGTATTATGTCAATATGTCTAAACTCTATTTGCATTTTTTAGATTTGCTTTTGACACAACCAGTTCCGGATTTACAGATAAGTTGAAGAACCCCCAGCTACACAGCTTTAGGAACTCTCGAATAATAATAATAGTTGACTACGGCTTCATCATATTATAATCTCATTGCGCGAAATTCTAGTCGTTCGAAAATACCACAGAAAATTCCTGTAACAATTTATTGTCTACGGTTCTATTGCTTTTGCCAGCGACGTTTGTGGACTTGACACTTGCCAGACGTTTGGAAAAGTCAGTCATATTCTCTTCTTTAGATGCCCTCCCTTATTAGAAGTTGGATAGCATCAGGCTGATGAAATATTTACCTAGTCCAAAAGTGGGCGGTGAGACAAATAAGGTTGGGAACCTTTGATCTACAGCTCCGCATAATAATTCCTTTGCTTCGAGACATGATTCTGTGATTTTACTCGGTCGGAAATGGTTACAGTAGTGACATCAAAGATTAATGATTATATAAAATTATGATAACATTCAGAGAGCAATACAAAAGCTGGTTGAAAAGGGTTAACAGATAATACCGAACCGCCATGCTGCTAGAAGGATTTGTTTTACTCACCATTTATGCATAGAAAATGATAAATTATGAAAACTGTTTTTTGGAGATAATAAAGATTGAAAAAAATAAATTTATCACCGAAGAAACTATATGTATGTTATGATTATACAAATTAATTTAAGTTTACTGCTCTCAACTCCAGCAAAGGTTTGATTGGGTACCTCTTTGTGAAACTATCAACCCCAAAGTAAAATCTGTCAAAGTCAGGAACTTATTTGAAACCCAGGTGAGGTAGCGATAGGTATCGCTGCGTACTGTTACCAATAATTGGACCCTGCGGCAATCAAATCTCTAGACTTGGGGTATTTATGTCTTGAAGTGCTGTGTAATCTTTATAGATAAAATTATGGCAGAGCAATAAAAATCTCTGGAAATAACATTAATCTTGTTCCTTCAATTAATATTTACATAGTAATCATAACACGTAAGATGCCAAACTGCTGCGGTAGTGCATTCGGTTTTAGATGCATTTATTGTTATAATAATAATTATAGGATTATTTTTATAGCGCCCGTTTCACGAAAAAATTATCTCAAATATTCAAAACGTGCTAGAGAAAATTTGATTAAAAAATTATCTTAGCGCCGTAAAGGTTCAGAATGTTTTCTAAAATGAGTTTTTTTAATGTGAATTATGATATTTTATAACAGAAATGAGTCCCATCTGCTCGGAGCCATCGGAACTACGGCATCCCTAATTAGAATATGTTGAGATTCTGAAAGGAGTGGCGAGGGGAAGGAGATGGGAAGTTGAAGGTTTGGAAGTACTTGTCTATTCAGATCTGGCCCTCTAGCACAGAAAATCGATAAATAATTTATCGATAATATCGGTAACTTGTCATCGTTCCCAAGCACGACAGTTCACATCGACTAAATATGTTTATTTAATCAATAAAATCTTTATTGGTATTCTGTGTCAGGGGACCTGGGGCGCTATTCCAGTTCTTTTTAAGGAAGATTCCTTAACTTTTTCCTTAGGGTTAAAGCCGTCTTACTTAAGGGGAACGGCTGCGGTGCCTGTTTCATACAAAACTGAATTTTGGATTGCAGGCCAAAATACCCATGGAAACTGAATGATCTATTTTTTAATTATAGGTTTAGTAAATATCTAGTACGGATGAGAAGTATTTTATTTATTTTTGTTTTAATATTTTAAATATGTGCCATGAAAAGAAAATCAATTTTCATAATTTTAGTGGTAGCTAGAAAATGATTTGCTGGTTTATTGTACTTTTTAAAAAA
>JAHDVE020004071.1:0-15155 GCA_022606495.2 Halesus radiatus
AAGATGACGATCCATAAAAATTCGGCAAATTTCCACCGCACGATGGACGCTTCGCATTATGATGTACGCATGATTTGGGATCAAACAGCTACATTGAAATCAACCGAAGATCATCAATATGAACTACTACCAGCTACCAGCAAAAATGAAATAAATGTGGTGATTTGTTTTGACAAAACTGCCGACAACTCCATTCTTCCTACTTTTACGCAGACCCAAAAGGCAAGCGCTACGCATTGGGAAGCTTTTTGGAAAAGTGGTGGAGCGATTGATCTATCTGAAAGTAAAGATCCCAGATGGAAGGAACTCGAAAGACGCATTGTTTTATCGCAATATGTGATGGCGGTTAACGAAGCGGGGTCTTTGCCTCCACAAGAAAGTGGATTGGTGAACAATGGTTGGTGGGGCAAATATCATCATGAAATGATATGGTGGCATAGCTCACATTACGCTTTGTGGGATCGGTGGTCGTTAGTCAACAAAATGTATGAGGTTTTTCCTAACAATTTGGCGACATACAAAAAGAAAGCTGCCGAACAAGGATACAAGGGAGTGCGTTGGCCCAAAACAATAGGTGATCATGCCTGGTGGGAATGGCCCCACGAGATTACCCCGATGCTGATATGGCAACAGCCACATTCTATTTTTTATGCTGAATTGGATTATCGGGCACATCCAACCAAGGAAACGCTTGAGAAATGGAAAGACGTGGTATCGGAAACTGCCGACTTTATGGCTTCGTATGCTTATTTTGACAAAAGAGAAGATCGCTATATTTTAGGTTATCCATTACAAGTTGTAGGAGAAAATGCCCGTCCTCGGAAAACTTACAATCCCACTTTCGAGCTTAGTTATTGGCAAACAGGTTTGCGTATAGCTCAAGATTGGCGAAAGCGACAGGGCTTAGAACCGAACCTAGAATACGAAAAAGTGAGAGAGAAATTGTCGGCACTTCCCATACAGGATGGCTTGTATGTGCATTGGGAGGGGATTTATGGAATGTGGACACATTATAATTTTGAACATCCCGCACTGATTGGTGCTTATGGTGTATTGCCTGGCGATGGTGTAGATATGCCAACAATGGAGCGGACTTTTTTGAAAGTACAAGAAGCGTGGAACTTTGATAAAACCTGGGGCTGGGACTTTCCGATGTTGGCCATGTGCGCAGCCAAACTGGGACACAAGGACAGAGCGGTAGACTTTCTGCTGGAATACAACAAATCATTCTCGTTTGACGAACATGGCTTGGTTGGTGGTGTAGGGTCTCCATTTCCTTATTTCCCTGGTAACGGTGGGCTTTTGTATGCTGTGGCACTGATGGTTGCTGGCTGGGACGGTGCGCCGGATATTCACGTCCCTGGGTTTCCTCAAGATGGATCGTGGACTGTGAAATGGGAGGGCTTGAAAAAAGCATTGTAGTTGCGTATCACGTAATGCGATTTGCGTAGTTGTATCATTACGTAAATCGTGATACAATCGCAAATTCACCCCACTTTGAAACAAAATAGGGTAACTTTCACCCCCACTTCTGGGTTGTACAAAACTTTCATTGCTCATACATCGCTTCTATACGGGGAAGAACTCGTTCTAACAATTCGTCACCAGTCAGTGCTCTTGCTAGATCCTCTTCAGTAATCATGTTTTTCTTTTTACTGAGTTCAAGTTCTGTATTGCCACTATTAATAACAACCCTTTGCTCCTTAGCCAATTGCAAATACTTAGGGGTTTCTTTCGTAAATTGACGTTCGCTTATGACTAACATATTTATTCTTTTTAGTGATCAACATTAACTCGACACAAGACTTAACGACACACGTATCAAGACTTCCTTGCGGGCCGTTAGTCTCTGATTGTTACGTGTGCCGTTAAATCTTGTGTCGCACTTATTAACCCGACAAATATACACATTTTTTATTTTTTACATATTCAAAAAATACAATTACATGAAATCCATTACATCAATTATCTTATTGATAACGTGTTTACTATCGTGCACCTCTGCCGACCAGCCCTTAAGGGATGCCTTTCGCAATCCTGACAACCGATACCGCCCCATGCCGTTTTGGCATATCAATGGCGAATTAAGCACGGCCGGTATACAGCAACAAATTGCCGATGCCAAACAATTGTCTGGTTTTGGAGGGGTAACGGTGTTGCCCATCAATGCCCATAAACAATGGGGGACGGGCTTGCCATGTCCTGGCACAAGCCCCACTTACTTGAGTGATGCTTATTTTGATCGTTACGCAGACATTCTGAAAGCGTCGGAACAACAAGGAACAGAAGTGATTTTGTATGACGATGTCGATTTTCCCAGTGGATCGGCAGGTGGTAGGTTACAAAAGGAATATCCTCAATACATGCAGAAGTTTATGGTGAAAGAGGAAGTGATTGTTAAAGGACCGAAACAAATCCGACTTACACGGACAGACACTTCGCTATTGATGGCTGTTTCTGCCATGAATTTGTCCACACTTGAGGTGATCGACTTGGAACCGTTCTTGAACAAATCGCAATTAAGCTGGAATGCACCTGCTGGCGATTGGCGGGTCATGTTTTTCGGCTGTCAATTCAACAAAGGCAATCATGTTGATTTTATGCAGCCCGAAGCTGTTGATAAAGTGCTAAGCATGACCTACGACGAGTATGCCAAACGTTTCAGTTCGTATTTTGGAAACGTAATCACCAAAACATTTTATGACGATGTGGGTTTTGTGCATCAAGAAAACGTTTGGACACCTGCCATTACGGCCTTGTTCAAATCGAAATATGGCAAAAACCCAGCTTTGTACTATCCAGCACTGTTCTACAATATTGGCGCAGAAACACAAGCTGCTCGGGTGGCTTTCTTTGATATCCGATCGGAACTGATGGCCGAGGGTTATGTCCGAAAAGTATCAGAATGGTCGGCTAAACACAAGCTGCGAAGTATGGGACACCCACCCGAAAACTACAGTCCCAATAGTGTGGTTGCCCACGGCGATATATTGAAATATTATCGACATACACAAATTCCCCTAATGGACGCCATTTTCTTTTATAGACGGGGTATTCATGGGTTCAAACAAATCAGTTCAGCTGCCGACCTCGGTGATAAACCCGAAGTAGGTGCCGAAATATACGGCGCCTTCCCTGCCAATACCGATTCGGTAATGCTCTACCGAGTAGCGATGGAGGTAATGGCGCGAGGGATTAATTTCATTGTGCCTCATGGAATGTGGTATAACTCGGAAGCAGATAAAATAAGGATTCCTCCATTGATCTCGCATCAAAATCCGTTATTGGGGAAAGCATTGCCCTCATACAGTACATACATCGCCCGATCGTGTATGATGTTGCAGGGTGGAAACCGGGTTTCAGATATTGCGCTACTTTGGCCCATTACCGCTATCCAAGCCGAGACATACATCAATCGAGATGATCAAGCGGATTTGCCCGTAGCAAACTGGTTGCCACAGCATGTCAATCACCGTGATTTAAGCAATCTGTTGACCAATCAACTCCATCGTGATTTCACCTACATCCATCCCGAAGATTTGTGTAATGGGAAGATTGTGATTGATGGCAAGGATCTTAAATTGAACAATACCAATAATATACAGCATTATAAAGTACTGTTAATGCCCGGCGGAGAAGTAATTTCGGCAGAGACATTAAAGGCCATCAAGAAATATTATGACCAAGGAGGAAAGGTGATCGCAACGGCATCACTAGCCAGTAGATCGTCTGAATTTGGGAGAGATCAAGAAGTCCGAGATTTGATGTTGGGTATATTTGGTGTGAATTCGGCAGATACGCTCATTATGGACATTCGTGTAAACAATAAGCAAGGAGGGAAGGCCACGTTTATCGCCACAGCCAACATAGAAAACATGGACAAAGCATTTGCTGAAATGGAATTATCTGCAGATGTGCTTTTTTCCAACAATCCAATCGAAGCAAGGGAGATAGGTTATGTCAACTATATCCACAAACAGAAAGATGGAAAGGAGATTTATTTTATCAGTAATTCCACCGACTATCCCCTTACAACAGAGGTATGTGTACGAGGAACCATTACACCCGAGTTATGGAATCCTTATACTGGTGAAATGCAAAAAGAAGTATCATTCGAACATGTAACAGAAAAGGGAATCGCTTACACTAAACTAAAATTATCTTTACAAAAGGTTTCTTCTATATTTATTGTAGGTGAGTGGATAAAATAATAGAAGTACTGAACTGTTACATCTAAATCAATGAGGTGCGGATCTTCTCTTTATATTAGTGAGAATGTGACGAGTCCAATGCGATATATCAGGTAACCGTATTGGGGCTAAAGCCCATTACTATTGATGTGTGCAAGCAAGCAACATCAATAGAAATGGGCTTTAGCCTTATATATAATGAAGTGATGCTTGGGCTTTAGCCCAAATAAGAATTTGATTGTTTTGACTTGATAACATCGTTTATTTAATATCAACTGCTTACTATTTCGCAACTAATATAAACCATTACAGCTTGTTCAACAATCAATCGTACGTTTTTAGTAAAGGAATAAGGTAGATTGAAACATACGATTTAATTCTTTGAACAAGTCTCAGTCAATAGTTATCTTTACCCCGTAAGTTTAAATCATAATACAACCTGATCATGATCAAAATCCCCTTTTTCTGCAAATACCTTTTGGCAATCACCATTGCCATCGTATCCTGCTCTCCAAAGTCCGAGCCATTAAGTCCCTCGGTTAACGACTTAGTTTTTACCGATCTTGCACCCAATTGGGATCAAGCTATGCCACTCGGGAACGGTATTGTTGGCACACTAGTATGGCAAAAAGGAACAAATTTGCGTTTGTCCTTAGACTGTGTAGACCTTTGGGACGAGCGACCAATGGTGAATTACGATTCCCTCGGTTCCCATAATTTCAAATGGGTCGAGCAACAAGTGCGAAAAAACGATTACCGTCCTGTACAGCTCATGTATGACGTACCTTATGACACCGCAGCCTTCCCCACTAAAATACCAGGAGCTGCGCTCGAGTTTGCCATCGACACGCTAGGCCCTGTTGACAGTGTACGCTTGTATATCAACAATGCGGTGAATGTAGTGAAATGGAAATCGGGAGCTCGCATGTACAGCTTTGTGCACCCCACTCAGCCAATTGGTTGGTTCAAATTCGAGAAAGTGCCGTCTGGTTTCCGCCCCATATTGGTGCCTCCCACTTATGATAAAGCAACAGGGCTTTCCAATGATCCTGTTGGCGGACACGATTTGCGACGCCTTGGCTACCCACAAGGCGAAGTGGTGGAAAGCGAAAAAAGTATGGTGTACACGCAATCGGGATCGAACGGATTTAGTTACCAAGTTGCAGTAAAATACATCAACACCGCAGATGGTATTGTGGGTGCGTGGAGCATATCGACACATACCGATCAAGCAAGTACAGCAACCGCTTTGAGCCAAGCTTCGGAGGCCTTACTACGAGGGTATCAAACAGATTATAGTGCCTTGCAAACTTGGTGGACGCATTATTGGGGACAATCCAGCATCCAAATTCCCGACCCTGTTTTAAGTAAACAATACTATAACGAACTCTACAAATTTGGATCGGCAGCGCGAAGCTATTCGCCACCAGTTTCTTTACAAGCTGTTTGGACAGCCGACAATGGAAAACTTCCACCCTGGAAAGGCGATTATCATCACGATTTGAATACCCAACTCAGTTATTGGCATGCCTACACCTCCAACCGATTAGACGAAGGTTTGGGATATTTGAATTGGTTGATTAAGGTGAAAGAAGCCAATAAACGCTACACCAAATCGTACTTTGGTGTTGATGGTTTGGCAGTGCCTGGGGTAACCACTTTGCAGGGCGAACCCATGGCAGGTTGGATCCAATACTCGTTCAGCCCCACCGTTTCGGCTTGGTTGTCGCAGCATTTCTTTCTACATTGGCAATACTCGAACGATACCGTTTTCTTGAAAACCCATGCCTATCCTTATGTACAAGATGTACTCCAGTTTTTAGATCAGATTGCAGTAATCGATGCGAAAACCGGTAAGCGGAATTTGCCCATTAGTGCCAGTCCTGAAATATACGACAATAGTGTAAAAGCGTGGTTTACAAGTATCACTAATTACGACTTGGCCTTAATTCGCTTCGCTTACACCGCTGGCATTGCTATGGCACAAGCACAAGACTTAACCGCTGATGCCGATAAATGGACAAAAACATTAGCCGAATGGCCCGATTTTGATATCGATACCGATGGTGCATTGAGTTTTACGAAGGGCTTCTCTTATAACGAATCGCACCGACACTTCTCAAACCTTATGGCGATACACCCTCTCGGTTTAATTGATGTCAGTCAAGGTAAGCAAAGTGTCGAAATTATCAAACAAAGCCTCCATAAACTCGACAGTATCGGCCCTGGCCAATGGACTGGTTATTCGTATAGCTGGTTGGGAAATCTTAAAGCTCGGGCCTTAGATGGCGAAGGGGCAGCTACTGCCTTGACCATATTTGCCGAGCATTTTTGTTTACGAAACACCTTTCATGCCAATGGCGATCAAACAAAGCAAGGCTATTCATCATTTACATACAGCCCTTTTACCTTGGAAGGGAATTTTGCTTTTGCAGCCGGCGTTCAGGAAATGCTCATCCAAAGTCACACTGGGATCATTCATGTTTTTCCGGCCTTACCAACTGACTGGAAAGATGTTTCATTTACTGATCTGCGCACAGTTGGTGCATTTTTGGTTTCCGCTGAAATGAAAGATGGTCGTTTAATTCGATTGCAAATTAAATCAAATAAAGGAGGAGAGCTCCGTCTTAAAAAACCTTCAGGTGTGCTCCATCAAGAAAAAATAAGAAAAGAAGAAAATGGAGTAATTTACATAGACACAAAAGCAGGAGAAGTAATCAATTTGATAGATACCAAACCCTAATGAAGTATATATACACATTATTTGCCGTTTTGATTTGTAATGTATCGGCACAAGCACAAGCTATCTCGTATCCAGCAATGCCATCATCAGAACAATTATTATGGCAAAATTTGGAACAAACTATGTTTATCCATTTTGCTCCTCAAACTTGGCAAAACACCGAATTAGATGACTTATCAACCCCTCTAACCAAAATTAATCCGAGTAAATTAGATGTGAATCAGTGGATTGATGTAGCTACATCATTTGGAGCCAAAATGATTGTTTTTGTAGCTAAACATACAGGAGGGTTTTGCTGGTGGCAAACAGCCACTACCGATTACAGTGTAAAAAACACCCCTTACAAAAACGGAAAAGGTGATGTTTTGGACGAATTGGCCAAGGCTTGTTTCAACCGAGGTATGCAATTAGGGATATACATTTATCCTGGAGATGAAACTTTTGGAGCCTATCTTGGAGGCGGGGCGAACAAAAGATACTACCCGTCAACAAGCTTATAACACCATTTTACGAGCACAGTGGGAGGAGGTACTTTCTCGTTATGGAAAACAAATTAAAGAAATTTGGTACGATGGGGGACTTGTTGTGCCAATGGAAGATGTTATCCGTAAGTATACAAATAACCCTATCGTTTTTCAAGGGCCTTTTGCCAATATTCGTTGGGTGGGTAATGAAGAGGGCGTTGCCCCTTATCCTGCTTGGAACAGTGTAAAGGCCGAAGTTGCAAAAACTGGTTTGGCAACTGGAGCACACGGAACACCTGATGGAGATGTGTGGATGCCATTGGAAGTGAACACTGTGTTGAAAAAACATTACTGGTTTTGGTCGCCAACCAATTCTAAACACATTAAAACCAAAGAAGAGTTAATTGATTTTTATTACAAATCGGTTGGGCGTGGCGGACTGGCCTTACTGAATGCAGCTCCTGACACCTCTGGTTTGATCCCTGAACAAGATGTTGCTTTGTATAAGGCATATGGCGATGACATAAAAAAAAGATTTGCTACCCCATTGGCACAAACATCAGGAAACGATACTTGTTTGGATCTTCATTTTTCAAAACCGACTTTGTTAGACCATATTGTTCTTAAGGAAGATATCATGTTTGGCGAGCGAGTACGTAAATATAAAATCGAAGGATTGTTTGCTTCAGAATGGAAAGAAATTACTTCCGGATTTTCAATCGGACACAAACGCATTCACCCATTTATGCCAGTCAAAATTAATGCCATTCGCTTTATTGCCTCCAGTTACGATTTTTTGCCAATCATTACCAATTTCGCTACTTATTACGTTGGCGATAGTTTGATTTATCAATCAATTGAAAAAGAGAAACAAAAACAAACCCAAGAGCATAAAGTGGCTACACTTAATAAAGATGTTTTAGCAAAAGATGGCGGTTTTACAGTTGACTTGTCTACGTTTATTCCAACAGCACAACAATACCGAATATTTGTCAAATCAAGTCAAAGTATACTGCCGCTTACCCAAGTTGAATTGTGGCTCGAAGGGGTTAAAACCGAAAATGTGGTCTGGAAGCAATCCGATGGTTCGTATATGATTAACTGCACTGCAGCTCCATCAATGAAAAAAGAATCAATCGTCATAAAAGCTAAAATGAAGACAAATAAAAAAGATGCTGAGCTTTTTATTCAGCAACTTTTGTAAGCCAGCCATCCTTATTGTTTCGCCATTTCTTAGCATACCACAGAGTAAAAGAAGTAAAAAGAGTTTTGCTCCCCAAAAAACTTGAGCAAAACTCTTTTAATCTCTTTTTACTACATAACAAAAACACAAGTAACTGATAATGAAGTATAATAAAAAATTTCTTTTTCTACTTCAATCCTGCCTTTTCCACTTCAAACCTGCCTTTGTGCGCCTTTGTGTGCCTTTGTGTGCCTTCGTGACACCAGCCTAAACGAGCGAAGCGAGTGTATTGTTGGCTACTGACCAGTTATCCATGCATTTTTCTGTCCGCAGGACAGCCCATAACTCTGTGTTAAAATTAGGCAAGTAAAGCGAAAATATAAACTTTTTAATCAAAAATAATGAATTCAAATAAACATCAAGAATTGAAATGCATAGCCTTGTTGGCATGTCTATTTTTTCTTAACGCATCGGCATTTGGAAAGGTATGTGAAAGCGTACAAGCGAGCGAAAGAAGGAGGCGAAGCCGTAGGCGTTGACAAGGATAGATGGGAAGACTTCGATAAGAATGGAATTTACATCAAACAAAAAAAACGTAGTCATTAAATATATATTTAATGGCTACGGCTACATCGAACATGGAACTTATTTGATCTTATCACTTGGAATGATCTACCCTTTTTTTAATTGGATGAGGTAAAACAAATTTCTAACTCATGGAATTTAACCACTCCTATTTTAACAACTTCACTTTTTGTTAACCACTTTTATTTTATTCCCTTTCTGTGTATGAAGAGATGTAATCCCGATTTTTTTTAGCTTTTTTAAGAGTTCGAAATGCAGTGGCGAATTTGGCAGTAAAGTTTATTTATTGCCAAATTTGTGATATATTTGTCATGGTATTGAAAGGCGTACCGAGATAACTTTTTGAACCGTAGCTAACAAAACAACGCATGTATTCATTTGACGAAACAGTAACGAAAATATTGCTCTTGAATGGGTGGTATCCACAAAGGCTTATAAACACAGATAAATATCGGTATGTATTAGAACAGAAGAAATACAAACTGCACGAAAGTGCCAACAAATTTCTTTCCCACATGGGATCGTTAGTAATTATTCACGAAGCATATTCGGATAAAAATGAAACCGACACATCGGAAATGAATCCGATTAAACCAGTAAGTTGGCTAGATCCAAAGTGGGTAACAGAACTCTATGAAAACATAGCCTGTGATAAGTTATGTCCCGTAGGCTTGGGATTTTCGGAGCAAATGGTGTTTTTCATCTCGCAATCGGGCAGTTTTTATGGTGGTTATGACGATTACTTTTGCCTTATTGGAGACAGTATCGAAAGTGCCATGTCAAATTTATTTAGTAGCCACAAATTTGTTAATTTAACTTGACTTAACGAAACTTGTTCGACATTGAAATCGTTTTATATCGGGTCAATATTCACAGTGACTTTCTTAATATTCTCACTGTAAATATTGAGAAAGTCACTGTGAATATTGACCGATATAAAGACAAAATAAAGACAGATAGCTTATGTGTTAGAATGAATTAGCTGACAGGTAAATGCAAAAGCTCTTTTTGACGTAAAATAATCTAAAAAAGGGTAGATCAAGTTTTAAACCTGATCTACCCTTTTTACTTTGCTATAAGGATAATTACATCAATACAAAGCTAGTTGATTTACTTCCAAATGTAAGTGTTATTCATTGTTTTTAAGACGATAACAAATACTATTCTTGGCGTAAACTAGCTATATGTAAACGTACTTTCGTTTACAAGGGACACTGACTTTTTGTTATTAATTATCAAGTAACAGAATGGTGGAACCTCTTTTTTTCCGAATTAATTGGCTTCATTTGCTCCGAAGAAATTCTTTCAATGTTTATATTTACTTAGATTTCAATGCGTTTCCCATCGAAGCTCAACTCCCACTAAAATGATTGGAGGACAAGTCATTCATTTTCCTCGTAGTAATAAGAATAACCAAACTCTTTCATAAACGTTTCTCGACTGTCGATTTTTGAGTAGATATTTCAGTTGATACTGTTTGTAAAACTTTCTATCATTATTTTCATGTAATAATAAAATCCCAATACAGTATTCAATCCCACTAACTCCAAACCGCTTCTTAACTGCGCTAGTTTATATATTTTTTATTTTTTCAATAATTAATCTTGCAGGTTCGCTAATTTCTACTGCTCGGTTTTTCAGATAAATCTCTGCATTTTCAAAGCTTTCTTTTTGCTCTATTCTCAATGCTTGAATTGCCGTATAATATGGCGATAATACAACATCATAACCCTTTTCTTCAAAAACATCAAGTAGCCAGGACGCATAACCTAATTTAACAGCAATGCTTCCGAATTTCATCCCCCAATGTTCATTTGCCAAGGTAACTAATTTATTGTCTTTTTCAAGAATTTCGAACGCTTGTAACAAACTGTTTTTGGCTAAACCTTTATTTTGATTATATAATTCAAAACTTGCTTTGTTTAAATAATAACGACAAGCAGAATTCTTGTTCTCATTTGTTTTTTGCTCGTCAATTGAATTAAATAATTCCGCTGCTTTTTCTATTTTCCCTAATTTGTCTCGATATAAGAATATTAAAGAAAATGTTGCGAATAAGTTTTGTGGATTAACAGAAAGAGACTGTTCATAAACTATGGTCGCATCTTCGTATTTCTTCAATTCAATCAAAGCATATCCTTTATTACTCATTGCAGAATCATTATTTTCATCTAACTCAATGGCTTTATCAAAACAATGAATGGCTTCCTCGTAACGTTGCATTTCTTGTAAACAATCACCTTTAAATTTCCAACTATACGCATCTTTTGGGTTTAACTCAATGGCTTTATCATAACAATGAATGGCTTCTTCATAACGTTGCACTTCTTCTAAAGAATCACCTTTAAAAAACCAACTATCCGCATCTTTTGGGTTTAACTCAATGGCTTTATCATAACAATGAATGGCTTCCTCGTAACGTTGCATTTTTTGTAAACAATCACCTTTAAATTTCCAACTATACGCATCTTTTGGGTTTAACTCAATGGCTTTATCATAACAATGAATGGCTTCTTCATAACGTTGCACTTCTTCTAAAGAATCACCTTTAAAAAACCAACTATCCGCATCTTTTGGGTTTAACTCAATGGCTTTATCATAACAATGAATGGCTTCCTCGTAACGTTGCATTTTTTGTAAACAATCACCTTTAAATTTCCAACTATACGCATCTTTTGGGTTTAACTCAATGGCTTTATCATAAGAATGAATGGCTTCTTCATAACGTTGCAATTTTTGTAAACAATCACCTTTAAATTTCCAACTATACGCATCTTTTGGGTTTAACTCAATGGCTTTATCATAACAATGAATGGCTTCCTCGTAACGTTGCATTTTTTGTAAACCATAACCTTTTAATATCCAACTATCCGCATCTTTTGGGTTTAACTCAATGGCTTTATCACAACAATGAATGGCTTCTTCATAACGTTGCATTTTTATCAAACTATAAGTTTCCTCTACTAGTTTAAGTAACGATTTGCTTTGTATTAAAAGAAAATCTTGTTCAGGGAAATCAAATTCTTTACGCAATATTTCATTTTTTGAAAAAGCTTCAACCGTTTTTTGTTGTATTTTTTTTCTTTTACTTAAATTCAAAATTTTCACGTTAGATATAGCTAAATGCAATCTCATCTGTTCTGAAGTACAAATATCCTGTTTTAACATTACACTGGATATTCTTTCCAATTCTTCTTTTCCGTAAAAACATTCTAAAAACTTTGACAAACAATATATCTTATCTTTATGTCTTCGAGAACTATTTCGTATTAAATAGTAGATATTAAAAAAACGTTCGCTAATAAAATAGGAATTACCTTTGTCTTTGTATGCGGGTGTATTTTCTATCCAACCATTATCAATCAATCGTTTAAGTTGTGGCGAAAGTTGGTTGTTTTTCATTCGTGTTGCTAAGGCAAGTTTTCTGAGCGAAATAGCATCCCAATTTAAAGCAATTGCATCTATTATTATTCGTTGTTGTTGTGGTAATTCTTCAAATTTCGCTTTATACAAAGGCGTAATTGCATCAGCTAATATATTCAAATCATCGTTAATATCGGTAGAAAAATCTTTGGAAATTTGGTCAAATAACATCACGGTTACACGTGGGCTTCCACCTGTAAGTTCTAATAGTGCTTTTTGGCGCGAAGTGTTTTGTTGGATTGTGACAAAAACATTCACATCGCTATTGGTGACGGCTGCAAGATTATTTAATAATCTCATGAATTCCTCATAATTTAATTTTGTGAGATATTGTATTTTGAAGAAATCGTAAAAAGGCATTTCGTATTTTGCAACATTATCAGTAGTTGTAATGCCACCGCCTATAATAATAGGGGCACCGTTTTCGCTCAACAATTTACGCAAAGCCCATTGTTCCTGTTTGTTTTTACTATTACTATCTAATCCACTAAAAACAATATCAATATTATCAATCAACAATACAGGTCTGCGGTGTATTTCGCGACAAGTACTCATTAAAAAGTCAAATGCTTCTTTTGATACTATTTCAGGTATTTTTCTTGATAGTTCTTGTATCGTTTTATCAAGATTGGCCAACATTTCGGGTGGATATTTCTCCGTTTGCAGGCTGTCCGCTAAAGCATCCAAGGTATTGAGCCAAAACTCTGCAAGATCTTTTATATTGTATTGTTCTTCTCGATAGAGTAAAGGTATAAATTGTTTTCGATATTCTTCTTTATGTAATTCCACTTCCATCCGTTTAAGAATGGTAGTTTTCCCCATTCCTCTTTGCCCAATAATCAGATAATGTTGTGGAATGCTATTTTCTTTTTCTTTTAAAATATTACCCAACAGTAGAGAAAACTGTTTTTGTCGTACTACAAACAATTTTTCAATCATTTCGGCACTTTGCAATTGAGGATTGTATAATAATCTCGTTTGACTTGAATTTGCAGTTTCCATAGTTTATTTAATAAAATTATTATACCAAAAATCTCGCAATAACGGGGAACGGAAAGTATATTTCCCATTGCTTTCCATCAGATAACCATCATTCTTCAACATTTTAAGGGATTGTGTTAAAATACCTTCTGTTTTTTCAATATTGCTTTTTTTGACCAACAAATTAGCTAACAAATCGTCTCTGGTTCTTCCTAATTGCAATTCTGCACACAATTTCAAAACCTTGCGAGCATTATCTTCAAAATCGTAATATTCTTTCAATCGTTCGTCCCAAGTATTAAAGTGGTCTTCTCTTACTAAACGATTATACGCATCGTCTATCATTGCATTTGAAAGTTGACAACCTTCAACGCAGATTAAAAAATTAATTTTCTCTATCAATAATTGAATGAAATATGGCAAGTGCCATCCCAATTTATCAAGAATGTATTGTATATCTGCTTCAGTAAGTTGTACTTTTTCATCAACATCCAATCGAGATATGAAATCTTTTGCTTCATATTCCGAGAATTCACCAATCGGGAAAGATTTAAAGTCATTTAAGTGCTTGCTCAGTTGGTGCATTGAAGCGAAATTCTCGATCCCGACCGAACTACAAAAAATCCATCGAACTTTAGTATTTGACTCTTGTCTGAATTTTCTAAGCCATTCTAAAAAGAACTCAACTTTTTCTTTGCCGTTTTCCTGTTTCAATAAATGATTTAGAAAAATAGTTAATTCATCTACTACAATTAATATATCTTCGGTGCTTTCGATTAACTGTTTAATCTTGCTGTATGTGCCATTACGCCAAACTTCGCCACCAATTGAAACTTTATTCCCTGAAATCTCCAAATCTTTAATGCTGTCGAACAGTTTTATTATCGTATTTCCAATTTTAGATTTTGTATTTTCCCACCATTTTTCTTTTTGTAATGTTTCCTTAAACAACTTGACGAATTCATTTTCTGTGCTGATACCTTGTAAATCAAGGTAAAGTACTTTCCATTCTTTTTCTTCCGCCATTTTCAGCATTCTTTTTGAAAATGAAGATTTTCCGACTCTGCGAGGAGCGGATAATAATAATGATACGCCGTTCAGAATGTAATACTTCCAAGCATATTGTAGCTCTTTTTCTCTTCCGTAAAACTCTTCATTTTCTACTGGTGGGCCTGGTTTGATTGGGATTCTCTGTGTTGTTGCCATATATTAATAATTTAAAACCTACCGCAAAGATACGAAAAACATTATATACAAAATAGAATATATGCAATTTTGTATATAATGATTGCGGAGAAATATTGTCGTTCGCATTTTTAGTATTTTTACTGCCCTTATATGGCAAGCAACCCAATATTAACACAATAAGTTGCCTGAAAATGCAATATCTAAGATTAAGATTTACTTACCAGCTTATTCAAGGCTCTTTATGAAAGTGTAGCGCAAAATGGGTTGACCTTTGAATAATCAAGTTTAGCAGTAAAAATATAAATAGTCCTTATTCATTTATGATAATCTCTAGATTTTGTTTTTGCTGCTTGAAGTATAGAGTTGAATCCTTCTAAAAATAGCGTTATTTTGCTTGT
>JAHDVE020004072.1:0-36401 GCA_022606495.2 Halesus radiatus
GTTGGTGCCGCTAGCTGCTCCGTTTTCTTTGTTAATATTCTGTACATTGCGTATCATTTGCGTGCTTTGGACTTGGTGCCAAAATAATGGTGCTTTCTTGTTAAAAAAGATTGCATTTGCTTGTCCCGGGACGACTCTTCACCTCATTCCGATATTGCTTTATATTCCTCTTCATTGGATCACGTTGGCATTGAAAGCGCCGCACTTCGCTAAGGACGTGAGTAGATATTTACAGAAATACACTTTTAATGTTTACCTATTGATGATTGTGAAAACTTTGTCATTTTTTTCAGTGAGTTTTTGGGGGAAAATATTTCCAGTTGGAACTCAGTTGAAAAACTCGTATTTTTTTAAAGAAAAAACCCTTTTACATTCATGAACATAAAAATAAAGTATTTGCGTATGCGGAAATATGAAATAATGCATTTATTTTATTGTATTTATTTAAATAGAACGCCTGAATATGTAAGTAGAATTGACGCCATCTTTACTGTTAATATGATATGACATTTGTCTAAAGTGCAAATGCAAAAATACGTTTTTAGATTCCTATAATAATAATAATAATGTTTTATTATCTTCTTTTTTTATAACAAAATAACAAATAATGATATCCTAACTGGGATTTCCCGTGCTGAGGATTTCATTTACAAAATATTAAATTACATTGTATTAAATTGATGTACTTGATGAAAAAAAAATAAAAATAATCGTAAGGTGAGGTGTTTTAAGCGCAGTTGAGTGGTTTCGGTGTTAGTCTGTATTTGGTGTTAATATATTTCCTATTTCAGATCTCCCTGTGTAACGTATCCAGTGTTTTATTTGATTTTAAAATTTATTACGACTGTTGTGATTTTTTAAAGGATAGTGGGATTTTGATGTAGAGTTTAGTACCGTAGTATAAGAAGTTTTTTGTCCAAATCTTGTGTTTGCTGTATGTGTTTTTGACTCTTAAATCTAGTGTTACTAATATGTGTGATTAGTTTATCTTAGTTTGGGTATTTTCTTTATTAAAAAAACTTAAACTAAGGTAATAACAAACTATTTAGAATACTTAATATTTACCGTTGGCACTTAATATGCAACTATTGTCTAATGTCAAATTATATAAATTTAAAATTTAGCGGCTATAACTCTCCCTCAATATTAACGCGTTTTTATTAAAAGGAAGTAAAAAATTCAGTAATTTTTTTTGTATTTCCGCATATGCAAATATTTTTTTTTTTTTTTATGAATTGTAGAGCATTTTTTTTCAAATTATGAGTTTTTCTACTGAGTCCCAACTGGAAATATTTACCGTATTATTACTTTTATGATAATTCTTTGTGAAACTTCGACTGAATTTAGATTATTTTTATAAGATCCTCCCCAACCAATAATGGATGAGATTTATTTGATTTGATTCACTTGATAGTGCCATGTCTTCCATTCACATTCGCATACCCAAACCATCCAAGCGTCCCTTTCTTAATCTTACTCATTTTTTAAATATATTCTTGACGAAGGAAGGGTACTTCCGAAACCGGTTGAGATTATTATATTAAATTGAAGTGGCTCAAAACAAATTTATGCCTTTTATTATAATTATGACAAGCCACAAATAAATGCTTTTTTACGAAGATGATGATATTTCGCGATTTTACTTGCAAGTTTACGCAAGTTTAATTAAGTTAGAGTTATTGCGGGAGATCGTGTTTTTGTATTGTGAATTTGATTCACACATTTGGGATGTACTCTTGCGGTACACGTAGATTGAACGGGACACGGCAATATTGATACGATATGGGAATATTTACGTGATTCGGCAATATTGACAAAAACACGGCAATATTGACAGGACATGGCAATATTGACATGACATGTCATTACTGACATGACACGGCAATATTAACATGGTACGGTAATACTGACATGACACGGCAACATTGAGAGTGAACGGCAATATTGACAGACACGACAATATTGAAACGATGCGGTGATATTAACATGACAAGGTAATATTGACATGACACGGCAATATTAACATGA
Organism: Halesus radiatus; assembly: GCA_022606495.2. Taxonomy (NCBI): domain Eukaryota; kingdom Metazoa; phylum Arthropoda; class Insecta; order Trichoptera; family Limnephilidae; genus Halesus; species Halesus radiatus. Next base: position 2,029 of record JAHDVE020004072.1, read on the forward strand.
CATAACACGCCAATATTGAGGGAACACGGCAATTTTGACAAAACACGGCAATGTTGATAAGACACGGCAATATTTACAGTAAACAATGTTGCTTGGCAAAATACGATTCCGTTTTTAACATAAGGAGGATCTACCTATATACTAGTGAAATCTGTCGGTGAATCAATGAACTATTAACACTAGTGACATGGTATGCAAAGTATCTCGAATTATCACATTAATAAATTGTTTTCTAGGTGTAGTTCCTTCTGAGGCGGAATCCTTCACAACGATCTCGCGTTGCTTGAACAATCACCGCAGATCCATGGATACTCCCACACCCGAGAATGTCCCCATCAAGGTGGAGCCGGGGACTGCGAACGAAGACGAGAAAGAAGAGTCCTTTATCGAAATAGAAGTCCCAGTTTTTAAAAAGGAAAGCCTGGAGTACTTTCAGCGCGCGGCCGGTGAGAAAAAAAAAGTACTTTCTAAAGTTTTGCGGTGAATTATCCGCAATATGATAAAATCTTAAAAAATATATATTAATCATTGGAAAAGATAATATTAACAAATCTCAAATGGAACATGTTTCTGAAAAAGACACAGAAAATTAATAAAAGGTTTCAGTCGAATCTGAGAATCGAACCCGTGATATCTGTCATACCGGGACAACGCTCTAACCACTGCAATGAAATGAAACCTGTTTATTTTACTTTTTTTTAATCGATATCACACTTCTAATCCCAAGACTTACCAATATTATCTTAATTAATTCCCATATTAAGTAAGTCAATCCATAAAAATCACGTAAAATAAACAGGTCGCATTAACTCAGTAGTTATAGCGTTGTTCCGGTAAGAAAGGGGTTCTGGGTTCGTTTCCCAGATGCGTCTCTGTCTGTTTCTGTTTCATGTTTCATTTGAGATTTGCTAATATTATCTTCTTCTTATAATATTATGTTTCATTTGAGATTTGTTAATATTATCTTCTTCAATGATTAATTATTAATAAAGTCATGGTTAGGTCAAAACTAATTATTAATTATTATTTATTAACTATGGTGCTACAAAGTACTTTCACACTTATTGAATAAGGTAAAATCTTTGTTTGTCTGCTTCAATTCTCAAAATTTATCTGTTTCCAATTGACGAATCACATTTAGAAAGATAGTCTTTTCGGTCTCAAGTTTCATTTTGAGATTTGTTAATATTATCTTCAATGATTAATATTATATTACAATTAGATTCATAAGCTTCAATAAGTTATTACAAAATTGAATATTAATCCCAGACTTGCAAAAAAGTCGACAGATATCCCATACAATTAAAAATCGGATAGGTATCCAAAGATTACAATTAAATTCCGGTAGAATCTTACAGTCATGATAAAAAAGATAGCAGCCAAAAATATATTGGAATTAACTGAATACGATATTGGCAGTTCTTGGAAGTCGATGTGTGATACCGATAAAAATGACAAGCTTAGCCCAATGGATTAGAGTGCAACGTTCAGATAGACCGCGAGGTCCTGGGTTCGAGTCCCAACTGCTGCTACCATTATGTTTCATTTTCAGAGTTGTTAATATTATCTTAAATGATTAAAAAAAATCTTATCAAATCCCTGTACTGTAGTACAGACAGCGAACATTTTGCTTTCCTTTCTTTATGATGAAAATTCGTAATTAGAATATATAGCACCTTCAATAACATGTAATGCAGTATTACTAATATTATGTCCTCTGCACGTAAAACTGTATTCGCACTATTAAACAGTATTAATCTAAAGGGACCTACCAGGTAAGTATCGTCCTTCGTAAGAACTGCCTGTACATAATAATTTGAGACACTTATTTAGATCTATTTGCTTATTTTTCAGACTTAGTAAAGAAAGGCTCGAAGACGCATCCTGGGGAAAAACCATTCTTATGTTCACATTGCAACTATTCGTGCTCAGGAAAGACAGCGTTAGTAGGGCACCTGCGTACCCATACTGGAGAGAAACCATTCTCGTGTTCTTGCTGCACGTATACATGTTCCCTGAAGGGAAGTTTAACAAAACACATGCAGACTCACAGTGGAGGCAAACCTTTCTCGTGTTCTTTTTGCAGCTATTCGTGTTCTCGCAATTCAGACCTAATTAAACACTTACGCACCCATACTGGAGAAAAACCATTCTCGTGTTCCTACTGCGACTATTCATTTTCTCGGAAGGAAAGTTTAAAAAACCACCTTTTGACTCACAGTGAAGACAAACCATTTCCATGTACTATCTGTAACTTTACATGTTCTCAAAGGGGATATTTAAAGAGACATATGCTGTCTCACAGTGAAAACAAACCCTTTCCTTGCTCCTTCTGCAGTTTTTCATGTTCCACTAAGTCGGGCCTAACTAAACATTCTCGCACACATACTGGAAATAAACCTTTTTCGTGCACCGACTGCAACTATTCATGTTCACTGAAAGGAAATCTAAAGCGTCACAAACTGACCCATCTAGAAACTGAGCCAAAGTCATTATCTTGTTCTTATTGTGATTATTCATGTTCTCTGAAGTCATCTTTAATAGCGCACATTCGGACTCATACTGAAATAAAACGTTTCTCGTGTTCGAATTGCAGTTATTCATGTTCCCTCAGGTCAGATCTGACAAGACACTCCCGCACTCACAGTGGAGAAAAGCCTTTTTCGTGTTCCGTCTGCAACTATTCCTGTTCTCGAAAGGAAAGTCTGAAAATTCACACCTTGACTCACACCGGAGAACGAGCTTTTTCTTGTTCCGAGTGCAAGTTTTCGTGTTCACTGCGGGGAAACCTAAAGCGACACATGCTGAGTCACAGTGGAGATAAACCATTCCCGTGTTCCGAGTGTAACTCTTCATTTTCACAAAAGAGACATTTAAATAATCACATGTTTACCCACACTGGAGAGAAACCCTATTCATGTTCCGTCTGCACGTATTCAACTTCAATGAAAGAAAATTTAAAAGCTCACTCGCTTACTCATAGCGGAGAAAAGGCATTTTCTTGTTCCGAGTGTAAATACTCGTGCACACTGAAGGGAAATTTAAAGCGTCACATGCTGACTCACACTGGAGACAAACTATTTCCTTGTTTAGAGTGCAACTCTTCATTTTTACAGAAAGGCCATTTAAACAATCACATGCTTACACACAGCAAAGAGAAACCTTTCTCATGTACCGAATGCGTTTATTCAACTTCGTGGAAGGAAAATTTAAAAACCCACAGTCTTACCCACAGTAAAGAAAAGGCTTTTTCGTGTTCCGAATGCAATTTTTCATGTTCACTGAAAGGAAATTTAAAGCGTCACATGCTGACTCACGGCGGAGACAAACTATTGTCATTTTCAAATCCCCAAATTTATGACTAGTCTCTGATATTTACTACATGCGATACTTTATGTTACTGAGGATATAATGCTGACGATAGCTGTCAGGCTGCCGCGTCAGCTTTCCCGATGCTTAGATAAATGGTAACGCGTCCATGAATGCAGTGTTGTCTCGTTTTTTATTTTAAACAGCTCGGCTATGGAATTATTTGCCAGCCTCTGTGTTTCCTCCCTCCTACAACACGGATCTCTTCAAGATTCATGTTTACTCCCTTTCTTCCCCAAAGAGAGACCCCAATGGAAATTATTTTATTCAAGGCATCCTGAGTTGAGTCAATGTTTTGAAAAATGTGTTTACCAAGTGTCCTCCCTGATGGACCTTTTGATATCCACCATAAATTCGCATCTTTTTTATGAATTAATTTTTAAAATTTTATTTATTTAATATGTTTTTATTGTAACATATTATGGAACGTATTGCATTGCACTACCACTCCGCATAACTCGTGGAACGAAGCATTATTAGTATTGCATTGCACTACCACTCCGCATAACTCGTGGAATGAAGCATTATTAGTATTGCATTGCACTACCACTCCGCATAACTCGTGGAATGAAGCATTATTAGTATTGCATTGCACTACCACTCCGCATAACTCGTGGAATGAAGCATTATTATTATTATTATTATTATTGACCGAGTTACTTGACGGACTCCGTAGTCGAGGGGTAAGGTTCTCAACTATGAATCTGGAGGTCGCGGGTTCGAATCCAGGCGTGCGCAAGTAAATTTTATTTGGTTTGAAGGAAAGTTTTGATGTTGAGGTCTACTCCCCTACCCTTATCCAGTAGTTTTCTTCTTATTTTGAACGTCAGTGTGCGAAATTTCATCTAGTACCAAAATTCTGCTTTATTGGGTGGGAAAGGGGGTGATTTCTAAATTTCATGTAAATAGTGCCCTTCCTCTTATTTCGAAGGTCAACTGTGCAAAATTTCGTCAAGCTCGGAATTAAACCGTAGATTTGTATACAAAACCAACACAAGCCCGGGATGTAATAGAGAAAGGAACAACTCCCACAGTAATTCAGTTTTTTTAATTAATTTTGTATGACTTTCTGTACTTTTGTAATAAGGAACTCCAGTCTTTTTTTAATGAATAATGAATGACGTTCTAACTTAAACATATATATAGTATATTTCGTTTTTTTTTTCGAAGTCCGTCAAAACGCTCCAAATCTATGACCGGTCGGTTTTGATCAGTTTTATGGTTAGATTGTCAAATGTCAAAACAAGGACGAGCTTTATCGTACATAATTTTATATTCTATTCGTAGTAACCAAATTCCATAAAGGAAGCCTCAAGTCTTGGCGCTTTCCGTCTTATATGTTTTTTATTACTAGATGTATGAAAATTTGCTTACATCTAAATAAAGTTACAAAAACAAAAACAACAAAAAAACAAATCCATAACTAAACATAAGTAATACAATTATGTACCTTTTTAGAAGCATTAACTCATATAATAATAATAGTATTGAGCATTAATATTATCATAACATCCTAATTTACTTCACTAATAATAGTTTTTTTTTATATTGAACAATAATTATAGAGCTTAAAGTCACCCAAATTAAGTTAAAGTTTCGCCAAAACTAAAAACAAAATACATATTTAAAAAAAAAAACAAAATCGAAAAATAAAAATGTCCGTACTAATCTGAAAACAGAATGCGCACTTGACGTCAGATGTTCCAAATGCAATGGTACCAATATAACAGGTTGTTTTAATGAGATGATTTTTTATACACTTTTAAATAACGATTTATAAATTCTACGTACAATCCTATATAATAAAACTTACATAGCCACAATCGGCGTTTGCTGATCTATATGAATACATATTCTGAAAGCCATTATGTTTTTCGCTGGAGTTCCTTTTTATCAAAAAGACATCCGTTGACAATTTTATATCGGCTTTTGTAAAATTATTCTAATTAATACGTTATTAATTAAGTGTTATTTGTATTCGGTTATTGTTGCCTTCTGATATGTATAATTAGGTTATTACCTACGAGGGATTTTGTTGTTATTTACAATGTAACGTATTAATTTTGGGGCCTGATTCCGGTTCTTTTTAAGGATAAAGTAACGTCATTTTCTTTAGGGTTAAAGACATTTTGCTTAACTGCGATTCCGATTACATGACAATACATTTTTAAATAAGTTGGTGATTTAATTTTCACAGTATTATTAAAAATTGTAGATGCACCACACATACTTAACACGTGTAGTTTATTATAATTTTTAGAATTTAAGTCACTTTTATCTGACATTTAATGATAATATTCTTGACTTACTCATTAGAACACAAAAAGTCATCATGAAACTCCCTGTAAGAACCATCGCTGTTGAAATCTTCAACAAACTTAACACATTCTGTCAATAAAACAATTATGTTCTAAAAAAATATTGCTTTACATTCTTAAATACAAAAAAACAAGAAATAACAATATTCACACATATTAGAAATACTAGATCTCAGAGTCAAAAACACATCCAACAAGGAACCACCAACACAACATATAAACAAAAAAACTTCTTATACTATGGTACTAAACTCTACAACAAAATCCCACTATCCTTTAAAAATCACAACAACCATAATAAATTTAAAAATCAAATAAAAGACTGGATACGTTACATAGGGAGATCTGAAATAGAAAATATATTAACACCAAATACAGACTAACACCGAAACCACTCAACTGCACTTAAAACACCCCACCTTACAAATATTTTTTAATCATCATTTTAACATAATCAATTTAATATAATATTTTGTAAATGAAATCCTCAGCACGACAAATCCCAGTGAGGATAACATTATTTGTTATAAAAAAATAAAACGATGTTAATATTATTTCGAACTTTTAGCACAACTGCTTTACAAGATATCGCCATTTCGTTATTTCATTTAATTTAATTGCATTATTATGCCACAAATGACTCACTAATAATGTTCAAAGTGAATACTTACTATGATATTGTGATTTCTTTTGTTGAAGCTGCCCAAATATCGATATATTTTTAAAGAATTCATTCGCCGAGTGACAGCTGCGTGGATTATACCAGCCAAAGATATTGGCACAAACTGTGTATCTTATGTCACCACGAATATAGGTATTAGGCATAAAATTCGCTTGGCAAGCGAAGTCTGGAAATGTTTGTTAGCGAAAAAGCGGTTTTTTATTTATTTTGCGAAGAATTTTCTAAAAAAAAGGGAATCTTTTGTAAATAATCTTTGCCATAAAAAGTATTTTTTTTAAACTTGTTTCTTGCAGCGTTCATAATTTTATAATGAAAAAATGTTGTTATATTATCAAATCTATATTAATTATTATCAACGGAATTTTTAGGAAAAGATTCAATTTATCCTTGGCATATTTTTTGGTTTTCGTAATGTAAACCGATTAGTAGTATGGATTAATATAAACAGTGATTTTAAAGAATGAAGAAAAGGACAATAACTTATTAAAAAGAACCGGAATCAGGATCCTGACGACAGAACATTTAGAATTTTCGGAAAATACCCAATTGTACCGAAGATATAAGTTGATGTCACGGTTCGTAAAAAGACTGGCGCAGCCATATATAGAACGAGCGCGGCAGTATCCGTTACTACGGTTCGAGTGGACTCGTGACTTCACGGGTACACACTTTTTCCAAATTGACTTTGAAAGCTCATAACTTTGTCATTTTTGGAGATATCGAAAACCTAATTTTACTGTCGTCATTAACTCTTTAAACATAATGCATTTTTTTCCAAAATAAAGAAAAATTGACAGATAACCTCATTTCTTATTTTAAGTGCCGCTTACAGATGTACGACTGCTATAAGTGTTATATTTTTGATTAAATTTGTATAATCATCTATGGGGGTGCATATACTCTGGTGTATAAATTATCTAAGTTTATTGTATTATTGATAATACTATCAATCCCTTCGGCATCGGTGCGCAGTCGTGAAACACGCCAAACGCGCATCCAACGTTTGTACACGGTTGACATTTGTAACATGAGAACGGGTCGCTTCTACGACTCGTGTTTATGTTCAACAGCTCGGTTGAGGAAAGATTTGGCGGATTCTGTGTTTCCTCCTTCCTACAACATGGGTCTGTTCAATACACAGGTTCATTCCTTCCTATCCTCTAAAACGCCTTCCACACAGCATCCCCAAAGATGATTTCTACCTGAGGGAAATTATTTCACTGTGTTGTGTTACTACAGTATAAAAAAAGCAATGAAGTTTAAAGCTTCAATAGGTTAATCCTAATTTTGAATTAATTACATTAGTTTACATCTGTTTCAATTATATTCTGACTGTTATTTCTATAATTTAGTAACTATTTTTTGTATAACGCATTTTTATGCATTACGGTTTTCCTGTAGGGCGTGTGGTTGCATTTCAATAAACGTGATTTTAATTACATATTGGTTTTTTTTATTTACTATCTGAGGAATATCGAGAGCGTGTGGAAATAATGGTAAATAAATGGATTATTTCTAAAGCGCCGTTTGCGTGGCAAATTCACTTCGAGGGCAATTTGTAGTTTAAATCCTTCCCAAAGTGGTACATATAGGTTTTCAAGGAATACTAGTCAGGGAGAAATAAAAATGAGGTCCATGGAAAATAATAAGAAGGGCAAGGAGAGGTTTTGAAATTGCTTTCTGATCTCAAACCAAATGGAAGTTCATTCTAAGAATGTGGGCCCACTACATTGAAAGCTCTGTCTCCAAATTTAGCAGCGTTTGTACGAAATGGTTCAACCGGTCTGTTCAACCGGACGCATCAGACTTGGCCGACCTGAGCATGAGTTGTCTCTGAGTAAGATTGTCCCTCGCGCAGTGATCAGTCAAAAGTGAAGGTGCCTGCCCGTTCAGTGCCTTGTTATTAAAACTATTTATGGAAAATATATAACAAAGCTCTAGCGAGCTCTTTCTTAATCTTGCTCTAAGAAAGGGACGCTTAGATTGTTTGGGCATGTGGAGCGAATGAATGAAGAAAGGAGTGTAAGGAGAATATACTCGAATGCCGCGGATGTGAATGGAAGAATAAACCGGGGACGTCCAAGAAAGACGTGGCACGATCAAGTGAATTAAATACTTGAGTCGGGCCATGTCAGAAGCCGGAATAACAGAAGAGAATGTATGAGACGTTGTATGAAAGTGAATGAAGCAAGAATTGTATGCCAAGATCGAGTTGTTTGGCGATCCGTCCTCTCTGCCTACACCTGCGGGGAAACGGCGTGATGGTTGGTTAGTTAGTTAGTCTCTAGCGAGGCTTAAATATCTTGAAGTTTTCTGAACAAAAAAACAAATAATGATGCAATCAAAGTTTGACATATAAAAGCATAGAAAAGTACAATTTTGCATTATATAGTGGCTTCCACTCGAGCGGGTGGCATAACTGCTGGGCGGCCCGACTGAAATTGTGTTTTGCCGCCACAAGGCAGATTTAACCAGCGGTCATATGAACAAAGCCGTGAGCGTACGTCCCATGGCTCGCTCCTAGTTGCTACATTTTTCAGTAATCATATGAACGTCAGCGGAAGCGCACGCACCTTACGCGAACTCCTGCGTGTTCAACACATAAACAAAAACTGCGCTGACTCTTGACACCTACAATGTCTGTTGTACTACTACTTGGTTGCGTCAAAAATGCTAATTATCCAAATGAAATGTTCTTATTATGGTGATACCAAACAATCCCATTGATTTTATTGATAAGTTTTTGGGTTATTATCTGCCGGCCTCTATGTTTCCTTCCAACTATAACATGGGTCTCTTCATAACACAGATTATATGTCCATATCCTCCAAAAGGCCGTCCACATAGTATCGCTAAACATACGACATCATATTACAAAACCTAATCAAGTAAATTCTTTTGGCTGTGAAACCCTAAATATATATATATATCATCCAGGTGTATTATTGTTGCGAGAAATCATTATTAGAGTTTTTTCAATGACTTAAATAAATTGAACTGATTGTCTCTCCTACGAGTTGCCGCTTCAGTTGAATAAAACATGAAAATATAATATATTTATCTTTTTTCTACTTTGAACGTGTTCGTCAATAAATCACACAATTTGTTTCAGGTCATCTGCCGTCCGGAGGAAAGCATTTTACGTGCCCCAACTGCGACTATTCATGCAATGAAAAGAGATATTTGAAGCGACATATGCTGACTCACAATGGAGAAAAACCTTTCTCATGTTCCTACTGTGATTATTCATGTTCTCGAAAGGGAAATTTAAAAACTCACTTGCTGACTCATACTGGAGGAAAACCTTATTCATGTTCATACTGCAGTTATTCAGGTTCTCAAAATAAAGATTTGAAGAGACATATGCTGACCCACAGTGGAAAAAAATCCTTTTCATGTTCCAATTGCAGCGGATCATTTTTTCTTAAGCAAGATTTGAAAAGACACATGCTGACTCACAGTGGAGAAAAACCCTTTTCATGTTCTGACTGCACATATTCATGTTCTCAAAAGGCTACTTTGAAGCGTCACATGCTTACTCACGGTGGAGAAAAACCTTATGTTTGTACCGATTGTGACTATTCATGTTCTCTGAAGGCAAGTTTAAAAAGTCACATGCTGACTCACAGTGGAGCAAGACCTTTCTCGTGTTCCTGCTGTACTTTTTCATGTGCACGAAAGGAATATTTGAAAAATCACATGCTTTCCCATACTGGAGAAAAAGCTCATTCGTGTTCCTACTGCAACTATTCATGTTCTCAGAAAGGATATTTAAAGAGTCACTTGCTTACCCATGCTGGAAAAAAACCTTATTTTTGTTCCGACTGCAAATATTCATGTTGTCGAAAGAGAGATTTGAAGAGACATATGCTGACTCACAGTGGAGAAAAACCTCTTTAATGTTAGAACTGAAAAATTCATGTTCACTGAAGCGGATATTTAAGGGACGTATGTAATCTATCATTAGTGAAAACCTGTTTCGTTTTCTTACTCCTATTATTCATATTAACTAAAAGTAAATTTAAAGCGTCAAGTGCTAACCCACAGTGGATAAAAAAAACACATTTTTGTTCCGACTATAGCTTTGCACGTACAAGAAAAGAATAAATAATAAATATTTCACCTTTTTCATGTTCTAACTGGACGTATTCATGTTTACGGAAAATGTATTTAATAAGGCAAATGCTGATTGACAGTAAAAATAACACTTCATCTAAATTGTGATTTTATCCAACCCTTTTAACAATTATCGTACATGTCGATCACCAAATATACATTTCTTCATTTCGTTTTCTGGCTGCACATAATCTAGTTGGGTTGATTATTGAAATTATTTATAGGAAAAAAAATATAATAGCCAATTTGAAAAAAAAATGTTTTTCTAACTTTATAAATTGATTATTCGATTGTTAAAATTAATTTCAAGTCATCCATTCATGTAACAGTGGTGTTGCATAATTAGGACTCCACTATAACGGCTGTGCGAGAACGAAACCGAGTAATAATATCAATATAATAGCCATTGTCAAGTGTCAGCGCGAAGTTTTTGTTTTCGTGTTGAACACAGAGGTGTTTTCGTAAGGTAATTTACCAACTAGGAGCGAGTCATGGGACGTACGCTCCCGTCTATGTACATATGACCACTGGTGAAATCTGCCGTATGGCGGCCATACACAATTCCGGTCGGGGCACCCAGCAGTTAGGCTATGAAAAATGCACCGAGCTCGTCTGGAAGCCACCTAAGAACTGACTGATAAACCCCTTAAACCAGCTTCAAAATTGGGTCAGTGGTATCGATAGTTTATTTGTGCATTTTTTTATCGCTATATTTAATGTGTCATGTTCTGTAAAACACCCAATGGGGCGTATTAAAGGTTTGCTGTATTATAAACTGGTTTTACAACTGTTCGTGTTTTATAACGTCGTAATAATTATATACCCAATACCCATCATTGCTCTGTAACTAGCTACTTATAAGGGACCTACTTACTTCTTTTATACTTATATTATTATATTATTTTCAACACACTTGTTATACTATTTTCTACAACCTGTTGTTACAATTTAAGTACAATTAAGTCATTACGCTGTAACCAGAAATGTACTTTATTTCAAATAAATTAAAGATAAATTCAAAAAAATGCACATATGGGTATTTTACAGTTTAAATGTTTTTTTTCACCCATTCCCATTTTCATTTTAAATGCTTTTCTCGATGCATTTTCTGTTTCAGATGCATTTTTGCAACATTCTTCCTATTACCACAAATCTTTTTAATTTTTTTTTTCTTTGCCCCCGTATATCAGTCAGTCCTTAAGTGGCTTCCAGACGAGCTCGGTGCATTTTTCATAGCCTAACTGCTGGGTGGCCCGACCGAAATTGTGTATTGCCGCCATACGGCAGATTTCACCAGTGGTCATATGAACATAGACGGGAGCGTACGTCCCATGACTCGCTCCTAGTTGCTAAATTACCTTACGAAAACACCTCCGTGTTCAACATGAAAACAAAATCTTCGCGCTGACACTTGACAATGGCTATTATATTGATATTAATAATCCAAGTAAAAGAATATTTATTTTAGATATATTTCCCCTAATTTGTGGTCATAGATCACATATGACAAAATACAATTTATTTTTACTTTTTAAAAGTCTTGGTCAATAAAATACTCGTAAATTATTTGGTAAAAAAAAACATAAATGTCGACTACCATAATACGGGAATTGGTAGTCAAAAATAATTTAAATTTTCTACCAAAAACTGTAAATATGAATAAATAAAATTCAAAAATATACCTATCAACCTTTTGAATCATAAGACAGACTTGTTTCCAGGCGTATATCTCTTCGTAGAATTACCAGAGGAACTTCAAATCGAAGAAAATAATCTTTAAAATAAATTATAGTTACGAAAGATTGTAATTAAGATATTCATGCATCTAAGGATTGTATCGGACACAGGTGTGTATCATTTTAATTTTAAAACGATAAAATAAAGCGCGATTATCAAAGCGAAATTTCAAATTCCAAGACCGCTTCGCTCGGCGGAGACAGGGAGTATTGCCATAAGTAAAAAAACTATAAATTCGTCTAATGTATTTTTGCCGTTGGTGGCAATCGCTACCCGCCTGGTTTTGAGCGGAAATACTAAGTCTAGTATTCCGTTTTCCTTTCCTGTGGGTAGGTCTCTTCTGGGCCAGTAATTTGCGGTTCACTGGTTCACACGGTTCGTTTTGCCCATTTATGGTGAAACTACTGGGCCACTCGCTTGTGTGGAAGCCAATTTATCATCGCTATTAGAGATATTTGCGTCTGTCAAGTTGCTCCTTGATGGAGCCCTGGAAAGATAAGTGATACCATTACAAAAATACTGATATACGGGGCCACATACGCTCTAATGCCTGTTACATACAGTTAATGTGGTCGTGGCATATCTCTCGATATCACTCGCCATATAATGCCATGCGGTCGTCACACACGGGTATTATCATATATCTGTTACAATTGTATGGCGAGCGTACCACCCCCCTCACATATATATTATGATATTATCTTATGCTTGATATATCCTTTTGTAATACCTAAAATAAATGACCGAATTCACAAGAAATACTTTTCTAAAATGTGCATTGTAAATAATAAAAATTCCCAGACTAGACCGCCATAAAATAATTTAGCACAAAGGCTAGCCGAACCTATTGTTAGAAAAATCGTAAAATAAAATAATCTTAATTGCTATTTTGCAAAGTCGGCAATTCCTTTGAGATTTTATGGGACGGCAATAAACACCTCAAAGGAATTGAGCCGCCCGACGGAACGGCCCGTTGAACAATGCGGGTGATAAAAGAATACCTACAGCGAGACAACAGACAGAGACGCTCGAGGAGACAGTCGCTTGCAGTCTTCCGTCCAGGAAGCACGAGTCGTTGCAAGAGTCGGCCCAGGATGGAGAGTCGGTCGCAGTAGTCCGCCCAGGACACACAGCCAAGTGAAACCTTCCGCCCAGGAAGGTTCCTATTCTCGCTCCTTGGAGAGGCGGCCCAGGTCCTCTGACGACGAGGGAATTTTACGCTTCCATCCCAGAAGGAAGTAACTGATCTTCGCCCTTCGGAGATCAACATCGGAGACCGCCTAGGCCTCTGATTATCCCGCGTTGTACCTACTCCCGATCCGGAGGTACATGAATACCTAGTGCAAACGCGAGGACGCTGCATACAAAGCAGCCACTGGACCCTGGACAGCCATCACAAAAAGGGAAGTGCCTCTGACTCTAATGATACTTCCTCCACCCTGTCAACCAAGTGAATCTCTATCTTTAAGAAACAACTTTTTCCTACAATAAGCCAGTGACCTCTAATTTTAAGAATGCAACTTTTGGTGTAGATTTAACAAAGTAATTAGTTGATTTTAAGTACAAAGACTTTACAAGTAGATTTAAGTAATTGCCTATCTAGTTTTATTGAAATAATTATGTCTAATTAAGATTAACTCTAGTTTTAAGACTAACCCCACGACTATCAAAATAAACTACTTGTAACTACCTAAGATCGCGTTTCTGTTCCTCCCTTTTTGCGTTATTCCTAGAATTATACCCTCTGCTCTACCACTGTCATATCATGCTTTATGTATCCAGCTTAATATTAAATTTTCGATAATAGTTTCTATTTCTTTAAGCTGGCAACATTAGAACCGCTTAATTTTTGGCGGTTTCGTGATCTGTCAAACCCAACTGATGATGTCCCCAAGAAAATTCATTAAAAATGTTATTATTTAGTTAGTAATAGATATATAATATTATATTCCAGTTAAAATCAAGATTATTTTTCAGTGTACATATCTATGATTTGTTTGGAGAATTGAAATAAGTCCTCTCTTTGGAAAGTTATTCCACAAGTTGTTTTACTATGGTGTCCATTATTAAATAAATAAAATGTTTAAAAATTCAATAATTGTTTTAATAGAAGGCTGTTTATTTTTACTCTGCATTGTTTGACACGAGAAATCGTTTTGTATTTTCAATGGACATTGAAAATATGCATTTTGCATTCGAAATGCATTTCTAAAAACCGTTTCACATCTTGCATTTTCAAATGGGAAAGTTTTGACCCATTTCCATTTTGCAGTAAAATCGTTGTGGGTACCCATTGTGCACATCTCTGTAACTGCATACTTATGTTGTACCTACTTACTTCTTTTATACTCTATTTATTATTTTATGTACTACATTATTATACTCCTCTGTACAACTAACTATAAGATAAATTTATATGTCTGTAAGAGCCTTCTTCTTCTTGAATCGCTTCCTCGTTGCTGAGGATCATGACCTCCATTCCAATCTCCCTCGTGTACAAGGCTCTTCCACTTCTCGCAATCCCGCGCTACATGGAGAGCCAAGGACGTTCCGGGACACCTGCGAGATTTGGTTTCTCTAACGCATCGGTGGCCTTCCTCTACTTCTGCTGCCTTCCACTTTGCCAGTGTTTGCGAGCTTCTCCAGGTTGGAGTTCTCGGTTTGGCGAACGACATGTCCTAAGAGAAAGCCTCCTAGGCATCAATAAATAAATAAATATTTGACAAACTTAACATTCGCTTAATGTGATGGATAGTATTCCTCAATAAATGAAACTTGGGCTTGTAAAATATAAGATAGAGATAGGCCAAAATTGAAATAAAGGTGAAGAAGGAATCGATAACTCACCCCATTTCAGTAATTCGAGTCGACATCCCTTGCAAAGTTTGTGTAAAATATCATTCCCGCGCGAGAAATAAAAAGGGGGATGAGGCGTCTTTCGATGTCGCCCGAATCCTCCTGACCGCGAACGAACTCATATGCACGGCTGACCGTCGCACCGCGACCCGGAGCATTTGGGTTACCGGTGTTTCGGAAGTACTCATCCTTCGTCACGAATATATTTAGATATAAAATAATAACAGACGTACATGAATATTTAGGTGGTGGAGTGGGAGTCGATCAAAGGGCGAGCGTACAAATAATGATAGAATTTTAAACAATCCCTTTCAATGGCGTAGAATCTTGTACATATCAAAAATTTCTTCAATTATTAGCACAAAAGACTTCCCTTTCCACTCAAAAGGCGCATTCTACACAAATAATACCGTAGGTAAAATCCCAAGAAAATACTAAAGATGGTGATAATCAATTAAGCAACTCAGACATTTATAAGCTATGCTGCAATGACTGTCCTTCGGAAAGACATCCCATAATAGAAACCTGTGAGTTATTCAACGAATTTAAAGTCTTAGATTTAAATACAATGTACCAAAAAAATTCATTACTTCAAATCCATAAAGAAAAACTAAAATTAGAGTCATTGAGCACCAGGCCGAGAACCACAGGACAAATAATAATCCCTAAACTTAATACAACAACAGCTCAACACCATTGCACATATTCAGCTAAAAATGTTTTAACGAACTTCTCAAAGATATACAATATTTATGATTTTTTTAAAGAAAAAACTTAAAATACATTTTACAAGAAACTAATTTTAGGTGTATATTATAAGTTCACTTGGAAAAAATGTATATATGTTTATATACATACATTATATGGATATATTGTATTTCTAAAAAACTCCTTTTATTTTATTTTATATTTTAAATTAGTGTATAGACACCAGAACATCAAGTTCATTGTAGTACTGTAGAAATTAAATATGAACAATAAATATTAGTACTCCCTCCCTAAACACGAGAATTTCTCAATTAGGAAGGAATTAAATTTGAAAAAAAGGAAACTAAAAGGAATATTTATTAATAAAAAATAAAAAAAATGTACTTAAATACACTTTTGCTATAACCATGTAAACAATGTTCTTAATTATGTCTAATAAATATGGTATATGAAAAAAAAATGTGAATATCGGAATCACGGAAATTTTTCAGAGTGTGCCAATCATCTCATTTCAACCGATAACATTTTTATTCAAAATTTTGACGAAATATTGTTCTCACCAACTCACCCATAGAATAAGGAATCTGTTGGCTATGGAAAAACTCTTATTTTCAGCGAAAAAAAAACATTACCAAAACTTCAAACATTTACAAACTTTGGCGATATGTTTACATATAAAAATAAATAAATAAATGTCTTCATACGAAAGGTAATAAAATATTGCGGATGTTTCCTGTTTTTCTGAATTCCTTTAAACTAAGGGATCATTAAAAAATATTAGTTGATAGTTTCACATTAAAAAAAATAGCTTTTTATGTTTCCAGAACAAATAATAAGCAACTACAGTGAAACATAATGGTTTTAAAAAAGATAAAATATATATATATATATATATAGATCGGCAAACGCCGATTCTGAATATATAACATTCATCATATTATTTATATTATTATTATACATAGAATTTGTAAATCGTTATTTAAAAGTGAATAAAAAATCGTCTCATCAAAACACGCGTTATGTTGGTACCATTGCACTTGGAACATATGTCGAAACGTGCGGATTCTGTTTTTGCACTAGTATGGATATTTTTATTTTTCAATTTTGTTTTGTATTTGAAATATTTATTTTTCACTTTTGGCGAAAATTAAACGTAATTTAGGTGACTTTAAGCTCTATAATTGTTCTTCAACATAAACAAATTATAACTGAAATAAATTAGAGTATTCATTAGCAAACCAATCAAAACGAATATTATGGTAATATTAATGCTCAATAATATTATTATTCTTTGCGTTAAAGTTTATAAAAAGGTACATAGTTTTATTAAGTATGATTAGTTATGGTTTACAATGAATAGAATAAAAAAAAATATGTACGGTAAAGCTCATCCTTCTATTTACATTTGACATTCTAACCTCAAAACTGATCAAAACCGACCGGCCATAGATTTGGAGCGTTCTGGCGAACTTGGAGAAAAATTGAACTTTTGATAATTATTTTAACTATGGAAACATGCTTTAGGAAAAAACAAAATATATTGGTATTTAACTTTGAACGTCACTGTTGATAAAAAAAAAATTGGACCGAAGTTCCTTATTTTTGGGGTTCCGAGGGATTGCATGTTCACCATCGGTAATAGTATTTGTTACTCGCGCCACATTTCATGATAACTTCTTAGACAATACCGTGTCTATGTATTGTCATTGCGTTAAAATGTCATAAATGAAAACAAAAACAAAAACGGTCTAGAATTCCTTCGTTAACACTTTCTTTACGGTGCCAAATTATAAGGCGATCTACGGTGCGGGACTCCGAATTTCCCCATACAAATTTGTAACTAACAAGCCAAAAATAATAATACAATCTATAAACAGTTATTAATTATGGTTGATTATGCTGCAAAATACATCTTAGGGTTATAAAATTATATTAAATATGAATACGTTAGGAGCAACAATGTTGGCTCAGGTAACCGAATGTCTGTCACCGTAAAGGAACAGTTAAGAAATCTTATTACAGTGGTAAAGTACTTTCTGATGAACCATTCTCCTCGATACAAGAAAGTCAATTCAAAAAAGAGGTTCAAACGTGTAAATAAAAGCAAGTCAGAAAATATTCAACACTATTTTTTATTATATTTATAAAGACGTAAAGGTTGTGTAGTCGGTAAATGATGCAGTAAAGCTATGGGTATACTATTTAATGCATTGTACTCGTAATAAATGATATAGGGAGATGATGTAAATTTATCATATCTACCGTCAATAGAGATCATTCGTTTCGGGACTCCGAAAAGTGGCTGCATGAGTCGCTTATAGTATTGTAAGTACCTTGGTCCCACAGGCTCCGGACAGTTATATCTCTTGTACGTTCTTGTTCTGATTTCAGATTTAAAATAGCTGATGCCCACGCCCTTGATTTTTCTTTGTCTATGGATATGTCAATATTCGGCGCAATTCGGCGTCTTCCTTGCATCCTAACCTTTACGCTGTGATTGTTGCTTCACCTTTTAAAAGTAATATCGAATAAACTACACAGTAATTGTGTAAAATTTATCAATAACCATCACATTGTCATAGCAATGCTTTTAAATTTCAAGCGTTTCTACTTTTCTAGTAACTTTACTTCGACACTTTGGAATTGTCCCCCGCTTTGTACGTAAGTAGGTCTCGCTTTATTGACTAATTAACACCTAAGCTCTTTAATTGTTACTTATTTATTATCAGGATATATTGCCCAACACTTGATTTAACAGTTTTCACAGCATTCGCGATATAACATATTATATTGAGCTACTTACCATCAACCATGTTAACACGTGACAGATGAGAGACACGAGTTTGTTCATTGTTGATTTACGGCAGCTGTCACACGTAAAATCAAGCAACCGACCAAATGTTCATCATATCTCGGCCCACGGGGAGAGAAGTATCCCGACTTTATTTGCTAAATTTCACCATATATATATCGCCTATGGTAATACGCCATAGGGTCAGTTTTTTCAGACTTTTTGCGCATGCGAAAAGCGTGTAAGCTTAATGCCTGGTAAGTCTGACTGACCTGAAAATTTATTATCGTTTGCAGGGGAGCGGGACCAAAAAACTAATGTAAAAATTCAGCCTTAACATTAACATTGACATCGTCAAAAGGTTTTAGAACGTGAGTTATCGCTCGCAATGATGACTTTTCTAATAAAAACACCTGCAAAATCGTTTTTAAAAGTGAAAATTTGACGTTTTGACAAAATCACGTGATAAAACGTTTCAGAAACTACTCTAGTACTTTGCATAAAAGACAAGGTCAGTTGTCGAATGCCATCTAGCGGCGAGAACTACAACCGGCGTAAATTTAATAGGAAAATTTTGAAATCCGATCGAATTTTTTTTATTAATTGATAAACTAAAGTTCTTTAAAACTTAAGACAAGATTTTTGTGCATAGTGCAAAGGGTAACAATTATTATTTTTATAAACAATAATTATTAATCTAAAACACTCATCCAAATTGAAAAACCTTCCGAGCAAAGATAAATGTCGCCGGCAGGACTCGAACCCGCACCCTTCTAATGTCCGGTTAGATGCTCTACCGTTGAGCTACGTCGGCTTATCGCAAACCCGCCTAGTTAATCAATATATACTAGTGTTCCATTCAATAATTACTGTTTTTATTATATTTTCACCTGTAAATATGTTTCCCGAAACGAATGATCTCTATTGACGGTAGATATGATAAATTTACATCATCTCCCTATATCATTTATTACGAGTACAATGCATTAAATAGTATACCCATAGCTTTACTGCATCATTTACCGACTACACAACCTTTACGTCTTTATAAATATAATAAAAAATAGTGTTGAATTTTTTTTATTTCATCCGATAGATCCGGGGTGCTCGGCGGTTTATTCATTGCGCGAGACAGTTTCAAATCTTCGCTGTCGAGCGTGAAGGTCGCTCAAAAAACAAGGCTCGAAGTAAAATAGTTAATTTATCAATAATTTTTTATGTCACGTTTTTCATATTAGGATGTTTTGAATTTTTATTTATTTCTCCATTCATTTGTCGTTTGAATATTTATCTATTACGAAAAAGCATTTGCGTTCTTGATTTCGAAAGCTAAACAAACATCAAAAGGGTTCGCCGAAAAATTTCAAATTAGTAAATACTATCAAGCATTAAATATCTTTTACGACTGTCGGGTTTAATTTGGGTCTGAAAGGTTTCACTATATTTTCTGTAGGTCACGCTTGTAAAGCAAACATTGCGATTGTTTCTGTCAAGTCCTTAACTGAGCAGCCGCTCTTCTGTCGTAGCATTGATAAAAGCGACCCTTTGGAGAGTTTATAATAAACGATAAATTGATCCATTCTTTAGCGCGGTTTCGTAAAAAAAAATCAAACCAATGGCGCTTTCACGCAATTCCGCCACAGCTTAAGTTTTTCGATGTATTATGATCCATTCTGAGCTCATTTATGGAGACTCAAATTTTAACAATTAATTTATGTTTTATTACAGGACTACTTTATTTTAAGGTGATAACATTTACCATCACATAACAGGACGCTATCACAGCAGTGCCATGGATCATACCAACCCAGAGCGTGTTTCGGAGCCAGGGTCCCAGGATGAAGGGGGAGGTGAAATGCTCTATACGGATATAGAAGTCGACCTCCCGGATATAAAGAAGGAATGTTTGCAGTATGCCGAGAGGGTTCAGCCAACTAGTAAGTTGCATTGCGTATATCACAAAGGTGTTTCAGATGAGCGCAGTCAGGACAGCTGCTTGTTTTCTACTTCCCCTCTTGTCGTCCATTGGTGCTATTGATTTTGCTTTTGGAATATTGCTTTACAGAAAACTCTCTAACTAAAAACACGTAACTTATAATGCCCGTAAACAGTGTCTAATTCTTCAAGTCAAAATAAATAGTGTCACGTTCTCTACTCCAAAAGTTATTTTGGATTATAAGATAATGCTCGTGACATGTATTTTGTGCTCCAATAAAAATTAGTACTTTATAATGATTCCGAGGTTCATGATTCAATTGAATTTTAGAAACTAGACATTCTGTCTGATGGTGCTCAAATATTAAGTGATTTCGCTAAAAACATCCGTAAAGCGGACATCACATGTCATTCTTATAAATGAAAATCAGTGTAACTCTTTAATTTTAATTCCCTTTTTCGTTGTATCCTTATGGTACCTTTAATCTTTCCCCTTACGGTGCTAAAATAAAAACGCCCTTTCAGGTGTTGGGTAGTCAGTACACGATAAAAAATTTGCGATTTTAAATCGGAAAAATAAGAAAATTTATAGCTAATCCCCTTAATTAATTATAATTGAAGCAAAAAATTATAATAATTGAGATTTATTTGCTGAAAACATTAAAAAAAACATCTGGCAACGCTCATGGAACGGGCATAGGTCCACTCTAGTTGCAAGCCCGAGAGCTACTTCCGACTGAGAACATTGAGCTCCTCGCGCTTCCACAGTGTAATATGCAAGATTGAGATGCAAATATAGTATCACGCTTCCCGCACACTCTTCACGTATCGTCGAGACCCAAGGTCGAGGTACTCATACTGTTATTTATACTCGAATTTGTTTCCGATGTTCACAAAATACCTTCGATGTACCCGATAAATTCTGATTATTATTAATATTATTTTTTAAATCAATGCGTAAAAATATATTGTGGAGGAAAACCTAAAATCTTAACATTGTATTTATTATATTTATAGAGATATTGATGGTTATTAGAAGCATGTATAGAAGGTACCCATCAAAGGGAAGGGAGAGTTAACGGTGACTTTACTTTATAATTTTTCGTACTTATCTCTTTGGAAGGGACAATTCTAATCTCTCAATTTTTATTTTATAATATTATTTGAATACAATTGAAATGTATCCCCTATAAGCCAAAGTTACACCGTAGCTTAGTTAAACAATGCTACATAATCCAACAATAAATACAAATATCACCGAAGCCCGACGACCGTAATTCTTAACGTAACATGTCTACACAATATATTATTGTATTGTTTTTTTGTTATTCCAGGTACCATTACTATGGAGACTGTTCCCATTATTGCTGAACCAGAACCCCGAGAAAACTATGAAGGGGGAATTCCGTATGCAAAAATGCACATAAACCTGCTGGATGTTAATAAGGAATACTTAGGGAATACTGGACGTATTACCCAGGCAGCAGGTAATTTTTTTGTTTTGTTTCACTGATTTTTTGTTTTGTTTCACTGATTTTTTGTTTTCATAATGTACCTAGTTATTGAGCTTTATCAACCATCTTTTCAGACTTCATAAAGGACCTGCAGACGCATCCTGTAGAAAAACCTTATTCATGTTTCTATTGTTACTACTCCTGCTCAAGCAAGTCAGCGTTAGTACAGCACTTGCGCATCCATACTGGAGAGAAACCTTTTTCATGTTCTTACTGTACGTATGCATGTGCTAGAGAAGGAGATTTGAAATATCACATATTCACACATACTGGAGAAAGACCCTTTTCTTGTTCCTACTGCAGTTATTCGTGTTCTCATAAGGCATATTTAAAACATCACATGCTCACCCATACTGGAGAAAAACCTTTCTCGTGTTCCGACTGCAACTATATGTGTTCTCAAAAGGGATATTTAAAAGTTCACATGCTCACCCATACTGGAGAAAAACCTTTTTCTTGTGCCGACTGCAGCTATTCCTGTTCTCGAAAGGGATTTTTAATACTTCACATGCTCACCCATACCGGAGAAAAACCTTTCTCCTGTTCCGACTGTAACTATTCATGTTCTCAAAAGGGATCTTTAAAAATTCACATGCTCACCCATTCTGGAAAAAAACCTTTCTCGTGTTCAGACTGCAACTATTCATGTTCTCTAAAGGGAAATTTAAAGAAGCACATACTCACCCATGCTAAAAAAAAACCTTTCTCGTGTTCCGATTGCAACTATTCATGTTCTCAAAAGGGATCTTTAAAACTTCACATGCTCACCCATTCTGGAAAAAAACCTTTATCGTGTTCAGACTGCAACTATTCATGTTCTCAAAAGGGATCTTTAAAACTTCACATGCTTACCCATTCTGGAAAAAAACTCTTCTCATGTTCCGACTGCTCGTATTCATGTTCTCAAAAGAGATCCTTAAAACTTCACATGTTTATCCATACAGGAGATAATTCTTTCTCGTGTTCTGACTGCAACTATTCATGTTTTCAAAAGGGAACTTTAAAACTCCACATGTACACCCATACTGGAAAAAAACCTTTCTCGTGTTCCAACTGCAAATATTCATGTTTTCAAAAGGGAGATTTAAAGCGTCACACGCTTATTCACACTGGAAAAAAACCCTTTTCCTGTACCCTCTGCAGTCATTCATGTTCGCGAAAGGATTATTTAAAACGTCACATGCTTACCCATACTGGAGAAAAGCCGTTTTCATGTTCCGACTGTACATATTCATGTTCTGAAAAGACAAGATTAAAACTTCACATCCTTACCCATACCAAAGATAAACCTTATTCATGCTCCGACTGCAAATATTCATGTTCTCAAAAGAGATCTTTAAAACTTCACATTCTTTCCCATACCAAAGATAAACCTTATTCATGCTCCGACTGTAACTATTCATGTTCTCAAAAGAGATCTTTAAAACTTCACATGCACACCCATACTGGAAGAAAACCTTTCTCGTGTTCCGACTGCAGTTATTCATGTTCTCGAAAGGATTATTTAAAACGTCACATACTTTCCCATACTCGAGAAAAATCGTTTTCATGTTCCGACTGCGACTATTCATGTTCTGAGAAGAGAAAATTAAAACTTCACATCCTTACCCATATCTAAGATAAACCTTGATCATGTTCCTACTGTAGGGACTCCCGTTCTGAAAGGAGACTTTTAAAATGTCACATGTTTACCCATACTAAGATAAACCGTATTCCTTTTCCGACTACAGTACAATATTAAGGGCATTTGTCACACCGAATATATAGACAAGGAAATAATTTAAACTATTGTACGACGTCGAGGGCTTCTAATAAAATGTCTCCTCTGGGAAAATACTACTATGGACACCGCGGGAAACTCATACAGAGTGCCACTAATGCACAGTCAGCACCAGATTCACTGAGGGAAACAGTCTAAAAATTTCACTTATCTCGAATATGTATGGAGGCTGAACGATTGGATACATGGTACTGTTTATAAATAATAAACGTAATGAAAAACTTTGAATTAGCGAACAATCAAGGCCTACAAAATAATAAAGTTGTGGCTAATAAATGAACAGCCCATGTATCTTTAAACATTTAAATGTACTTATAAAGTATTTATGCATGTATACAAAATTAAGTTAATGTAGTACCTGCAATAATTTAGTTGAATGTAATACCTGTAATAATTAAGTTTAATGTAAGTACCTATTTTAAAAAATAATGTTTATGCTTATGTCAAAAAAACGTACGAACTTGTTTATAGTATCGTTATTCATCTTCACTCAAACCTATATTTACCTTTTGTGCATGTTTGTTTTTATTTTAAATGTGTTTTAAAAAAGACGCACTTATATAAATTAAGTAAATACCTAAGAAAAACTGTAATTATTTATGTTTATGGAAGTCAGACTATTAAGTCTGACTTAAAATTTTTTTACTTAGTGTTTTATAGATTCAATTTCATGCATCGGTTGCTAAGTAATTTTCAAAGGTCAATTGTATGAAAAGCCTTGGAATAATTTATAAATATAACTAATGTACGAGTATGTTTTTTTTTTTATTTTTATTGAACTCATTATTTATTAGGCTCCCAAACTTATGAAGTAGCAATTCAGTGCTCTTCTTTTTATAAACCTTATTGATTGTAAACAATATTGGAAAAATCTTCAAATATTTAACTAATTTTAACTCACTGTATTTTTCGAGTATTTCGTCGAGTGATGGTAAAATACCAATGGGTCTATAGTTACCCAATACAGTGTGATCACCTACTTTATAGATAGATCCAGGAATTTTTGCTTGAAATAAGGTTCTATTTATAAAATGGGTTATAATATGTTTCTTAATATCACTCATTCTGTTATTATCAATTCCTGGAGAAGACTTTTTCATTTGCTTAACTGTGCTTTCTATATCAGCCACTGTGGCTCTTGGTTGATACATGCTTTGAAGCATATCCTCTGGTTCAAACCCAGCTGTCCTGTAGTTGCACTTATGTAACATATTGTAAACATTTTCAGAGAAATAATAATAAAATCATTAATTACATTTCCTTTTGTTCGATCTTTCATCAGATAACAAAATGATTAGTTTTGTTTTATTTTATTCGATCTTTCATTAAAGTGAAAGCTATTGTTGCGTACCTACTCATCTGGCCCCAACTGTGTACCTACTTCTCAAATTCTTATCTATTGTTTACCTTAATCCTATGACCAGTCAATGTAAACCAGCACCCCTTTGTTATAGTAACTACTAAAATAAGTATCCCATCTCAGAATTTATAATTACCCTTATAAATTATCCCCAAGGCAAAACCAAAAGTTATTCGTAATGTTCTCTGGTAATTCCTTGAAATGTATTTATTGTCATATCTGTATTTATGCCTGCATCATTCTAAAACTAATGGTCCCAACTCTTTGAAAGTTCCTATATATAAAACCTTATGTCACCTATATCCCCGGTTCATTCCTCTTACATCATAGTTAGGGTATAACCTTGGCTCATTTCTTCATAAATCCTTGCTATAGTAAACTATTAGTTCTAATTTGCCTATTTCATAACTCTTTCATCTTTATATCTTACATCTAATAAAATACCTAAACAAAGTACCTGACTTTATACTAATTCTACAACCCGAGCCAACAAGTAGGAGATATTTATAATAAACAAGCGAAGAGAAAAAGTTATATTCAGTGAGAACAGTTAAATGGACCCAGAGAACAACATTTTTGATAATAATAATGGAAAAAACGTTTCAACGTAGGATACATGTTGAATACTGCAACCCATTAACACAATATTACCACTGTTTAAGATTCGGCCACACTGCACATAAGTTCCTTGATTCAATAAAGAAACTAAAATGAATGCACTGTGCCGAAGACCACCGATACCGATCAGCAGGTCTAGATGCTACAATTATCTGATTGAACTTTCAAGGTCAAATCGAGCCGTTTACTATGATCGCTCTTTTCGTGTAAATGGTCCGCTCATTTGGAAAAAAAACTTCCACCAGCTCTTACTAGTATCCAGAAATTGACTGAATTTAAACGAGCAAATAGAGAAACATTAATTTGAATATTTTATTTCATTCCAAAGGTTTATTTTTTCAAAATATATCTAAATCATAAAGTTCTTAAGTAGGTACCTACTCGTGTTTTCCATTTTGAAAATATTCTATCCAAAAAATCTTCTTTTGAATATGCAATCTGTGGCTAACCAGAGTGTTATATCTATGGGATAACCTAAATAAAACGTGGCAGGTTCAATGTTTTTCATACTAATTTTAAAACGTTATAGCAACAGTTTTACATATTAGTTTTCATTCAAACTACTGTCTAAACCTTCCCGGCACTAATAAGAACAAACTGTGCTATTTTCAGCGAAACCGGTCGATTAATTTTCGAGAAAATTGAGAACAAAGAAATAAACAAACTTACATTGATTTTTATATATACAGATTATGTCTCTATATAATTATAAGTAAATACTGGAATGAAATGGAAAAAAAAAATATTAATGTGCGGTTCGGAAAAGTGCATTCATGAGAAAATAAAAGATAATTTCTAAGCCATGGCAGAAGCTGTCGTGATGTCATCCAAAAAAAAACATGAGAAAACTGTGGCGCAAAAAAAACACATATTATGTAATTGATTACATTTAATTTTTATTTATTTGAACATTATTTAACAATAAAATGTAAGAAAGTTTTGACTGCCCAACTGGGAACAAATCCCGTTTTAGGACAGTCAAATAAATTGACAAGTTTAGTCCATATTAAGTGCCATTATACAAAAATATAAGGAAAAAAAACTAGTATTGACGTAGTATGGTTATATAATATATCTAGATAAAAGAATAATAATTAAGTATAAAGAGATGTGAAGAATAGTACAGAAAAAATGTGTATCAGATTAGAGTATAGTATAATAATTAATATAGAATAATAGTTAAGTTCAAAGAGATAATAAAAAAAAGTATAGAACAATCGTTCACGTATACCAGGTAATTTGAGTATAGTATAATAGTCAAGTACTTATGAAGTGATGTGAAAAACAAATAGAAATTATAGATTCAATTTACTTTTTTTATAACTTATTGAAGTTTGTAAGCCTCGTTGTAATATTTAATCATTGAAGAAGATAATATTAACACATCCCAAATTAACGACGAAACCGACAAAACAACAGAAATTAAAAAGATTTCAGTCGCATCTGGGACTCGAACCCAGGACCTCTACCTATTAACCACCGCTTAACCAACTTAGCTAATGAGACCAGTTCAATTTACGTCATTTACACCGATATCATACTTCAAGTTCAAGATTTGTTAATATTATCCTCCATTTTAATAAATTCCATATTATTGGCTGCTATCCTTATGATGATTGCAAAGTTTCATACCGAACTCAATTGCAGTCGAATTATCTTCTTCAATGATTAGATATTATAGAGTAAACAATTATGTATATGTGTTTGATAGGTACTGGTTGGTGCTACGAGGAGAAAAAAATGTTAATATTATTGAGTAAAATTGATAAGATTGAGTTACGTATCACTCAGCTTTATGAGCCGACGACGAAACTTAGAGATGCAGCCCGAAGATTATATTATACTGCTATTGGAATATGATTTTGAGAAGTTGCCGGATATTAACGCACATCAAGTATTATTGTTTCCAGACTTCCATGATCATACGGCTGAATCGGTAGCTGCGTTTTCTCCCATAAAACGACTTCGCGAATTACAATGTAAAAGTTTAGTCAAGTATACTTAGGATTAACACTCAAATCTCTTTGCCGAAGTTCTTTTGAAAGACAAAATGTTAATCTAGTTCAAAATGTATTTAATGAATTTGTCCAACGGGCAATGATGCTTCTAGGTGAGCAACATAATATTCCACATTTTGCAACAACTGCTGATTTCGCATCTTTAATTCGCACTTGGCGGAATATCGTTAATGTTAAAACTCCATTCGAGGGAATAAGATTTAGAAATCCCCTGCAGAAACCACGTTCTCTTATTCCTGGTGAGGAAAATGTAGTATTTTTGAAAAAATGTATAAAATGCTTAGATTCATCGAAAGCTTCTAACAATAATTTCAATGTATTGACTAGAGAAACTCACTTGGCTGTTACACATTCAACTCGTGGTCTTTTAGAAATGGCTCAATATTGTATTAATAGTTTAATTTTCTAATAATTTATTCCGGGCAAAATTCAAACAGATGCATTAGAAGCTAAATTGGGAAAATACAGAACTACGGCAAGTTCATAATATTTATTATAAATCAGATGATGGCGCAAAACTACCGTTATGGTCGGAATGAAATGGCATAATCAAGCCGTTGTTGGTAGTCTATCGGCTTCAATTCTTGCACAAGCTGATCCTTATACGGGAACATGTGCAATGTGGCCAAAATCCTCTGAACGGACCCCGCGATAGCCCCAGTTGTGCCGAACGTCTTCTTGTTGATGTTTCTGGACTGTCCTGCACACTATCCACAACACGTTGGATATTTTCTTAGGTGTGGACCGTACGTGGTCTTCCGGTAGATGGGAGGTGTCTTACTGTACCACGTTGTCGAAAATTTGCAACCAGGCGGTTTATTGTTGGTGCTGAAGGTCCAGTACGACGATAAGCACGCTGCGTCAAAATAATTGACCGTTAATTTACAAAATAAAATTCAACAATTGTTGATCGCTGTTCTGTTGTGTAGTGTTCCATTTCAAATTCCCCAAGTTTTCTTCACAAAATTCTAAAAGAAAAATATAATAAATTTAAAAAGATATTCAACATTCAAACCATAACGGTAGATTTGCGCCACCTGTATTTGAAGTCGAGCCAAAAATAAGGATACAAGATCTATTACCCTTAACATTGTATTCGTCTGCATACGGCCGTATAGATTGATATTGTTGATTGTGAAGCTGAACCTCAGGTCTGTACCAGTTCAACTATACAATAAAATTTCTCCTTTTCTGGATTGTATAAAACATTTACAGAGAAAGATTTCCAGCAAGCAGAAGCCAGTCTACCTATTCTTACATGTCTCGCAGGTTATTGTGCCCGAACCGTTTTAAAGAAACTTAATAATAGTTCTTTATTCCAGAAGGTATGCAGGGGTAGTGGAATGCAATACGTTCCATAAGTGTACATAATACAAACAAATAAATAACAATAGCTACGTGAAATAAGAGGAAGAAAAAGAAAAGAAAAACAGAAAAATATCACTCAGTAAATAAAATATGCAAAATAAGGTCATTCACTAAGATACAGCGCCCTTGAGGTGATTTTCCACAAAAACGGCGCTATACAAATCATCCAAATATTATTATTATTATTATTAGAGAGAAAAGAAAAATTAAGAAGTTTATGGCGGATATTTGATGGTTTCCCGTCTCCATGGGGCCAGCAAGGGAGACTCCATCCATGTAGCTGTAGCAGTAATGATGGTATTCTTGGATTGGCGTACTCTGCACCATAAGCTTCCCATGCGGTGGCGGATAAGTGCCCTGAAAGCGTGCACTCGTCCTTCCAGGAACATTTCTGTAGCGCTGCAGTATCTTGGTAGACGGAATAGTTGGCGATATGCATTACTGCAGGTGACTTTTATCGTTTGCCATTGGGATGTAGTGTAATGCACCCACAGTTCTGACGCATACAGAGATATATATACATAAAATATACATCATGTTCCAATTCCAACACCATAGATAAAATGTTAGACACAGATTGTAGTTACTCATTAATAAAGAATATGGATGAGGTGGTTTATTATGCCCTCACCCTGACATTGTCATTTGGATAAATAAACACATTGAACTTACTGTAAATTATTTTGTTGGTGTGAAGTCCCGTCGAATAGCTTTTATCTATTTCTGACGCAATATTGGATCCTGTGGAAACTTGAACGTATGTTGCTTATTGATGCTTTTAATTCGTAGTTTTTCTCGTAAGCAAAATACCACGCGGCTGACGGAGGCGTAATTTCAATAGAATTGTATGAATTTGACAGTACCAGCCGTCAAATATCGGCCTTCTAACATTTTATCTCCCGCTAGAAGCGTAAATTGAGGTTCGGCCTTGAAGTATCGGACAGTTCCGTGTCGTCACAGTACTAATATGATAACCTAAACCATGCAGTCTATTCATCACGGAATGTGTTTTTGTATTGGTTCATATGTAAATAAATAAAATGGTAAGGCACCTTCTGAAACCATTCTCCCTGGTACAAGAAAGTAAATCTACCAAAGAAGTTCATGGTACTTAAACATGTTATTATTTATTTTATACAGAAAAAAATATGTCAGCAAATATTCGACTTTCCTTTTTACTGTATTAATAAAGATCTAAAGGGTATACAGTCGGTAGGTAATGCAGTTAAGCTATGGGTATAATGTTTAATGAATTTTAATCGTAATAAATTATGAGGAAGATGATTTAAAATGAATACTCTACCGTTAATAGAAATCTTTTGTCACGGGAGGTCAACCTACGCCGCCACCACTTTACGAGCGGCCCATTAAGTGATTTCTTCCAAAAAGTGCCTATATGAGGTACCTTGCAGTATTATAAGAACTTTGGTTCAACTGGCTCCGGACATTTGAGCGTCTTCTGAATTCAGATTTTAAAAAACTGTCCGGTAATTACTTCTATGATTTTCCGTTGTCTATGGACATGTCAATATTCTGCGTCTTTTGTATTCTAACCTCAATCCCAGCGATTGTTGCTTCGTATTTCTGAAGCAGTAAATAATTGTGTTAAATTTATACGATTTGAGATCACTTTGTCATAGTAAATTTCTTAAAAGTCTCTATAACTCTTCCACTTTTCTAGTGACGTTTCTTCGACACTTTGGAACTGACAGACGCATTTACGTAAGTAGGATCGCGCTTTATTGAGTAACACATAGCCTCCTTAATTGTAGCTTGTTTACTGTAAGGGCATATCGCCTAATACTTGGTCGGTAAATTGTCACAGCATTCGCGATATAACATATTATTTTGAGTTTCCCAGTTGAGATTATCACGTGACAGACAGATAAGTTTGTTCATTGTTGGTTTACGGTCATACTGTCATACGTTAAACCAAGCAACCGACTAACTGTTCATCATATATTGACTCAGAAAGAAAGAGGTATCCCGATTTTATTGAATAAATTTCACCATTATAACATATTTTGTCTTGCATTTACACTCAATGTCAATAATATACTTCAATGCGTGTTTTAATTCCACCCCATTAAATTAATAAACCAATATTGTTTATTTTAGAGAAACGTATTATGTAGTTCATGTAATATGAGACATTTGGTTCGACACATTTAAAACTACACCAACGTCAACTGTACTTTTATTGGTTTGACACGATTCTCTGTTTGGTCCCGTTTCTTTGGAATCAAAATGGACGTATCCTATTTTTGGTAACGATTTTTCTATAATTCAACGCGCTTTAAATGAAAGTGTTATTGTTTTACGCAACTATAATATCATGTATTTTTCATGTAATATGAGACATTTGGTTCGACACATTTAAAACTACACCAACGTCAACTGTACTTTTATTGGTTTGACACGATTCTCTGTTTGGTCCCGTTTCTTTGGAATCAAAATGGACGTATCCTATTTTTGGTAACGATTTTTCTATAATTCAACGCGCTTTAAATGAAAGTGTTATTGTTTTACGCAACTATAATATCATGTATTTTTCATGTAATATGAGACATTTTAACATTTCGACACATTTAAAACTACACCAACGTCAACTGTACTTTTATTGGTTTGACACGATTCTCTGTTTGGTCCCGTTTCTTTGGAATCAAAATGGACGTATCCTATTTTTGGTAACGATTTTTCTATAATTCAACGCGCTTTAAATGAAAGTGTTATTGTTTTACGCAACTATAATATCATGTATTTTATGGAAATGTTGCGTGTTTATTTCAAGGTGCCTTTACAATATTGTTAAGAAGATTAAAGGCAGACTGGACTGTGTTTATTACTGACTGTGAACGCGTGTCTCTGTTCTGTATTGTGAATTTCCCGTTTATTTATTTTTTTGACATTTTGGAATGTATTTTGTGACGACTAAGTACCGTCCCAAAATATAGTTTCCCTTCTCCCTACTATATCTGCAAATGTGAATGAAATCGTAGGTATGAAAAAAAGTGATCGTGTAAAGCAAGATTCACTTTGGCGCCCGATATGGTCTCCATGTGGGGATCTGTGTGAAAAAAGCATCGTATAAAACGCAGTGTGGCTTAATCTACTAGAATAACTGCCTTTAAATGAACGTGTACCGTTTAATCCTGTCGTATGTGTATTTGAAAATACGTAGATTTTAGATGTTTTTTTCCTATATCTCTATCTAGGGCGAATAAAAATCGGTGGTTTTCGTTTTCAAATTGCTTGCATAACAGGCTTTGTGTGATGTTTTTAACTGGATTTTATTTACCTTTCAGGCGGTAGAGGTATTTATATTTAGAAATGTGATTTTTGTGTTTAATCAAAACCGATTTTTTTTGATGAGGAATTTAACGGTGTTTTTATTACAAAGTTACAAATATTTTTTTGTCATTTTACGTGAAACACGCCCCCTGAGAGCTAATGTTTGTTCAAATGAAAGTTGCAATAACTTCTAATGTATTGAATAATAAAAGTTCACAAAAAATCTTCAATCAATTAAATATTAAATATCGTCTACCACTGCCAGTTTTAATTCGAGTCTGAAAGGTTTCACTATAGTTTCTGTAGGCCACATTTGTAAAGCAAACATTGCGATTGTTTCTGTCAAGTCCTTAACTGAGCAGTTTCCCTTCTGTCGTTTCATTGGTAAAAGCGGTCGTTTATCGCCGAACTTACAAGATAAATTGATTCAATTTACGCGTTTACGTGAAAAAATCAGCCAAGATTCGCTTTATCCTCAGGGGCTTAATTTTATTCATTCGATCCTCCCGATGATCCATTCGTAGCTTCTTTATAACCACTCAAAATGAACTAATTATTCAATGTTTTGTTTCTGGTCTACTTTATTTTAAGCGGAAAAAAATAACCATCTCATAACAGGACGCTAACCAAGCAGTGCCATGGATATTACCAACCCAGAGAGTGTTTTCATCAAGACGGAACCAGGGTCCCAGGAAGAAGGCACAGGTGAAATGCCGTATAGAGAAATCGACCTCCCGGATGTAAAGAAGGAATGTTTCCAGTATGCCGAGATTGTTCAACCAACTAGTAAGTTGCATTTCGTATATCACAAAGGTGTTTCAGATGGACGCAGTCTGGACAGCTGCTTATTTTCTACTCCCCTTCTTGCCGCCTATCGGTGTTTTAATTTAACTTTTGACATATTGTTAATTGTTTTTGTGTTTAATTGGCAGAACTCCATTCAATTTAAAAAAAATTTAATCTAAATCAAATTTAATAATATTATTATTAAGTTCTGCAAATATTTTTATCATTTATTTTTATGACAGCTGTTTCGGCTGTCACAATAATACAAAACAAAATACGTGCCGAACTTAATAATAACATTTTTTAATTTAATTTACATTAAATTTAAAAAAATTGACATATTGCTTTACAGAAAACTGTCAAACTTAGAAAACGTTTTATTTATAATGCCAGTAATCAGTTCCTAATTCCCAAGCTGTTGCATCACCATATAACACTCAAATAAATCATCTCACAAGTTATTTGGGATTACAAGATATTACATGTGACATCTATTTTGTGCTCCAATAAGTATTAGTATTTTATAATGATTCCGGAGTTCATTATTCGATTGACTTTTAGAAGCTAAACATTCTGTCTGATGGTTCTCCACTATAGAATGATTCCGCTGAAAACGTCCCTCAAGCGCACATCACGTATCGTGTTTATGAAATAAAAGCATTGTAAAGTGTCCAATTTTAATTGCATTTGTTGTTTCTCACTGGAATCTTTAACGGTAACGATTTTATATTGACGTTTGTAACTTTTTTAAGTGCTCTGTCGGGAGGGACAAGTCTAAAGATCTTTTAATTTTAATTTTATAATATTATTAATATTAAATATGATGATGTGATGATGGAAATGAAAGGATTATTAATGACTGCTCGGTATTCTAGTTAACTCTTTATTATATACCAATACAGGAGATCTTACAGGCCAAGCGGCTAGCTCAGTAGCTTTTCTGGGAATGGGCAGAGCAAGTGAAACTGTTCTATTACATTATGTATCGCTGTCTCTCTCTGCTACTGCGAAACTCAAATGCTACACTTTTTGCATTATCACGTGTAATATTATTTTAATACACATGAAATTTGTTCCCGGTAAACCTAAGTTACTGCGGCAGCGGGAGCCCAGTTCAATAATGCTA
>JAHDVE020004073.1:0-188553 GCA_022606495.2 Halesus radiatus
GATTTAAAAACCTCATTGCAATATTTAATCATTCAAGAAAATAATATTAACAAACTTAAATGAAAGATGAAACCGGACAAAAGGACAGAAACTAAAAATATTTCAGCCGCATCTGGGACTCGAACCCAGGTCCTCTGCCTATCCGGGGCAACGCTCAACCGACTTAGCTAATGAGACAAGTTCAATTTGTGTCATCTTCATCGATATCATATCTCAAATTCAAGATTTGTGAATATTATTTTCCATTTTTAATCTCATATTATTGACAGCTATTTTTATGATGTTTACAAAGTTCTACCCGAACGAGATTAAAAATGGAAAATAATATTCACTAATATGTATTTGTTTAATTATGTCCAATGCAATTATATTTTTAAAATAAAGATATTTCAAGTTATTGTGATGAACAGTAGAAAAACATTTATTTTATTTATTCGTAAATTTAAAAAAAAAAAACATTAGTCACTCATCTCACTAGGACATTCGTGTGTTGAGATGAGCGGCTTTACAATTTTAGTGAAGCGATATATTATAATTTTTCATTTAAATAGAGATTTGGCGAAAAATTTAAAAACTGTCTGTATTCTCTTTTCTTTTCCTGTTTTTAATTTCTAGATCAAAACTTTATGCTTTTTCCATCAATTTTCGGCCTGCATATATGAGCGATCCATCAAAATAAGACAAGGCATCGAATTGTTTGCTACACATTTTCAATTGTTTATTAAAAAAAATCACATGGAAAACGGATTAATTTTTTTTGTTATAACGAGATATATATAATTAAGCTTAACACATTGATATCTATATAACTCTGAATATCGTCCCGGTGAAAGAACACCAAATGGTTTTAGCTGTTTTTGGTCATCAGATCTCTTCAACCTTCCTCCCCCTTCTCCATGCATTCTCCACTCTATTCAGCCTCACAACATATCAACATTGCCACTGCCATAGTTCCAGGGGTGTGGAGTCCATAAAGGCTGTTAAGCTGTTGCCTTCCCTAAGAAAAACAAATTTCTGATCCAAATTTAAAATAAATTTGTTACAATAGCTTTACATTCAAATTGTTTTAATCTTTGTTCTTTGGTTTCAACTGAACTTACGGCAAAGCACTACACTTCCTCACTCTAGATTTTTTCGGGATATAATGCGTAAAACTACGCCTTTGCATACCGCTTTCATTAAAGGCTGTGAAATAGCAAGCCTGCACCGCGGGTAATTTTTGAACAATGAAAATATATTCGTTTTGAAATTAGGGATATAATGCAAACCTTTCACTAAAAGTTTTACCCTTAAATTAACAGTTGTTTTAGTTTCCAACACTACCGCTAGGTTAAAGACTAACATGAAAATTTCCAATGTTATAACATTCTATTGCTTTGTCCATCGTTTGAAAGTGTTTCCTGAATGTTCCCCACTACTACCTAATACGCCGAAGGGTTTCAATTGTCTCCAGACATTTGGGAGCAGTTGAGACTCTTGTGTAGTATTAAAAGGGTGGACAGTCAACGTGAATCACAACATCAATGATTCATATATGTATCATATTCCAGAGTGGAAGATACTCTCAGTATCGCTCTGGTGAAAGACCACCATTCAGAATTGAAACGTTGCTTGAAATAGATTTTAGCCGTGTTTAGTGACCAGATCTGAATAGCCAGGTATTTCCCCACCTTCCTCTTCCCCTTCTCCTTCCCCTCCCCATTACCTTCAGCCTCACAACATTCCCAAATTGGGTATGCCATAGTCTCACTGGCTCCGGACGGTTGGGAGCAGTTGGGACTCTTGTGCGGTATTTATATAAAAAAATAACAAAAAAATATGTACCTACTCAGGCATCTAGTATCTACCTACAACAGGTGAGATAAAATTTAGTTTCGCGGGGTTATTTGTTTTACTTTAGGTGCTTTAAAAACATTTACGCACTTTTGATAATTACTAAGTTCATAATAAATACTGATAGTGTAACCATAATCTTGTGTTTATTACGAATGATTAAAAGTTCATTAACATACAGGCGTTATAAATAAGATATATCATGCAGATTACGAATGATCCCCAAAATATATCTACAATACATCTACATTTATTGTATCATTTCAATTTCATTTTGAAGTATTTTATTATTGAAATTGAATATATTTTAATTCAGTTTACAATCAATACTACACCTCCTTTTTAAGGAATGCTTATGTAGAGAAGCGGAGTGTACATTTTGTGTTTACATAATAATGTTTCATATAAGTGTTAAAAGAAAAGAGAGTGGGTTTGATTTAGAAGTTATAATAAGCATAATTTCATACTTGCAATATTGCCTTGTATGTCATTGCCTTGTAAATTTTGGTCCATATCCAAGCAGGTAGGTACATTTCACGTAGGTGGATTCATGGAAAACCATCCCCTTATAACCTAACCTCAAATGGACCATCCCCGGTTGGATTCGAGGGATGGAGAGCAAGTGGGTAGAGTAAGCACAAGGAGTCGTAAAGATCTCTGGTAGTGACTGTCATATTTTAAGAGGTCCATATAATATGGGGTGATTTACCGTCGCATAAAACGCGCGAGGGTACTTTCAGATCATTTCTTACACTACTGAATCGAAAACCTCTCACTTAGAACGCTTATTTTATTTGCCATGTTATTTGTTAGACGAAATAATAATTGCACGATTAATTTGTTCTAAACGTTCACATATTATTATTTTGATTAATAATTGGATTATAATTTCTTCATAAGATTAGTATTCACTTTGTGGCGTCATTATTAATAAATACAAACATATTTTAGAAATAAAAAAGGGTTAATATTTAATTAAATTTATAAACAATCAATTTTTTTTAACATAGCTATTCTCTTGAATTTATTTTCATATTAATTTTAATTTCTTTTTTAATTTCTGATATAAATTTGTTATTCAATGTTTAATAATATTTTTTTATTAACATTTTTGATTAATTACATACCTACTTTAATCATTTTTTCTTTATGTTTATAATTTGTCTATTCTTACATTATTGTGTTCTATGTTTCAACCCCTTGGAATAACATGGTTCCATCTGACACAGCAATGTCACGCGATAATGTCCTCTATAGGAGGTAACTTTAAGACTCATTATCGCATAAAATTGTCGTGTCAGATGAAACCTTGTTATTCCAAGGGGTCGGTTTATCATTTGTTACTTGACATTATTATTTTTTAGTATTATATATATTAGTATTATATTATATATATTGTTGAATTAATTAAAAAAAATACTTTGTATTCGCCATTCCGAAAGCGATGCTTTGAATGACTTCTATAGCGCCGTTTTCGTGAGAAAATCACCTCAACGGCGCTTTCACCTAGTATGTATTTCCAAAGTCAAAGATTTTTATTCTTTTATAATGTGTTTAATACATACATACAATAATTAAAAATTAACAAAATTGTTTTTCTTTTACGATTACGATTTAAAAAAAAAATAACAAAAAAAAGTGATTGACCCCGACGTGATTTGAACACGCAACCTTCTGATCTGGAGTCAGACGCGCTACCGTTGCGCCACGGAGTCTTCTGACGGTCGTGCGATAAACATAGTATATAATCCTTTGCTATGTCAACAGTGAAATGACGCGTGTGTTATTACGTCGGCATTCGTGTTGTTTCATTGTGCTATCGCATTTCTAGTAATTTTAAAGATTAGGATTACACGTATTTTGTACAAAGGCGCCGATACTGAATGTAATACAATAATATTTTTATTCATTGGCACCTACTTACCACTACACAATATTATTATTATTCAAGATAAGTACCTACATTTATTTTAATTCATAGCATACTATTTTTGGTCTAGTAACAATTTATTTTATTTTGATTAATTATCTGGTTGCGGTTTTCAACCAAAAAAACAAATAAACATTCTATTTGAAAATGAGAAGGTTTCATGTTTTGCCGCTAGGGGTCAACAAAATTCACGATTTCATGAGAATCGTGACGGTTTTTCGACAAATTAATTATGGAGGAATATTTTGTTGTATATAAATAAATCAAAATGTTTCATAAACATGTTTTTTATTATCTAATTATTCAATTTAACTGGTGAGTTTAGGTCTTGTTACGCCGTAAACATAATTATATAGGTAGGCACCTACTTATCAGTTTTATAATGCATTTTCCTGTTATTTGTGTGTTCTTTTAGTGAATTTAATCATTACTAATATATTAAATTTTCATTGAACAGGTGAGAACTGAGTAATTTGAAGCATTGCAAGCATTTGTGATGACATTAGGTTAGGTTGGAATAGGTTAGGAATGATTTCCTTCCATGACTCGATGGAAATAACGGAGTGATTTGACAATATCTGGTTGTACTACATGTGTTGAACAATCATTGTAGTCTGTTCAAATACATTGGACAGATCAGCCTACAAAATATTCACTCCGCAAACAATGTACAATAGGCAGGTACTTCTTTTCCATAACAAGTTGTAAACACATTAAATAGAGATATTTACATGCCGATTGTACCTATTTGAGACTTCCATTCAATTTTACATTTTATTATGGCGGGAAAATCGTTTGCAGAACGATTGTACGAGTACTTCAGTAGCTTGTTAGATAAACGATACGAAATATTTGTAATTGGAAAATGACAGGGTTGCCATAATATCAGCATTTTAAGGTAGGTTCTTACTTCTACGATTTACACAATCATATATAATTGATACTGTAATAATGAACTCCATTTGATATTTTTTTGTTTGATTAATAATGACGTTTTAACAAACACTAGTATTTTTTTAAATTAAAAAAAAAGTTTTCACAGATAAAATTATTTTTTTAAATTTAAGAAAAAAGTTTCAAAGAAAAAATATTTTTTTAAATTAAAAAAAAAAGTTTCCAGACAAAATAATTTTTTAAATTAAAAAAAAAAAGTTTCAAAGATAAAATATTTTTTTAAATCAAAAAAAAAGTTTTCAGACAAAATATTTTTTTACATAAAAAAAAAAAAAAGTTTTCATGGACAAAATAATTTTTTAAAATAAAAAAAAACTTTTCGTTGATATAATAATTTTCTAAATTTAAATTTTTCAAAGCCCGCTAATATGCCCAAAATGTGTGACCGGTCAGTTTGAGGTTAAAATGTTTTCTTCTTTACCGTACATGCTTTTATATTCTATTCATAGTAAACCTTAACTAAACACAGGTAATAAAATTATGTATCTATTCAGGAGCTTTAACTCCGTGAATAATAAAAATATCCTCATAATTAAATCATAAATATATCTTATTTCTTTCAATAATAATGGTTTTTTAATCTTTAAATTGCCAACAGAGTTTTAGTTAAGTCACGTAAACTGAGCTTAAATTTAAATTAAAAAGATAGATATTTAAAATTTAAAAATAACAAATTTGACATAATAATTTCCATACAAATGCAAAACCAGAATACGCGCGAACAGAGAGCCCGTAACGTCAAATGTCGAGAATGCTACGTTACCAATATAGAACAGAGTGTTTTGATTAGATGATTTTTATTCATTTTTACGTAACATTATATACATTCTACGTATATTTGTAATAAAAAAAAATATATATATTCAGAATCGGCGTTTGCTGATCTACGAGTATATGATTTTTTTAACAGATAATATTTTTCACTGGAGTTCCTTATTGGGCTAGGAAGGAACTATTTAAAAATATTTTAATTGTTTCACTTTTTAACCAGAATTACATACAGTAGCGACTAGAAACGCCCTGGACTACACAGATAAGTTTGTTATTCCGTACATATTTTTATAATTATTCTCTGGTTTTATCTATATTTGTTCATACATCGCATATAAACTTCTGATTCGATAGGTGTAGTACCTACCTAATACCTACCTATAACCCATATAGACAATGGACCCGATATGTCGTATTGTTTATTCTCCCATAAAACGCATCTCAGTGTACCGGAAATGATGGCAATTTAATATCATTCCTTTTATGAGATTATGTTATTATTTTAGGCTAAGTTTAAAGGCGGAAAACATAAACGCAGGCAGAGCAAACCTCCCCATCCCCATCCCCCCTTATACCAAATATCTCTTCCAGGGGTTGGGATATTTTATTATAGGCGTTTTATTTAGAGCGTTGTTTATAGTGATTGGATATTCCAAGTGGATTGAGTTATTTGTTTCTTCATACAAGGAAACATAAAATAGTAATGAAATCTTAAAATGGTGACGATAAAGCTGTTTTCATTCTGCTAAGCATTTTTTGCTATTACCATAAAATGTTAGATTTTTTCTTATAACGTGAGACTTACTTATATGTACGGATTTGAAGTAACGTAATGTCTATAATAAATGAGATAGCATCAATTTAGCACCGTTCTCAATATTATTGGGGTTTTGTGAAATAAACCATTTAGTATGAGATAGTATTATTTATTCTTTAAAAAAATATCATGTTAACAAATAGATAATATACTGGAGTGAAGAACGAAGTGTAAGGAGTATACATGACGTGGAGACGAATGATAGAATAAGTCGGGGACGCCCGAGGAAGACATGGCACAATCAAGCGAATCAAATACTTGAGTGGGGCCCTGTAGACAGAAAAACAGAAGAGTATATATGAGACGATGTATGAACGCGAATGAAGGAAGGAACGTGTGCCAAGAATGAGATTTGGTGAGGTCTATCCTATCTACCTAACCCTACAGTGGTGGGGGCTAGTTAGATAGTTAGATTTTAATGTACGTGTACATCGCGTTGTTTATACGACTCGTCCTTGTATTCAATAGCTCAGCTGTGAAATAACCTGCCTGCCTTCAATACTTCCTATCCTTCAAAAGACCCTCCACACAACATCCCCAAAGATGACATATGCCTTGATAGAAATTATTTCCAAAAATTGTGCGTAATAAGGGCTATAAAAGTATATATATATATTTTTTTTTTTCTTTTTGAACCACAAATAAATTGGGGTAACGATCTTCGAATTTACAAATATAGTTATTAATGATGTATTTAAAACATAGCAGTTATATATCGTATTGTAAAATTTTCGTATATCAACTCTTCCTGTGTCAACTGTGATTAGAGGTGCATAAATGAGGAGATAATCTTCTCTACCAGTGAGCGCGCTGCCTATTGCTAATTTAGGACTTTTATTTAATTTATTTAAAAGAATTTTAAATTGTGTTTTATGTGATTAAGGTGCATAAATGAGGAGATAATCTTCTCTACCAGTGAGCGCGCTGCCTATTGCTACTTTAGGACTTTTATTTAATTTATTTAAAAGAATTGTAAATTGTGTTTTATGTGCTAGCGGCGCTTGCTGATAGCAATCTTATATTTAAGCCCGCTCACTAAGGTAATGGAGGGTATTTCAAAATAGCAGTTATAATCAGAATGCAATAGAGACCTACAAGGAAAAAAAACCCTTCTCACTTTTGAGTATTGAAAAATGGTTTCAAATTCAGTACCGACATAATTTATTATAAATTTTATCGCAAATATAAAAGGGATAACCTCTTAATCGTAAAATCGCATTATAATCGTAAAAAAGAGTATCGAATTTATTGCCGTGACAGAAAACAATGAAACCCCGTATGAACTTTGCATTGCAAATCGAGATCTCTTCAGTTCAAAGAATAATGTTTAACTGCTTTACTGCCGGCCCATCAAATGTTTTCACGTTACTCATAAAATATAGTAGGAAGTTTAGATTTATGACCGGATATTATTTGAATGGAAATTATTTATTTGAACAGATCAATCTCAATTCTAAATAATAATAAAAAAATGAGTACGGTTGGGTGTCTGGGTATAATAATATTTTAATCAGGCCCTGGATTTTATATGAGAAACTTTTTTTATATTCTAGTAATAAAATATTGACAACGGCTCACCAGATATCGAGTTCAATAATTGTTTTTTAAAGTATCTGCCAGATAAAAAAAAATATTTTCATACTAAGCAGACTCTTTATGACGTGGTACCATAATTTCACTTTTAGAAGTAGTGACAGAAAAAAAGATGATTACTATCTAGTGAGGTAGGTACCTTGTTAGAAAACGTAATTCTTCAATAAAAGGCGTATTTATGTTATTTAAAAAAAAAATGGTTTGCGTTGTATTGTAAGATAATGTAATTGTTTTAAAAAGTTTTGATTCAAAACCTTGTATCACTCTGGTATGTCTCTCCGGAATTCCGCAGTTAAGCCTAAGAATTTTCCTTAAAAAAAAACCAAAATGGGGACCAGGTGTCGCTGATGATGTTAGCAAAACCTGTATAGAAATACAGAAATACAGAAATCTGTATTTTGTCTCCCTCCGTAAAAGATGTACGAGTATACATGAACCACTGTAACCCATCTATAAAATAGCCTACTATTGTTCTGTCCTGACGAAGCTACGATATTAGCGACGTCTGGTTGGCAACAATATAAAAATAAAAGTGATGTTAACTAACTAACTAACTAACTAACCCTCACGCCGTATCGCCGCAGGGGTATGCAGAGAGGACGGACCGCCAAACAACTCGATCTTGGCATACACTTCTTGCTTCATTCACATTCATAAAACGCTTCATACATTTTCTTCTGTTATTCCGACTTCTGACATGGCCCGACTCGAGTATTTGATTCACTTGATTGTGCCATGAAACAAAGTTATTGTTTTAATTTTAAATGAAAACAATAAATTGCAACTATATGAAAGAAAAACCATATTTTAACGATATTTGACAATGCATGTATTTTTATGGGTATTTAATAAAAAATAAAATAAAAAAACAAAATGTTACATGGGCATCTATATCAAATACGGAGGGTAAATGTTATTACAATCTTCGGGGTAAAAAAGAAACAGACACAAATGTAAAAACTGAAATTAATTTACACAAATCTTTTAATTTGTTGAAATATAAGTATGAATGTATTTTCGCTTTGTTCCAGAGAGGAAATTTTTTTCAAAATAGCTTGCCTAAGGTCACCACCATTAAAAATATAACATACTACTGAATGTGAGTACGGACTTTAAAACATTTGTATTTCAATCTCTCCTTCCCCTCCCTCATTTCCTTCCGCCTCACAAAATTTCCAATCGGATGCCATGGCGGACTGATGAGCGTAGTCCACATTTAAAAATCAAATGCAAGTACCGTTATTGCAGTTATTGCACAAAACCAATTTTCAATCATTCGCAAAGTCTACATTATACACATAAATTATGCATTGAGGCCGAAGAACAAGACACTTATTAACTTGCTTTCACTTCTTCTAGAAAATATTCCTTCCCCAATCTTTCAAGTTTTTCATGAAGATATGATAACATGCTAAATGATTTTTGTTGTTGTTTTTAATAAAGGTTTTCCGGCGACTCCCAGTACAGTAACCCACAGGTTTACAGCACTACCTACGTCAAGAATCTTGCTGGAAATTTCATTTTGCACATAACTTTTGAACCATCGCAGCAGTAAAGAAACCTTACAAACAAAATGTCCCCTTTAAAATGTACAAACTGACGGTTCAAGACAGAAATTAGT
Source organism: Halesus radiatus (assembly GCA_022606495.2). Classification (NCBI taxonomy): domain Eukaryota; kingdom Metazoa; phylum Arthropoda; class Insecta; order Trichoptera; family Limnephilidae; genus Halesus; species Halesus radiatus. The sequence goes on from JAHDVE020004073.1 coordinate 9,520, forward strand.
TTGTGTTTCTAGAAGATGAAAGAGAAGTGAAATTGTGGGACAACTGTGATTATTTTTTTAGGGTTAGGTCAGGCTATGCAACCCGCTAGATCTTTTACGTTCTCAGTTACGGAAAATTTCAAATGACAAGTGTATTTTTCAGCGACATTTGCGCATGCGCTCCCACGTGACGTCTGCGCGAAAGCCTCCCCGTGTAAGTACAGGAGATTGAGAAGCTTTCATTCGAAACAACCCCCATCAAGGTCCCATGGTGTAATGGTTAGCACTCTGGACTCTGAATCCAGCGATCCGAGTTCAAATCTCGGTGGGACCTTCTATTTTCCCACAGTTTTCCTTTATGTACTAATTTAGAATATTATTTTTATTGTTTTGGGGACTGCTTGAACACCATACTACCCATTGTAATCAAAGAGATAATAAAATTATTTATGAAATGTGTTCACCTAGAACTATAAACTATTAACGCTCATAACCTGTACTATTTTTTCATTAAAGTAATCTTATTATTTTTACCGTACTATAGCCCATTTTATTGTTACTGTTTATTTACAAAATTGTACCAGATTTTCATTGAAGCCTATGAAATTCTAAAAAAGGTTCTGAATTAATTTACTCGTGGAAAAATATGCATTGATAATGTATGTAAATATGCAGCGGTTGATAGTTTCACAAAGGCATTTTTAGGTCTATATTATTGCTCACACCACTTCCGTCAGGTTCTTTTGAACTGTTAATGATGGGAAAAATAAAAAAAAATACTTTTTTATATGATGCTTAGATTTTGATTGACGTTAATTCAACAGGGCGATATTGAAGGGTTCTTCCACTTCACAGCTATTTGTGTGACGCCAGTCAAAGATAACAATCAACATCTCAAATCCCAATCTTGAAAGTGTTCGCATATCAAAACATTGTTGAACCCACAACTTCCTGACTAAAAATCAAAAAACCTACACCACTACGCTATGGATGCTATCTCCACATTTACTTGAATTATCAGGGTTGTTTAAAAATGCACATCTGTGCATCAGTTACAAAAAGGACACTTTCAGAAGGGAAATAAATTAATATGTTACAAGTGCAAGGGGGGGTGAAGAATTTATACAATTAGGGTGAATCAAATAACAAATAATTACTGTGATTGAATTTACTGGTGGAAACCGACATGGGAAAGGCGGCATGTTTCGATGACTGCATTTAGTTGGTTACATGGCCGATAGTCGTCATAGGAATTTCATCAAAAATAGTTGGCAAATCATCAGTGACGGAGGTAAAAAGCTAGAAAATTCATTTAAAAAATGTTTTTAAAAAAAATTACAAAATTAAACAGTTTAAAAAATGATCAGGAATGCATCTTGTTTACATAAGTATTATCGAGAATACATAGCAAAAATCGAGTGATTGATATCAAAATGTGAGCCGAAAGTGTGAGGAAAAAACTGGGTAAAATTTTAAAGTCGTTCACGAGGTTTTGCTGTTCCAGAAAAAGAATTTATGTTTTATAGCCAAAATTTACCTTTTTGAACAGATTTCATATTCACGCTTCTTACATAAGAACACGCTCCTATCTTCACCATAGGTAAACAGGTCCACATTCTGAAAATATTAGCTACCTGAATATGTTGGAATTAAAGTTTTAGAGTTTCAAGACTTTATTACGGCGGCCTCCGTGGTTCGACTACGCATCCGAAGGTCGCGGGTTGAAATCCCGGCGTGTGCAAGTGAATTTTATTTAATTAATTTGTGCTGTTTCACAATTAATAATTTGAAAATAATATATAGTATATTTGCGCACGTTCCAGAGTGGAAAATACTCTCAGTATCGCCCTGGTGAAAAACCACCATTTAGAATTAAAACGTTGCTTGAAATGGCTTTTAGCCGTGTTTGGTGACCAGATCTGAATAGCCAGGTATTTCCCCACCTTCCTCTTCCCCTTCTCCTTCCCCTTCCCAATACCTTCAGCCTCACAACATTTCCCAATTGGGGATGCCATAGTCTCACTGGCTCCAGACGGTTGGGAGCAGTTGAGACCCTTATGCGGTATTCAAGTAAAAAAAAATACACATAATTTATTTCTAGACATTGTTTCAATATTCAGTGAATTAATAAATAAAAATAAAAATAATAAAAAAACATATGGTGTTTCTCATATTATGGGGATGATTGAATGGTAAGTAATACGAAAGTTGTGCGAATTCTCGAAGTTTTGAATTCTTGTAATTACCTTTATCAACGTACATATTTTGTGTCTGTTTTAGAAGCTATTTTATCAACCTCCACCTTTGTCAACCAAGACCGACTCTCGCAGGATTGAGTGACATTTTCATTTGGCAAGTTGCGTTCACGTCTGTCACGTGTTTATTGGCGCGAAAACTGGAATGCGCGCGAAATTGGGGCGGCAAACGTCAAACCAAATGACAGCCCTTCGCCCTGTTAAGGGAATATAATGTATAATTGTTGTTATTCCATCTCGATTCGTAACACCGTTTTATAAACACTGCACGTTTGAATTATGTAGGAGGGAAGGCAATAACTTTACTTTGACGAATAAAACCTAAATAATTTTCTTTCAAAGTGGTAAATTTAATGTAGGTACCTACCTATCTATAATTATATCAAAATTCAAACATGGATAGGCAACAGAGGCATTATCTACTGCGAACAGATACTAAGAGCGTCGACAGTATGACAATAAACTATACGTCTATATATTATTTTTTCATTTCATTTATCTTTTCTCTATATGCCTACAAAATAACAACAAACTTCACGCTATTTTTCACCCTTTTCTTCATTTCTTTTTTTTTTAAGTCTCATCTCCTTATAATTAAGGATATTAAAAGTCTTTTAATTTCTACCATCTCGGAATAGACTCATTATAGTGAGGTGGTTCATAACAAATCTAGATGATTGTAATTATGTATTTTTTTTTTACAAATTTCTGATGATGTGATTCATACAATTCGCATTAACGGTAAGATTTGGGAGAAACCTTTTAAATATATAGCAGATCTAGTATTTTTTATTTATATACGATGATACTCAAAGCTCAATGGAATAACCCAGAAAGGGTAAACTCCCTGCGTCGGCAATATCGAATTGCACATTATCAGCCGGCCAGCAAAGTCGTAATATTTAAGTAAGTCTTTAAACCTACCTTTCAATAAATTTAATAAGAGTTTATTAGGATTACGCTACGCGTTATCTTATACTCGTACATATGCACCTCCAGTAGGTAAAGCTAGCCCCTCCTACACACAATACTTATAAACCCACTCAAAGCATAAAAGATTTGCCCCGAAAACCTTCCAACGAATTGTTCAAGTTGTTTTTATTCCTCAAGTTTTACGACATTCCTACACCTATCAATTTGTTCGTGATACTATTTTTACACTCTATATAAAACGTACAAACCGACACTCCAGTTATACATAATTTATGTAAGGCAACATTTATTTGTCACGCATTAAAATGTTACAAAACTCTTCGTATAATGCCATACAAAACTTTCACGTAAAACCATTAAAACTCAATCACTTCTTACGAGACGTTAAACAAGGTAATATGAATTAACGTTTCAGTCCGAAGGTAGGTAAAGATGTACAACTGATTTCTCTGTCCTATTAACCTCTCCCTCTTTTTAATAAACGATTTACTTGAAAGAGAGGTTGCAACGGTTAGAGCTAGAGGCAGGATCATTAGACTCGGTCACTTTAAATTCCTACCATGTTGCTGTGTGGTAACAATATTGATTGACCGATAGTTTTTTGAAGATGTGCAATTATTGGCTTTCACATCCATTCAATCGTCAAGTCCATTTTATATGGGCTGGGATTACGAATCGCAGACGTGAGTGCATCAATGATGGGCGGTGATTGTTCGTCTGCCATTATGTTGGACGTACTCGATCAAATCTCTTCCTGTATACGGCTGAAGAGGCGGTTCCTACTTGACCGGACTTTCAGTTTAAGCTTTTTTTGCATGAAAAGTCTATTTGATTGCATCATTCAATCAGACCGCTATTGATGGCCATATAAGTTTGTACATGTCAAATATTTGTATTTGTTTTGATTCATTAATATACAGCATCATTTATGTTATTTTGAACTACAAAATCTTTACTAACGTCGTGGTTGTCAAAAGATATAATATCGAAGTTAACAAGTAAACGTAGTTTAAATACGTAATGTTATTTTACCTCGCTATTTTCTGAATAAAACAGGAACATCTGCGTTTCCATGGATTACAGAGCAAAAATCTTACGATGGACTGACTAAGAAGATATTTAAAACAGAACAATTTATTACTAATGTCATAATTACACGGAGTGTATACTTTAACGAGCGATTGTCGAGAAAATTTAGAGTAAAACATGTAGAAGTCATTTTGCTATCGGATGACATTTAAAAAAAATAATAAATAAATCATCCACATCGCCACCGGGTACAACATAGTCCATCACCTGATTTTCACTCCGTTCCAGCAGCACCGTACAGACGAGACAGTACTCATATCACTTAATCCGTCGCGACGTGCGGCAGTGTGATCAGTGGCGACGTGTGACAGATTTTTTTTTACTTGAGGTCACAAACGACATTTACAATTTTTACTCCAAATATACATCACTCGGGTAAATACCGATAAACTCTGCATAATTACTTTTTCCGCTGTATATGTATTTGTATGGATATGTACTCGTTTTTAGGAATGAACCTAATTCTTAAAAAATATATTCTACGAGCGTTGTTTCTTTAACAAAATTAGTTAATGGATTATATTATTTTTCCGAAAATGGTATTGAACGCTGAAACTGTTCACAATAATAAAAACTAATGTACTTGGTCGGCTTAATAATAATATTATTAAATTTGATTGAAAAAAATCGTGTCAATGCAAAGGAGGGTGCCACTCATCGAGGGTGCCATTCGTTCTGGTCAAAAATTTTCTAGGTACATATTTCAAGTTATTATTAGAGGGTTCTCATTGAAATTTAAGACTTAAAGGGGGTCCTTCAAAAATCAATTCCACTTGAATTGGTTACAAGGGCAAAGCAATTTACTCTTTTAGCAAGATGAAGTTTTCAAGTCTCTCAAAATGTTATAAAAAGCATGCTTTCTCTTTAAAAAATAATTAATAGTGACAAACCTATTACTATGATAATATATAAATTAAAATCGTCGCTTTACAAACGTCAGTCTTTTTTATATACCAGATTTATATTTTCATACTAAATTTGATAGTTAAACTAAACTCAATAGATAAACGTGAAAATGTAGGTATTTAGTGAAACTTTATATCATTAGTTAAAATAACACAACACGCTTCAGCTTTAATGAACTTTTGCTGTAACCTGATGCAACCATTTGGTAAGCGTGTAAGTTAACAATTCACATGCGTTTAGACATACCATCACTTACGCATTTTCAAACGGTAGATGAAAAAATTAAAATCTTAGCAATTAGGTTGAAAATATGTCATTTGTATTCGTCACGGCATGCGAGTAAGGGCATTGAAAGTTTCACGATATTATACGAGTTTAAAATGTTTTTACGAGAGTGACACTAGGCAACTGAATTTTATGTAATTTCTAATAATATTTTTAAAAAGTAAAAGAATTCTCACCTGAAGAACGCAAAAATTCTCAACTTTCGGGCAAATACCGCGAAACTTCGTATTTTTAAGCGATATTATGTAAATGTAAATAAGAAACAAATATTACGCATTCAAAATATTTCAATTACTACGGTTTTGACAAGCTTGAATGACCATTAAATGGAACACAGCTAAATTCGTGTCGAAAATGCCTGGTGCAGTCATTCTATTTTATATTTAAAAATAAATAAATTATATAACATTAAAATCTATGAAAAAAACCGATTCGTAAAACGCAAGCCGCTAGAGGCGCTCTTGAAGCATGTTTATTTATTTATTCTTAAATTTAATTATGAAAACAAAAACATTAGCCACTCATCTCACTAGGACAATCCTGTGTTAAGATTAGCGGCTTTACAATTTAATAATAATCAGTCATCAGTAAATAATAATACACGAATAAAAAATAGTAAATATTAATAACTAAATAATAGAACATAAATAATAAAAACTAGATAATAATAATTAAATAATAATTATAAAAAAAAAAAAAATTACAGTAACTCCACACAGGAGATCCTGAGGGAAATAATTTCCCTCAAAGCCTACAGCATCCCCATAGGGATAGGAAGGAGTGAACTTGGGTCTTGAAGAGACTCATGTTATAGAATGGAGGAAACACAGAGGCGGGCAGATCATTCCACAGCCGAGCTGTTGAACACAAGAATGAATCGTAGAAGCGACCCGTTCTCATGTGACAAATGTCAACCGTGTGCAAATGTTGGGCGCGCGTTTGGCATGTTTACCGACTATGCACTGGTGCAGAAGGGATCGATGACGCTAGTTCCTCGGAGCATCTTCCATTAAAATACTGGTAGAACAAGGACAGCATTCCCACCTGACGTCTGTGCTCCAAAGATTGAAACAATTAAAATAACAATCAGTAAATAGTAATAAGCATATAATAATACACATTAAATATTAAGTAAATATTAATAAGTAAATAGTAATAATTACACAATAAAAATAGGTAAAAAATAATAAGTAAGTATGTTGCAACCTCAATGAATTAGCTAAGTTGGTTAAGCGGTTGCCCCGGATAGGCAGAGGTCCTGGGTTCGAGTCCCAGATGCGACTGAAATCTTTTTATTTTCTGTCGTTCTTTTTTTTCCGTTTTCATGTTTCATTTGGGTTATGTTAATATTGTTTTCTACAATGAATAAATAATAATAATTAATTACGTATTCAATAATTAATAAATTACATAATCGATCTTGCAATCGTTTAGCGTCTGTGCTCCAAAGATTGCAACAATTAAAATAACAATCAGTAAATAGTAATAAGCATATAATAATACACATTAAATATTAAAGAAATATTAATAAGTAAATAGTAATAATTACACAATAAAAATAGGTAAAAAATAATAAGTAAGTATGTTGCAACCTCAATGAATGTAAAATGTCAGAAGACGGGCGTATTAAATATTTTTAACGTATTTGGCTTTACTCGTTATTAAACTAAGTGAAAGGACTTGGCATATTTATGTATGTTCATATGTTTTTAATGTTTTCTGATAGTTGTGATATTATTTACGGCATTTTTTTATGTGAAGGTACTCCCGAGGTGCCAATTTATTAATAGGATTTATATAATGCTACAGTTACATGGTGCCAAAATTGTATAACAGGTGTGAACGGAATGCAAAATAAACCAATGCCCCCCACAACACGTGCCGCAGCACTTGTTTATATCGGTGTCTTTATCTGTCCCGAGTAATTACGTTAAAGAGAAAGCGAGACGACGATCATTGAATAATAACGAGCGAAAGTGTTCAATCCATGAAAATTTAGGTTGAATTTTGTTTTAATATGGTTTATTTTGGGATATTTGACTAATCATTATTAATAATTATAAAGATAGTTGCCAATAATATGGGATTAAAAATGGTGAATAATATTTACAAATATTGAATTTGAGATATGATATCGATGAAGATAACATAAATTGAAATGGTCTCATTAGCTAAGTTGGTTAAGCGGTTGCTCGGGATAGGCAGAGGTCCTGGGTTCGACTCCCAGATGTGACTGAAATCTTTTTATTTTCTGTCGTTTTTTTTTCCGTTTTCGTGTTTCATTTGGGTTATGTTAATATTGTTTTCTGCAATGATTAAATAATAATGATTAATTACGTATTCAATAATTAATAAATTACATAATCCATCTTGCAATCGTTTACGAAATAATGATCTTGGTTGAATTCTGCAGTAAAATAAAAATCATAAATAATCCAAAGTGTGTTCAGAAAAACGAGTTTTTCATTAGGGGTCATTGAAGAAGATAACACATCCCAAATGAAACAGGGATCCGACAAAACAACAGAAAAATAAAAAAGGTATCAGTCACATCTGGGGCTCGAACCCAGGACCCCTGTCTATCCGGGACAACCAAACTGGGATAACCAAAAAATGAATATTTCTTTCTAGACTTGCAAAATAAGTCAATAGATGTCTCATATAAATAAAAATCGGTTAAGTATGTCGGAGACTCTATTCTGATTGCAATTGTGTTCGGGAAGAACTTTGCATCATAAGGATAGCAGCCAATAATATGGGATTTAAAATGGAGGATAATATTAGCAAGTCTTGAAACATGAAGTATGATATCGGTGTACATGGCGTAAATTGAACTGGTCTCATTAGCTTAGTCGGTAAACCTACATAACGAAAAGAAAATCCACATTTCAAAATTAATTATCTTTTCAGATACCCATGCCTAGTAATTCTGATGACCATTATCAACATTTGGCATATGCATTGATATTGAAATTCCAACGGTCATCTATTAGTCGTCTTACGTGCCCAGCATAGTCATAGAAATTATGACGGCAATTTCGGCTGCCTTTGTCTTGCTGCTAATCGAATCATTAGTGTTTCTATTTTTGTCACCAAGAACTAAGAATATATAGAAGAGTCCATAACGGTCCAAATATGGATACTGAGTAGGTGTACCCACCAATGAATTAATTAATTACACATGCTTGAATAGAGGTATGTTATTTTTACATTAACATTCAATCTAAATAAATAAAAATCAATGTAAGTTGGTTCGTTTGTTTGTTTGTCCTCGATTTTCTCGAAAATCACTGGACCGGTTTCGCTGAAAGTAGCATAGTTTGTTCTTATTAGTTTGAATGAAATCCAATAAGTAAAACTGTTCCTATAACGTTTTAAAATTATTATGAAAAACATTGAACCCGCCATGTTTTATTTAGGTTAGCCCACAGATATCATAGATTGCATATTCAAAAGAAGAAGTTTTCACAATGGAAAACACGAGTTGGTACCTACTTAAGAACTTTATGATTTAGATATATTTTGAAAAAAATAAACGTTTGGAATGAAATAAAATATTCAAATGAATGTTTCTTTATTTGAAGGTAGTTACTTTACTACGTAAGCGATTTAATTGAAGTGGTTCAAAACACATTTATGAGCTTACATTATACATTTTTTTGTTTGTTGTTTATACATTTTCTGTGAAACATATTCATAAAAAAATATAGAAATCTAAAAGTAAAAAATGAGTATTAGGAAACCTACATATGATTTAACGATTTTTTTTACTGGTTTAAATGAAAAAAAATAATAAAGTAATGATAAAATTGTGGCTGTTAAGTCGAAGGATGTCTAAAAATAAGTATTTTATTTCCTTTCTAAAACACCAGATCGAGCGCTAGCGGCGAGCGGCGAGGCTTATAACTATAGTACAAATCCATTAGCCTTTTTAATATGTTTTCATGTATCACTGAAAATGCAGTAAAGTCATATATAGGTTATCTAATACTTATTTTATAATTTTTTGATTTCCATAATTTTTTTTAAATATATTTCACGGAAAATCTATTAAAATGTATGAAAAAAAATCGCACACCCCGGCAGCTAGAGGCGCTAGTGTAGTATGTTGCCATGGAATTTCAAAAACTGAGCTTATATTCAATCTTGGGTATTTGGTAAATTATTTCCGGGGTACGAGCAAGTAGATATAATAAAATATATTATTTGAAAACTCCTATCCATCTAACCTAGTTATGAGATAAACAACAAAAAGTGTTGAACCATAATCTATTCCTTTCACTCTTGAATCTATCGTTTTTAATGCCTTGCTGACGTGAAAAACAAGCACCTTGTTGTAGACCCTACTACTCAATTGCCAGGGTTCTCTCTCTTTCTCTCTCGAAAGACTTGGACCTCATTAAACCGCACCCAGTGCAGTCACAGCCGTTGTGCGTATATCATGCATAAATGAGGCCCAAGGATTCAGAACTTTGTGAATGTAGACGTATTCAAACAACAGAACACATCGTAGAAGAATGTCCCCTTCATCAGTTTCCCTATGGCACAACTGTGTTGAACCAGGTGACTCCCGATGCCATCGACTCACCATTCCACTATGACCTACACCAACTCTCCTCCACCATATCACAGTAAATACAATAATATTATGTCATTGTTTTTTTTCGCTTGGACTGCTAAGAATTCCGACGTTATCTCCCATTTTGATAGTTGTAAGGTATCATGTAGGCCGCCTAGCGTATGTCAATATTGGAAGGTCCATGGATTGATATATATATTAAAATATATACTTGCATATTAATTAAAATGGCAGTAGGCATATTTTTAAAAGCGTATTTTAAGGTTAAAATAATATTAGATTTTTTTATTCACTATAAAAACGGGTCTTATTTGACGTTTTATGTGGCGCCAAAGAAATTAGGATCAAATGACGTCAAATGGTTGTCAACGTTTCCGCAATTGCGTCCCAATCGGGATAGCTAAACATTTTTCGTAGCCGATTTACCAATTGTACGAATAATCATCATGTATAAGTTTTATTGTAAATACAATAATACCAGCTTATTTTAGGAAAAAAAGAACAAAAGAAATGCAATGTGGGTGTATTTCGTGATCCAAAAGTCTGTCCATTCGGGCCTTAAATTTCTAATACCATAAAATATTTTATCGTAATTTCATTCAGAAGCGCTGTATTTTCTGTATTTGTTGTGTTTTCATTGCCCATATCGGGGCTGAAACCTAAAGCTACCAAGTAAAAAGGGACACTGGCTTCCATTTAAATCTTCGTGGAAGGCACTTCTAGTGTGTACGTATTATTTATTCAAAGTAACTTATATATTCAGAATCGACATTTGCTGTTCTATAGAAAATATTATTATATATATTCAAATACGAACATATTGCTATATATTATTTTTCACTGGAACTCCCGGTTCTAAACTCCATTCGCTAAATGAGAGAGTGGACAAGACATCTATTTTAAATAAATGATTCATGTAAATTGTTTCACTATCTTGTTTTAGTGGCAGTAAATCCTAAACCATTAAAAGGTCTAAAGGTTTATTAACAATCATGTCGAAAACAGAAATGATATTGTGAAAATCCAAGCGTTTTGTGGGTTAGTTAAACGACTTTGAAAGCAGAAGACGCAGTATAATACTTTTATAGTGTACCTACGCTTTTATTAACAGAAAAGAAAGCTAATTCGAATTAGTTTTCTTTTCCATGCGTATCTTCGAGGTACTTTTGTGTCTAGTGAAAGCAAGAACCTATGTGTACCTTGAATACTAATAATGATGGTCGAGAAATCGTTCATGCATAACGTTTTGATTCGAGGTCGTTTGTCACAAGTAACATCATCAAACCTATTCAGCACTCAAAATACACACTTTGTAGTATGGTAACGCAAAAAATACAATGAATGATTTATCTTTAAATTCTATACGGGTAGTTAGGAAAATGCATGTTTCCAGTGGAAAAAGTTCTTAGATAGTAAGCTTTTAATTTCTATATCAAATACTTACTGGAATTTTAGGTATCGTATATTTTACAAATATTTTGGTGTGTATTTCATAGAATTTAAAATATTACAATTTGAGAATTTTTTCCACTAGATACGTTATAATTTTTCCGAACTACCCGTACAGAATTTACAGGTAAATCATTTAAATGCATAGTTTTGCTTAAGTTAGCAAGCTACATAGTGAAGTTCAGGGTCAGTCTTTTGTGGTGAACCTTCAGGCTGTGGTATAAATTTCCTATGTATGTTTTGTACATTGAGCTTTTACGGTATAATCCGTATCACGTTCATATCGCAAAACTCCAGGACTCTCACAACTCTCTTCTTCTTCATATTCTTCCCTTCCTAATTTGGTTCAGCCTTACAACTCTACTTAAAACATTCCCCAAACCAACGATACAATTTCGATCCCATTTGTTCCAGGGAGTTAAGGCTCTTGTGCGCTGTTACTGGCTTTTGCCGTGTTTAGTGATCAAATCTGAATAGCCGGGTGATTTGCAATCTCCATCTTCCCATCTACTTCCCCTCCTCGCTCTCTTCAGCCTCACGAAATACCCCAATTGGGGATGTCATTATCTCACTGGCTCTGAACAGTTGGTCTTGTGAGACATTCACAAAAAAAACATCGCGAGACGAAAGTAGTTTAATCAATTTATTGAAGCTTATGAACCTCTTTGAAAATAATGTTAAAAAATCTCAAATGAAACACGAAACGGAAAAGACACAAAAGAAAAACGTAACTGTTACTTTCCATCATTTTAATCGATGTCGAAGTAAGACATCGACAAAAATGAAGGAAAGCAATAAGATATCATTAGCTCAGTGGTTAGAGTGCTAGTTCCGATAAGACGGAGATGTTGGATTCGATTCCCAGATGCGATCGTTACCTTTATATTTTCTGTGTCTTTATCCGTTTCGTATTTCATTTGAGATTTGTTAATATTATCTTCAATGATTAGAAATTATTTCAACTGTCCTATAAATTTCTGACAGAAAGATCTGTGCAAATTTCATAATGCCAAGACTCATCATTCGAGAGTTTTATTCTGCTTCAGGACAAACACACGAAGATATCATGATTTGCTATTTAGTAAATTAGGTGCAGATTTACCATCGAGTGCTCTTCTATACTCTGGACAACTGAAGTAAGGAACCAACTCGGTGGATACTGCCTTTGTTATTTAGGCAACCGTATAATGATGACAAAACATAAAATTGTTAAGGGTTAGTGTAGGTTTTCTCAGGTTAGGGTTTGGTTAGGTATGTTATTGTTTCTTCACTTTTCGTGAATGTTTTTTATTGTTATAGAGACATTAATTATATAAGATCGGAATAACGCGCAACTATTACATCTGGCTTAGTCACACTTACACTTGTGGTGTACTTAATGGGGAGGGGGACGCCGGAGAGGAATTATTTATTAATACGAAATAATTATAATATTAATACAGTAAACATAACGTTGTAAAGAGAAAAATATTTATTATAAATTTTCATAAGTTTAACATTTATCAATATCAAATCAGAAATATGTCCCTTTCTCACCGTACTACGATCGTTTTAAAAAATTAAACATAATCCTCTTATAAAAAAAAATTAAAGTCATTATTTTTGAAAAAAAAAATTACACTCTAATCTTCCCTTTTTTGAAAATTTATGGTATTTTTTGAGGATATTCAACATTTTTAAATATTTTGTAAAACATACTAAGGATGGTCAGAAAAAGGTCATATTCCTGATTTGATTTTGATAAATCTAAACCTATGTAAATGTAAATAAAAATTCAATAATTATTATTAAAAAAAAATCTTTTTGTGTTCTATAATAAAATTATTATTATGCCGAATTAATAAATAATCCCTCTCCGACGTTCTTCTCTCCCTTGACAATCAAACCACACGACATCACGCCAAAACCACAATAATCGTGATACCTGTTGGAAACAAAATTCAGTGCAGTAGTTCTTCAAGTTTTTTTTGGCGGAACCCAGTTGACTAAATGGGTTTTGAGTGGTAAACTACTTAGAGTAACAATATTACTCCAAGGTAAACGAGTACGAATAAATGCTGTACGATTGTAATGGTGTACTAGCAGCAAACTTAAAACTTTGTATAATAAGGATCTATTAGCAATCTGCTAAAGTAGTCTAATTTGGAATTTAAATAATTTATAAAATTTATTTATTTCTATTTATCTACAGATAATTTAATAAATATTTGCAATTATTATATAGACTGATGTGTATATACTGAAAATTATTAATACATAATATCGTATCGTGAACGCCTCACTAGGAGAACCTATAGTGAGGTGTTGACGTATTTATGATATAGTATTATTGTGAAATGGTCATACGATTATGTTAAAGAATAATAAAAAAAACATATTGTAAAAAATAAAAAATTGATAATGAATTCATTATATTTCATGAACGAGATGTGTTCAAAAGAAAAGGCAAATTTTGTATTTTCGCGGACTGTGTACATTCGATTATCGATTTTTTTTTTTTTTGGTACACATATGTTTATCATATGTTAGCATTATCAGCCATTTTGGATTAGTGGTTTATTTTTGACAACTGTAAAGGTTAGTCACGTTTTGTGTGTTCTTCGATTTTTTACTTTTTCTTATTTTAGTAAAAAATCGAAAAACATCGAGTTTTTGGATTTTTTGAAGAAATGCTGATAAGGACATAGAAAACAAAGCAAATCTAAAATTTCATTTTAATCGGACTGATGATGCCCCACAAAACGGCTATCAAGTTCCGACCAAAACTAGGAAATTCCTCCATGGGATTAACAATTATTAACATTTATTTTCTAAAAAGAATCAATTTTTTTTGAAGAAATGCTGATGAGGACATAGAAAATAAAGCAAATCTAAAATTTCACTTTAATCGGACTGATGATTAAACTTAAATAAAAATCGAAGTACACCCAGAAACGTGACTAACCTTTCCAGTTAAAAATAAACCACTGATCCAAAATGGCTGATAATGCTTAAATGCGTAAATATTGTCATTTTATGTTTGATTTTATATGTAATTTAATATATAGACTATAAATATTACCATCGCGATAAATAGAAAATCTTGCCTCTTCAATGATGGATGACATAGTTGGCAGAGGATTGAACCTGCGACGCCTAGGTGGGACCCCGACGCTTTGGATTGCATAAACAATAACCGATCGAATTTTTGAGTGGTTGTACGCGGATCCAAGTTTCAGAGCCACTTCCCAGGCTTCAAATGCCTGCAAATCCTAGACGCTATTAGCCTTCATAGTGCTTGAATAATTATATTATTTCTAGGTCATAATAACTGGTTAAGTAATTAATTATTCAATTCGGTCATTTTTGTAATTGATCCATTATACCTATCATAATATATGTATGTCTAACTAGGAAATCTAGTTTACCGGAAATAAATTTAAAAATATTAATCTACCACAACTAAAAGCAAAAATAATGTTTTAAATAATAATTAAAAATAACCCTCGCCGCGATTGTTTACCCGTTTTTATTGATTTATTTACGTTGTCTAATTTTTCTCAGCATTTTTTATTAATTCATTTTCTTTCAACAAATAAATTATGATAATAATTTTTTTGTATTAGAATTAATTACTGTGGGTAGCGATATAATATATAAATTTACCAAAAACGATAAGCTAACTTCTGATGGGAAAGCACACCAGAAAGAAGTATTGTTCTGTTTGACAATCGTTGATGCAAAATTCACACATAATGCCAGGACAAATAAATCTTTTTTTTATTTTCGTGGAACGTATGTAATTATTTTGTGGTTTGACATATTTATTAAATAAAAACAAACACTTTGTTTTAAACCACTAATTTATTTTTTCAAATTATCACCAACCGCTTCAGTTTTAAGATTTAGCCTGATGGAGCATTAGATAAGCGAAACCGTTTGGTGATAATTTAAATTTAAAAAAAAAACAGTGGTTTAAAATAAACTGTTTGTTTTATTTCATAAGTCATTATTTGCGTCGTCATATTTAACTAACTAATTAGCCGTTTTACCGCAGGTGTAGGCAGAGAGAATGAACCGTCACACAATTCTGCCTTGGCTGCAACTCCTTGCTTCATTCAGATTTACACATGGTCTCATACATACTGTTAGGTAACACAATAATGTTTTAGCCGCTCGTCGCTAACTTCGCGCTTCGACCAAAAGCGACACGTTTCCGCCCGCCATCGTTGTTTTTGGCCGGCGAGACAAGCGAATCGGACACGGTTTCCGGCCGCCATTACGGCGTGGGCTCGCACTGAGCAAACGCCCGCCATTACCATGGTGCAACCTGAGATCAGCCCTGCTTCTGGCCTCGAGGTGAGTTGAACTGTCTTCCTTTCTTATCACTAGCGGCCAACGTGGATGTTGTCTAGTTCTTCTTCCCCCATTCTTAACACTGACGCCCACGTGGGTGGTTCTCATCACTGACGCTACCTCGTGGGGCCTTCTTAACACTGTTCCTGCAACGAGGGGCCTCACCCCATTG
This sequence comes from Halesus radiatus, assembly GCA_022606495.2. Lineage (NCBI taxonomy): Eukaryota > Metazoa > Arthropoda > Insecta > Trichoptera > Limnephilidae > Halesus > Halesus radiatus. The sequence continues at coordinate 25,502 of JAHDVE020004073.1, forward strand.
CTCTAAACACTGGTCGCCCTCGCGTGGGGCTTTTCGTCCCTTCTTAACACTGGAGCCACAACGTGGGGACCCAACCCCTTCCCCACTTCCTTTCTTAACAATACATTACTCTTCTGTTATTCTGACTCTCACAAGTACTTGATTCGCTTGACAGTACCATGTCTTCCTCGGGCGTCCCCGTCTTCTACAACTTTAATATGATATTTATGTAATGTTGTTGTCATTGTAACATTGTAACAAGGTTACATTCATTACATTTAACATATTATTAATAATCGATTACGTCTAACCTTGATTTAATTGTACCCGGCTAATTGGTAATTGCATACCTGTATAGATAGAATAAGGTGAAATAACAAACATGAACTATTTCTTATCAGCAACAATGTTGACGCTGGAAATAACGATGTGCGTGAAGTATTTCCTAAAGCGGCATTTCATTATCATAAAATAACTATTATCATAAACAAAATTATAGCACCTTCTACATTAAATTTCTGGTAATTAAAAAAAAAGTTTTTGGCTGGAATTGTAGACGAAATTTCGACATGAATTCAAATGTAGCTATTGAAATAGTTTCAAATGGAATCAAGTGAATAAAATTAATTTAACGAGATCAAATTGAAAATTGTAAATTGCAAATAAATTGTAAATAAAAAATATATTTTAAATTGCCCTAATGTTTTTATAGTATACGTAACCAGTAGCATGGATAGTGGTAAGTGCCGTTTACACGTGCAATTAAGTAAGCGATTTAGTAAACTCTTGTATATGTAGTAAAACTTGATCGTGTGCAAGGATGTGCGTACAGCGTCGAGAGGGGTACCTACTTAAGATTAAACATAAAATTATTATGAATAATCGCGATCACAGAAGGCGTTAATTTCTGTATTTTAGAAAAAATATGCTTTATTGCATGTTATGCTTTTAAATATTGAGATTAATTGTTTGTATTTTCATATGAAGCGGTAACTTGGTGATGTGACATTATAATTTAAAAAATAAAACAATAACTTTGTTTACATCACTTTTATTTATACTTTAGCCAACCGGGTTTCGCTACTACCGTAGCTTCGTCAGGGCAGTATAATACTAAACTATGTAGTTTAGTATTAATTTAGTATTATACTGCCCTGACGAAGCTACGGTAGTAGCGAAACCCGGTTGGCTAAAGTATAAATAAAAATGATGTAAACAAAGTTATTGTTTTATTTTTTAAATTAATTGTTTGTTGTACGTTTAAAGCTCAATTTCATCAAGAAACTTATAACAATACATTGCACTAATACGTACAGTATGTGTGTTAACGTTACAATAAATTATTGTACTTTTGTAAGTTTATTGAAGGAATTAAGCTTCAATCCTACAATAACATATTTCAATTAATATTTTGTACGTCCTCCCAACAAATAATTAATATCAATATTTAAAAGCATTAGATATGTGCGAAAAAGTGTTAAACACCATCTGAGATTTGATAATAATTTTTAGTTTAATCTTAACCGAGAAAATATAATCACCTTACGCTCCCCACTCTCTTCGGCATAACAAAGTGCCCCAATTGGGGATGCCATAGTCCCACTAACTCAGGACAGCAGTTTACAAGCAAAACTAAATAATTGACTATCATCTTTTGGCCACTTAATGGGTTTTATTTATAAACAGACTATGTTATGTAAGCATTCGTAACACCACCCAAGTTTGACAAGTATCATTCATGTGCAGACAGTGATTTTCTTTAATTAAGGCAACTTATTCATTTGCCGACTTAATTATGTGAATTTCCTATAACCAATATCACTAGGAAATATGAGAAATAACCTAGGGCAACAGTGCTAATCACCGCACACGTAATTAATTTATGTAACAAACGTTAACGCGTTAACAGAATGGGTGATGTTTACAATACGTTTCGTCTATTATTCATTGCACCCACATTTAATTAGTAGCAAGCTAATAAAGAACATGGAAAACTATTATACATCTTGTTGGTTTTGTTTCTACTTTAAACATTTTAGAATTGCTTAATACGGCGTTTTGTCTTGTTTTTTGACAGATAAATTAATATTTCATAGCTCATTGCTGAAAATGCTGAAGCCGTAAGAATAGAGACATCCCCCTGAAATCAGTGCTGTCTTTTTAAATGTGTCCGGATACTCTTTGTACTTAATTATAATTTTCCAGAAATTATATTTTCAAGTGTTTTTTATTTGCTAATAACATGAATAAAATAAATGTCCAATAAAGCATCAGGTGTACTGTTGAAATATACATAGTTTGAAACCACAGTTCAAAATGGAAGATTTTAAAAAATACATTTAGAAATATAATGTTTCAAAACCAATGGTTCCCTTATCAGGATATAAAGTTCACCGAAAAATAATGATGCATAAATTATTATAAAATAGGAAATTAAAAAAAATCAAGAAGATCAAGAATAAAACTAATTAATACAAAAATAAATTTCAATATATTTAATTATATAATTGAAAATACACTTTGTATATACCACTTTACTTAAAATATATAAATATTTCTACATGTTTCGATAGCAATGCTATCGAAAATGTATTCATTTATTCCTGAAGATGATAGAATTGCTATCGAAACATGTAGAAATATTTATATATTTTAAGTAAAGTGGTATATGCAAAGTGTATTTTCAATTAGATAATTAATAATAATGCCACAAAGTTATCAATCATTTGAAGAAATTATTCAATATATTTATTTATTAAATAGTAGTTAAACACAATGTTTCTTTACCGTTTTATTGAAAATGATACTACAAAGTGATTTTGCATTAATTTAAGGAGTTATTTTTTTTCTTCAATAAATGTACAATTATTTTGTCGCGTCATTTCATTAATAAAATGAATCAGGAATCCTTTGTGTACACCACTGTTTAAAATTAAAATTTTGATGAATATTTTTTTGTTTAAAACCTGATGTTACCAAATTAAAATGATTTCTAAACCGAGTAGGATACTAGGAACACAGGTAGACCGCACTCGTTATATTAACTATATCGTGATTTTAAATCAGTGTGAATACAATTTGTTATCTAAGACATTAGTTTGAACTCCTGTTCAAAGGTCTTTTGTTAAAATGTGACATGTCAATAATGTTTTACTTCCATTTTAATTTGCTTGGAAATCTTTGTATTTTTATCACTGTGTGAATTCGCATGTTAAGGTATTTGTTCATTTGAACACCCCCCATACAAATAACAAGGTGTTTAACAATGCCATGCGAGACTAATTACTGATACCCGCTGTTTTAGAAAACAGTTAATATGCCTTTTGGCACTGAGATGCGAATGCTTTTGTTTATTAGATGGCTTATAAAATATATAATTTATGTAATTTTGAGAAAGCAAAGTTTGTCTAGAGTCTAGACAACACGTAACCTAATATATAATCCATGTGCTAGGGTCTTACCATGAAACTTACGAGAAAAATAAATGAAAAAGTGTTATTCAATGATAATTTGGCATCGATCGAGTTCTAGAAGGTTCCGATATTTCCACACCTATGCCAATCGGGCCATGCAAAGGCCGATTTCTCACGTCGTTGAAGGTAAGAACCGTTAAATATTTTCATTAAAAATATTCAATATTTGCAACATTTTTAAAGGGTGGTATTTTTGTAATTATTTTATTAGACATCTGTAACATTTTACAAACGTAACTACGACTTTCATTTATATTCATACAGTGTGAAACGAAATCAAAGATTGTGGAGTGAATTTATTAACGTTTTTTTGCAGAAAACGTTATTCACCATTATCCCGCGTGCTTCGGGTAATTCCGAATGGCAAGCAAATTGTTTTTCATTCAATTTTGTAGATTGTTACTTTTTTTTTAAATTAAAAAGTGTGCTTTATCTCCAAGGGAAGATACCAAAATGCGATTTATAATAAAGAGTTATTATTCATACGATCAATTTTTTATTTATTTTCATTTTTCTATCACGTGGTCCCCATTACCCCACTCCCCCTGGAAAAATTTGTTGCTATTTTTCTCTGACATAAAAATTCTAGAAGATTCGTTTTCCAGGAATGGAAATCATAATAAACTTTTCCAATAGTATCTACTTTTTATTGAAATGCATGACATTGTTTGTTTAGGTAAGTAACACCTTATATAACCTGCATACGTATAGGTTTCATGTTTGCATAGATACATGCAAGTGGGCAATTGCTTATCGATTTTTTGTTAACCAACACAGATTTACGAAAATATATATATAGTTTTATTTCGTCTTTTTATAGGAAATTAAAATTTATTTATTTTTTTCCAAGTGTGAAAATGATGGTAGAGAAAAAAAAACCTACAATGATGAAAGATGATAGGTGATTTTTTTAACTCATAAAAAGATATCTAATGATGGTCCATCCGAAGGTATTGCAGTTCATAAATATAGGTAATAGTAATACAAATGACGCGTATAACTTATTATCTTTAATTCCATCAGAAAGTGATAACATAGATATCTCGGAAGCCTAGAAACAAATTATTGGTAACAGCGTGTATGAAATTGTTATAAAACTGGTATTGATACTGCTACCACATTCCCACTTCCTGATCTATTAACTCGTACGATATATCCCCATTCCTTTCTCTTTGAACGTTATTTATAGGCAGGTTGGCGGGTACCAATAAATAAATCAAAGAATGGATGTAGTCTCTAAATCCTGGTAAACTGGAGATCAGAAAGGAAAATACCAGGTTTATGGGTGGCGGAAGTGGCGGGCAGTCCATAGAGGTAAAAAACTATGTCCGCCTTAAGAAAAAATAGCGCAAAACATAGATTTTTTTTACATTTCTGATAGAAATGTAAGTTTTTCTGAAAACCTGACCCGGCCACATATAATAAAAAATACTGTAAAGGTATTATTTTCAGCTATATCAAATTTAATGAGGAATGCATCTCGCAAGTCACTCAATAACGAACCCTATTTTTTTTTCTTTAAAAGAAAGACTAAATTCCCCGGTTACGAATAACCTGACAATATTTGAAAATCTTCTACTACCACAGTAAGCGGAAGATGTTGCGTGTATCGTAAATGGAGGACTTAGCCAGCCGAGGAATTGAACTCACGACGCCTGGGTGATGCGATGCCAACTCAGCCAGCGACCATATTGGCTTGTATCGCAGAATTTTAAAAGGAATCAATATTTTTTTGCACTTATTATATTTATTATCGATCGAATCGGTGGGTTCAAATCGGCATGCACAAATAAATTTAATTAATTAGATTTATATAATTTCACAATAAATTCTTTAAACATAATATATAGCAGTGGCGTGCAGTCCACAAATGCTGAAAAACTGAGCCGAACTTAAGAAGGACGTTCCATAAAAAATAAATAAAAAAACATTTTTTTGAAATATGACAAATATCTGACCAAATGTATTATTTTCACGAACTTAGTAAGGAACTTATATACATACATTATATAGATATATTGTATTTCTAAAAATTTCCTTTTATTTTATTTTTGAAATTAGTGTATAGACACCAGAACATCAAGTTCATGGTACTACTGTTGAAATTATTAAATATGTAACAATAAATATTAGTACTCCCCCCCTAAACACGAGAGTTTCTCACTTAGGGAGGTATTAAATTTGAAAAAAGGAAACTAAAATAATTATTTAAATAAATAAATAAAAAATAGTACTTAAATACACTTTTTTTATTACCACGTTCTTAATTATGTCTAATAAATATCTGAAAAAAAAACTTGTACGTTCGTTTATTCAGTTGACCATAACAACCAGTGGAAGATGATAATAAAATAGCCATTTTCAAATAATCAATGCACAATTCATAAAACAACTAGGAAAACTAGACAGCTTACTTTTGGTAATAGAGCAATGCACGCCACTGATGTATATACTTGTGAAACGTACCAGAATCGAAGATACTCTCATTATCAACTCGGAATTGAAACGTTGCTTGAAATGGGTTAAGCCTTGTTTGGCGACTAAATCTGAATCCATGTACATCCCAACCTGTCTCTTCCTCATCTCACTACCTTCAGTCTCACAACTCACCGCAATTGGGGATGCCATAGTCCCACTAGCTCCAGATTATTGGGAGCAGTTTGGACAGTTGTGCGGTATCCACACAAAAAAGAAGACTGCAGTAGAGATGGAGCGACAATTAAAATAGATGGAAAGAGTTAAAATAAAAGACCCTGGGACAAAACCGGAAATACAGGATAGACACGAAAGACATTTGTACCCGGAAGTGGGTAAAGTAAGGCTAAATAAGCAGAGTTTATTTACGAATTTCGGATGGTTTTTATGAAAATCGAATACAGGAAAACCATTAGTACTTTAAAATGTTAACAAATTATAACTTTGAAGAGGGATTAAATTGTACCTAATTGTTGGAAGGCTGAATTACGTAATAAGTATTCCAAAACTATTTACTATTTACAAAAATATTGTACTTCTTCAAAAAATTACGAAATATCTTGTCAACCGAGGATATAAATAGAGTATATTATGCTTTATGCCATTCTCTTTAAGAATATTGGGATGGGGTTCAGCTGCATAAAATTACATAAAACCACTGAATACAACTCAGAAATGCATCATGCATACCATTTTAAAGGTCCACATAAGGACGTCAACAATGGTAATTTTTAAACATTTTGACGTTCCAAGTATACAAAAAATCTTTGCCAAATATGTTCTACTTCATCATCTTAAAAACGACAAGATGGTTATCACTCCTCATAATTATAATACTAGAGCAAAGCAATTAGACATGCTAAATATGATACTACTTTTGAATAAAGAAGCTCTGAATTTTTAGCTGTAAAATTATATAACAAACTCCCACTTACTATCAAACAAAGTAATTCAATCAATAAGTCCAGCAAAACTTGGTTTAAGAGGAACAGCTGCGGTTCCTGTTACACACAAAACTGAATTTTGGATTGCAGGCCAAAATACCCATCCAAACTGAATGATCTATTTTTTTTTTTAATTAAAGGTGTAGTAAATATCTAGTATGGATGAGATGTATTTTATTTATTTTTGTTTTACCTTATGATACATCGGCCATTAAAGGAATTGATTTTATGCGATTTTAGAGGCATCTTTAACAATTATTTTGGGGCTAACTAACGGTGATTTAAAAAAAGTCTTAATCCATCTGCTTTGAAAATATAATGAAATTCAAAATTAATTTTATTTTTAAAATATTAAAATAAGCATTGTGGTGGACATTAAATTAAATTAAAAACGACCAATTTACGGTGGAACACAAATTTGTCATACAGAATTTAAAATATCGACCCCAAAAAACCTTTTTTTAAAAATATTTTATTTTTATTTATGTAATCATACTTAAATATCAAATGTGAAATATTTTTTTAAAAAAAGCACGATAAACCCGCAAATAATTTTCTAAGCAGCCTCTAAATTTATGAAAATTGATTTTTTTCATGACACATACTTTAAAAATTAAAAAAAAATAAATAAAATACTTCTCATCCGTACTACATATTTACTAAAACTTTAATTTAAAAAAAAAAATCATTAGGTTCGGATGGGTATTTTGGCCTCCAATCCAAAATTCAGTTTTGTATGAAATAGGCACCACAACCGTTCCCCTTAAGGAATTAACAGAAGAAGAACTGACTTAAAACAACGTCATAGAAATACCCTACCCAAACCCTGAAGTTGAAATATAGAAGTCGCTGAAACCCCTTATTTAAAACCCAGTTCGCCTCACCACAGGATCTCCCAGTGAGGAGGACTATGAAAAAAAATCTGTAATATATATATACGTATTTGTTGTATTTATACTTAACCTTAAAATGCATAAAATTATACAGAAATTAATAAAAAGAAAAAAAAAAAAAATTTAAAATCACTTCAAAATCTACAGCGCGTAACTTCCACAATGAATAGATTTACCAGCCAGCCTAATGTTAAAGTTTCACCTGCAAAGCGTGATTGACAAATGAGGAAGTAAAAATTGTTTTTTTTTAATCAACAATAATTATTATGATTTTACTTATTACTGGTTGCTAACCGCCGATTTCAACGAAGTAGGAAGAATGAATAAGTTTTATAACATATTTATCTCGGAACTTGATTCAATTTTAATTACGACGAAACGGACAATATAATACATTATTCATACGCGTAATCTACTGTTTAGTAGTTTTCGTTGCTTATTACAGGTATCGTAGATGTTTTTTTTATCGACTGAATTTAGTAATCTCCAATAAAAAGTTATCGAACGAATTGAAGCTAGCATTCTACAATAGGGATCGAATAACTGGCTTCTTTAGCAGATATTAGAAAGGAAGCCAAGGTGTACGTAAAAAGAAGTTGTTCCTTCGGAAGTTAAATGAACAAATTAATAAAAGTGTTAAATATTTTAAATGTTTTGGTAATCATTATGAATAGGTGAAAATATAATTGTCTTTTTTCTGAAATAACAAAAAGTACCAGTACTTGAGCATGGATCTTGCAGAGGAATGACAATAGTTGCTAAACTGAACCCGGTAGAGATTAAGGCGTATGTGTCGTAAAACGGTACCACCACGAACAAGAAAATCTGAGCATATTGTTAATCTGACGTACATGAACGCTATCGAAAAGGGATGGACAGAGAAAGAGAGTATATATATGACGCTCAAATAAATAGAAAAGAAGTCGGAAGACAATGCGTGAATGGTGAGAAAAGGTATGTGTTTGTTCAAGAAACAGTTATGAAGTTCTATCATATCTGGCAACCCAAGCGGAGAAACGTAATGATGGGTCGTTTGCTAGATAAACAATACTGACTTCAGTAGCATTTAAAATAAAGATTTTAGGTAGGCACTGTTGGCGGGTACCTTACCTAATAAGGTTTTTTATCGGTGAGTGAATGTCTGGTCATTAGAAGGCAGTAGAATCAAACATGATGAGGCATTTATAATGGCTTAGTAGTGTGGAGGTACTACCAGCTTTTCAAACAAACGCATACATTACGATGTCTGTATTCTATGGTTTTTTTGTGGGTTCCCAATTTGAGCACGCTTTTTAAAAATCAGTAATTGCTTTAATAAATAATGTACTCAATTACGTCAAGTTAAAATATCAAAGTTCATATATTTTTTTTAAATTACATATTATAGAAAACTTGACCGAAAAAGTACTGTGATAGGTTAGATGTCATAAGAACATCCACTTAATTTTTATAGGTTAATATAAACATAAAACAAGTATAAAACGTATATTTCATTTGAAATTTTCTCTCATGTGGCTTTATCGTTGAGTTCTGGAAAAATCCTTCTTGAGTAATACATTTATCGAAAATTTTACACAGGTGTTGATAATATAGATCTTCGTAAACAAGATTAAAATAATATTATGATGAATATTCTCTTAAACTAGTTTTGTTCAGGCAGTTCAACAAAATAATCAACAGTGATGATTCAATTTCCAGTTTTCAGTCAACAAACATATTGATATTTTCTTATCTTTGACGATGCAGACGTCGAGGATAGCCCTGACCCCTGAGAGGATGATTGTCTAATTTGATAAAACCAGTAAGTTTTGTATCAATATCATTTTAAAACCAGTGAAATCATAAATCTGTGGAGTTTGTAAGTAGCAGAAATGTAGGTATGATAACAGATTCGAGGACATTGCCATTCAATTTAAAAAATAACGTTATTCAGCGGATCAGTTCTTGATTTTTTGGTTATTTTTATAAAAATCCTTAAAGTTGTTGTACATGCTTGGTGCATTTCTCTTTCGATTTGTTAAATCATTGTTCAACATTAAATATTTTGAATGATTGTTAGAAAGATTTTTTTAAAAAGGTTGCGAGTAATGCTGTTAAAAACAAATATTTTACCAATATTTCACGGTTGGTTACGTAATTTGTATTACAAAGTAACAAAATTATTCGATTACGTCAGTTAAGGTTGGGTTCGTTATGTTGTGATGTTACGTTGAGGTAGGTTATGAGTTATAAGATTTAATGCAATAATTTCAAAATACTGTATTTCTAAAAAATTATTGCATAATTCAGCAATATTAATAATACCAAAAAGACGTTAATTTGTACGATTGTAGAACATCCAAATTAACATGTCGACCCCTTGGAATAACAAGGTTCCATCTGACACGGCAATGTTATGCAATAATGAGTCTTAAAGTTACCTTCCATAGAGCACATTATCGCATGACATTGCCATATCAGATGGAACCTTGTTATTCCAAGGGGTCGATGTCTTACAACAGTTTACAAAAAGTAAAACGACGAAACCTATCCCAAGTGGAATAATATTGTTACGAATTATGAAAGTATGTCCATAATTTCTTGTGTATTATTACCAAATTGATTCTGTGGCGTCGGATAATAAATAAGTAGGCAATGCCACTCGGCAGGAAGTGATATCCACTTTGCAAGGCTTTCCGGTTTTGATGCAGAACTTGCCTTGCATGTTATCTGGGATGCAAGACCGGGTTCATTCACCATTACCATCCTGGAATGGAAAATAATTTACCTGACGTTATGTCTTATGTATAAATTTGGATGTATGTGTAGTTCGCCAAAATGGCGGTAAAAAGGAGAACTCCACTAAAGCCTGGTTCGCCGTTCAGCTGGTTTATTATATGGATAGGTAACTGTGGTCTCTGTGCATGATCACTTGCCAGTATTGGCTGAGAATTATTTTGCAATGCGAATCTTCAGTATCCTAAACACTTTTTCAATACCACTTTTCACCATATAAGCAATATAATGCACCCATTTCCGAATTATTCCTGAATTCTTCTGCTCGTTTTAATTTTTCTATAAATTTGAGTATTTGCCATAAATAATGTGTAATTTTAGGACATTTAATTTCCCTTTTTTAAAAATTTAATGTAAATCAAATTTAATAATGTTATTATTAAGTTCTGCAAGTATTTTTAGTTGTTATTATTGTGACAGCTGTTTCGGCGTTTAAGGCCATATAAAAGCCGAAACAGCTGTCACAATAATAACAACTAAAAATACTTGCAGAACTTAATAATAACATTATTAAATTTGATTTACATTAAATTTAAAAAAAAAATTAAGTGAATTAAACACAAAAACAATTAATAGATTTTTCCTTTTTTTTAAATCCTTTTCTCCCTCTTCCCGATATTTCACCAAACAATTTGGCACAAAATGGAAAAAAATGTACTTACCTATCAAATTATTAATTATAAATAAATAAAAATCATAAATAATCAAACGTCTTAAAAATAATCAAAATATTTAAAATAATACAAAATGGCAAAAAACTCAATATGTATGAAAAATCTTTTAAAATTGCTAAGAAATATGATCATAAATAACGTAGGGGAAAGCTTTCCCATAATACATAATTGTGACGAGTTCTGAATTATAAGATTGCGTACCCTGAACATCACATCTGAGCCATCCAACATTTACACCACAGCAGAGGAGAGAAATTTAAAAAAAAAAAAACCTTTAACTTCTGAAAAGGGACCAAGCCAGTGACGCAACGTACTGCAAAACAGCTGTAGGAAAAAGCCTCCGCCAGATACTACGTAATACGGGCCGTGGAGGTGGCACTCTAGCTCTGGCAGATCACCGCATCGGGAAATCAACAGGCCACCGGCAGTCAGTTCAGCCCGCTAACGTGAGAGTGTCGCGTCGGGCGCATGCGCGCGTAGTATCGGCGAATCAGCGAACGAATCGGTGCGTCACAACACAACACCAAAAAAATCTATTTAGAATGTGTTCTATTTATTTTTTTCCTTTTCAACGACGTTTTTTTTGTTGCCGGGTCGTAAAATCAATAAAAAACAATGTAGAGCAATAATTATTCTGTTTTCGCAACACAGATAAACATTTATCTTCCAAACGTTTTCTTGTCGTTCTTTTCACACTAAATAAGTTGTTAACGAAATCACTTGTTTAACAATTACTTCACCTTTTTTTTCAATGCATCTCAGTGATAATTTACCATACCTCTATACCATTTTAACGCAACCCTTCAAAAATAAGCAAATTATCTAAACCATTTGATAATTTGTTGATATTTTGAGTTGTACCAGGCAGCAGGAAGAGTGTATTGATTGTAGCTAACCTCCGATAGGAGAGCACCAGAGCACGATCGAGAATTATTTGATCTCCTTGAAAACATTTCAAATCATTGGATAGTACACTTTGCTATATTTTCTAAGTCAATGAAATAATATCATGTTTGTGCAATCAATCGTAGCGGAAAATTCCAACCTGTTTTCACATTGAAACCATTTTCAAACTTAATCTAAGCTTAAAACCTGAAAGTAAATTAAGCAAGTTATTGTACACGCAAATCATAATATTGCATAATACTAATAACACTCTTAAAAACAAATTAAAATTAACAAAAAACAAACAAGCCTTCAGTCGGTTGGTACTGGTAGGCAGCCGTAGCAATCTAGTTAAAAAGGAAATAAAAAACTAATTATTCTAACATTTCAGGGTTCTTGAGTGCTGATGATAAAAAAATCTAAATAAAAAGTTAGATTTCAATGTCGACAATTTGAGTCATTCTATTCGTGGTGTACCTGTTTGAGAATTGATTCTGAATTCGACCCATTGTGTACCTCTTGAGAATTGAGCCATATTCAATATCTTCAAAAGTGATATCTTCAAGATGGAGTCTGGTGGTATAGTTCGTACCGTCATCCTGATCGGTCTGTTCCTGGTGCTGGTCTGCGACTACTCGACCCTCTTCTCTCAGATGTACCAGTCCTTCAACAGTGCCGGCAACGCGTCGCAGCCCTTCTTCTCCGATGAACCTGGGGAGAGTCAGGTCCGAAGGAGTCCTCCGGCCTTCAGGGAGGACAAGACTGAGTTGGATCTGGACGCAGACCTGGACTTTAAGAATCTCAACCTGTTCGGTGAGTCAAATATTACATATTAATTTAAAATGAAAATGATAAGAACATTGACTGCTCCTATCCAGTACAATCGTGGATTCCCATTTCAGGTTAGTTTAAAAGATGCATAGGAGGGAAAGGAAATGTTGAAGAGGAAGGTTGAGAAGTTGGCTAATCAGATCTGGACATTAAATAGCAATTCGCTAAAAGTTATTTCGCGTGATATTTTTTTTTAATTACTCGTTGCTCTTTCACCAGGGCGATACTATTACTAGTAAGGTCTGTACTGAGGAGTTCAATGATGAGTACGTTGTTGTTGTTATAATTAAATATGTATATTTACAATAAGAATAGTTTTAAACTTGGAGTTCAGCGCTTCCCCTTACGTCTCGGTCCTCAAATGCCTCCAAAATTCCTTTTGTAAGTCCTTTTTTGTGGCTCGTATCGAGATCTCAATGGTTTCCTCTTACGTGATCTTTACTTTTAATTTAAAAAATAAATAAAAAAAAATGTTTACAATCCACCTTAGCCCAGTCAAATAAGGATTTTATGTCGGAATAATTCCCACAGCTGAATTTTAGTACACACGTAAGTTTCGATGTTACATATAAGTATTTTAAAAAATCCTAAAAATTAGACATTAAAGTTTAAGCATCACAAATAATGGGTTTTCGCAAATAACTCGCCTCTTATACATATATATGCATTGCAATTATATTTATATATATATATATATGTCTTTATAAAGGTTATAGAAAACATTATTATATGCAAGTTTTTCGTGAATTTAACCTTAACTAACTAACTAACTAACTAACCATCACCCCGTTTCCCCGCAGGGGTAGGCAGAGAGGACGGACGGCCAAACAACTCGATCTTGGAATACACTTCTTGCCTCATTCACTCTCATACAACGTCTCATACATTATCTTCTGTTATTCCGACTTCTGACATGGCCCGACTCAAGTATTTGATTCACTTGATCGTGCCATGTCTTCCTCAGCCGTCCCCGGCTTCTTCTTCCATTCACATTCGCGTCATACATTCTTCTTACACTCCTTTCTTCGTTCATTCGCTCTACATGCCCGAACCAGCGTCCTTTTCTTAATCTTACTCATTACGCTTACATCAGCGTTCCATTCTTTACGAATCTCAATATTTTTCACACGATCATACATGACTTTACCACACATTCATCTCAGAGGTCTCATTTCTACAGCATTCAGTTTACTTTCATCCTTCCTCTGCCAATTCCATGCCTTACTGCCATACATAAGGGTTGGTATCAACACTCCATTGTGGACTGCTAGCTTCGCTTCTTTGGACAACTTTTTGTTAGCACCAACCGCGTTCAGTCCCCCGTTAATGGAGTTTCCTGCATTCACCCTTCTTTCAATATTCCCATCAGCCTTTCCATCTCTCGTAAACATACTTCCCAAATACACAAACTCTACGACCTGCTCCAAGTATTCATCATTCACAACTAGATAAGAGATTTGAAGTAAAGCGCGGAGAAGGGGTAACATTCACAACTCAGACGATATAGTATAAATACATAGTAATATTGATTTGTGATTTACAAAAATGGATATTGTTCATAAAAATTAACAAAGGCCGATTGGTCAAAAACTGTGAAGTTTTTTTAGTAACGAAATCACTGCAGAAAATCTCTTTTCTCGTAAATTTCTTTAGAATTCTATGTTATAACGTCTTGAACTTCGCACAAAAAGTGTTTCTATTTAATGCAGTTGGCGATGCAATGGGAAGTAATGCAAAATCGTATGTTTTCGGTTTGAGAATTTGTTGTCCTAGAAATATCATAGATGATTTAATTAAATACTACAAGTCGATCACACCTTGGCCTTTCATTATTTATTTTTATAAGCTTGGAAAAAAATAAAGTATCAGACATTAAACAAATATTTAAAGCGCAAAATCTCCTACTTATGAACTCCCTTTCCCATATTTTCATTGTGGCAAATTAAGTTTTTTAGAATATGACCGTAAAACATTTTAATAATTATGTCTGAGCTTTGCAGAATAGAATAAAACACGCATTTTGGTGATGTTTTTTTTTGCGTAAATCGAAACATGCGGCCGATGTACAGCGGGATTTTCAACCTTGTCGCCACCTGCATAAGGAGCGCGTGATTTCGTTAAAATTTTAGCCGGTGGATCGACGAACTAATGAGACAATTCGCCATGTTGCATGAAACCACCATATTGAATCAAAACGTTTACTTAAGCCACTTAACTCTAATGTACGTTTAGTAGCTAGATCAACACCATTTCCTTCCCCAATTGTATATTAAAGAAGCCTAACTTTGTAAGAAGTTTTATTTTTACATTCGGTGGATGATAGAAAACCTGCACTTATACACACATATAGTATGTACAATATATAAGCGCGTACTTACAACATATGTTGTTCAAACATTTTCAAAATTAAGCCCTTATTTTTCAAATTCGACACATTAACTGAAAATTACACACAAACATGTTTTCGTCTCGTTTAATCGTGATTGATTAGGATATGTTCTCAGTTTTTTGTTTTGAAACTATGGAATTATGTTCCATACTATCGGATCTACATTATTCCAGCCGTTGAAAATCAAACAAAATAACTGCACGTCATGCTGCTTACAAAATTAATTGCGTTTATAATTTATTGAAAAGCTACGCTTTTTGTATGAATAATGTGCAAAATGCTTGTCGAATCTAAGGGACACAGTCCCTGGTACAAAGGATAATTTACCACGGTTTCGTTGAAGGCTGTTACCGCTCAGTAAACACAATATCCGCAGAAATTTAACCATGAAAATAGAGGCCAATGATCTTCAGTGTAAAAAATTCCTGTTGTGTTTAAACGTTGGCAGAAAACAGATGTTGGGTGTTTTTTGTATTGCTATTGTTATCCAAACTGCTAGGAAAATCATGTTTTAAAACAGTATCTATCAATTTCCGGAGAATTGTTTACTAAATATTACAACAACAAAAAAACTATTGTGTTAAAATGTTGTTAAAAGAAAGACGTTCAACAGGTTTTGAATAAAATGTCTATTATAATTTCTTCAAATGCTTGGTAACTTTGTGGCATCATTATTAATTATATAAATTGAAAATACACTTTGTATATACCATAAGTAAAGTGGTATATACAAAGTGTATTTTCAATTTATATAATTAAAATGTCTATTATTGTTTTGACCGCTTAGAACGCAGGACAGGGACGCCTGGAGGCCTCTGTCGATTCGACGAATCCAAGGACAAGGGAAAGAAGGTGCACATATATGTGTGTATGTGTTACAATTTAAATCATCTTTTTGTTTAGTCATTTGGGGAATATCAAAACAATAAGAAAAAACAGTCCGAGAAGCGCACTTCCCGTGGTTTTTTTCCTAGAAACAGCACAGGGGATTTAAATTATTCAAGAAATACTGCGGTAGTCATTTATGATCCGATGATTTTTGATTAAATATTAAAGCCGTCATATAATATAATATAATATGACCTGTATATTTTAACGTGGCATCACGTTCACTGGTGAATGCAATTAGTTAGCTATAAGTAGTAATAATTAATAAGATTGTCATTGATAAAAAAAGAACATTGAAAAAAAAGAGAAAAAAAAAATTGTTCAGTGCCCCTGGGGTGACTTTTCACAAAAGCGGCGCTATGTAAATCGATCAAATAATACTATTATTATTATATTAATGTAAAATGTAAAAAAAAACATTTCTTTGTTTATGAATACTGGTTGACCACAGATATATTATTTTATTAAATCAAACGGAAAATTGTTTACATTTCAATTATGTGTCATTTTTTTCTTATCAATTCAATTATCATATTAATCGCGATGTATTATATAAAGAGAAAACAAACTAATACAGCGAAAACATGAAGTATATTTTCATAAACACATTTGGAAAAAAATAAATCTTTTTGATGTTCTGCCCTTTGAATTAATTCTCTCAAGAACAGGAATAGGCCACCTTTATTTGTGCTAGGAGCATTTTTTAATAATAGTGGGATCCAGTATAAAGTATAACGATTACTCATATGAAGATTCGTGTAGAAGTTATCTTACAATTTTTATTGTGTGTTCATTTTATTATAATACAAAAAAAATATATTATACTTTGTGTTATTTTCATTATGGATAGTATTCATATTATTATAAATTTTATATTTTAATTTATAAAATAACAATATTTACTGACTAATTTCTTTACTTTATCATGACTTCTTCTGGTCAAGACATTGATGTTAAACAAATACTAACAACACTTTGAGCTTTATTCAGCATACAAAAGAAGACGATCTAATATATTTTAAAATCAATGATCATATATTGTAAAACAATTCTGTAAATTATCAACAAATGAGAAATTTTCTTATTTGTAGAATGATTAGTTGATCAAGTCTGTAAAAAAAGTGTACCATCAGAGGGAAAAATTGGTAAAAAAATAAAATTTTGTTAATATACCACCGACAAAAAATTGACTTCTTGAGAGTACCGACGTATTGAAGGTCACTCAAATATATTGATTTAAAAGTTATTTATGAGTCACTTAGGAAGATGCATTAATTAAATTGACACATTAGTTCACATTGGTACGATGCATTGACGTCAATTACCTACATATTTAGGTATGCCAGAGATGCAGAAGTGACGGAGGAGTAATCCATTAGCGTTAATCAAAAAAGTAATGTCACCCAAGGTGAAATATCTTTTGTAGTCACCTTATCGACGGTTACCATCAACTTGTCGAGGACATGCAGAGTCATTACTTGTATCGAATTCAATAGTTAAATTCAATTATTTACGGCAAATACTCCAAAATGACAATACCTCCAGCTTTGATGGCAACATGCTACACTGGCGCCCTCTAGTGGCCCGAGTTGTATGAATTGGTTTTGTTCGTATATTTTAATAGATTTTCTGTGAAATATATTAGTAATAAATTATAGAAATCGAGAATTAAAAAAAATAATATTAAGTGACCAACATGTGATTTTACTGTTTTTTTGTTCGTAAATGAAAAAAAATATTAAAGAGGTAATTAGGTTTGCACTAACAGTTATAAGCCTCGCCGATCGATGGTTGCGCTCGGTCTGGTGGATTAAATAGAGAATAAGACTTATAAAAAAAAAATCTTTTTCTTTTCGAATCGTATAATTTAAAAAATTTCATTTAAATAAAACATATATAAATGTCTTCATTAAAGCATATATAAATAAAATAAAATAATGTTTTGAATTGTGATATCTTAAGCCAAAAGATGTCACAAAAATTTCAAAAAAAGTGTTATATTTCCTTCTAATCCACCAGACCGAGCGCGAGCGTCGAGCCGCGAGGCTTATAACTGTTAGTACAAACCAAATAGCCTCTACAATATTTTTTTTAATATGAGAGAAAACGAAGTAAAATCATATGTAGGTTATCTAATATTTATTTTTAGAATTTTCAATTTCTATAAATTATTAAAAATACGTTTCACAGAAAATGCACTTCAATCTATGGAAAACCCAATTCGCTAACGCGGGTCTCTAGAAGCGGGAGTGTAGAATGTTACCATCTAAATGTATGGGAAATGTCAGGAGCTGGAAGTATTGTCATATTTCTACGGTATTTGGTTACGGTCAATCGTATTGAATAAAAACTCGTCGACAGCACAGCAATCGATGAGTGCTGTTTGCAGGATGCAGAATGAAGAAGTGTCGTCAGTATATAGGGTTTAGTAGAACATAGAACTCAGATAGATGGATTGCTTGCATACTGCATCGTTCAAACTTGTTATTCGACTTAAGAATATTGAATAATAAAAAGAAAACGTAGTAAAATTTCAAATATTGAAATTAGATTGTATACATTTGTTGTCTTTTCTCTTTAATGACAATAAGCGGGCAGATAAAATGCTGTTTTTCAGTACCGTTTGGCGAGGATCGGAAGTGTGTGAATATGCACCAATACACACAATATTCAGTTTGTGTTGTTTGAGTCAATTGCTCGACCTATAACCGCCAAAATATTTTACTTTTTACTCAGTCTCGTACCAGTTTTCAATTGGTTTTAAAACTCCTTTTTTTCTAATTGAATATGGAACAGACAATGTGGCTTCTTGTGTTATCAGTAGTCATTAAATTAATGTTTTGACATAGAAATACAACTCCAAAAAAGCTGTGCGAATTTCATGATGCCAGAACTCACTGCTTCCGTATTTTTGTTTCTATATTCAAACCACAGATTTTTTTCTTTAAAGTATAGGTTATTTTATAAAAACATTGATATTACTGTAGCGTTAACGTAGATTCGACCATTTATCTTTATTTATGAAACATAGTACATAATTTAATCATTCTATCATTGGAATACATTGCTTACACTCGTATAATAAGTTGCCTGGGGAATTGAGACATTTGTGCGCTTCGGACAAATCTCGAAATGATCTGATTTTTTTAAATGCTATTTGGAAATTCATTTATCATAGATATCAACTCTGTTTTGATAGCCGTACTTCTTTGCAGATTCTGATGTAGGTATATTTCTCTCTTGTAAAACGTCGTTATATATTTCTATTGTATCTGTATGTTTTGATCCTGTACAATTATTTATGTTATTTTCCTATTGTTTATATATATATTTTAATATTTTCATTTACATGTGTGACTTGAAAACTTTAGGTAGCAAAAATTATCAGTCCCAAAATGAATTGAATTGATAACTCACGGGAATGCAACATTATTGTATGTCTTTAAATAAATAAATAAATTATAATAATGATAATTTTTTAAATAAAACACCCTTAAAATCGGGCGAGTCCATTGGTACAAGTTGGTTAATTTGTGACTATGAATTTTCAGAATCGCGTGTCGGGCGAAGCTAACGTCGGCAAACTCACCAGGAAAATGTTGATAAATTGAAACTTTATAACATAATTTTTGTTATTTGCATTCGATTCGTTTATATTTTCCACCAGATTCAAATATATTTTGACGTTTTTAATTAATTGGTGTGCCGCCAGCAAATACAGTTTTCAGCTTAGAGACTACTTACACCGCGTACTAATGCATTTTTATTAATAAGAACTGTAAACAAAATTTCAAATAACATGGAAAACTTCCTTGATTTAAGGAATTTATTAAGAATCCGCAGACATTAATAATATTGATTTATTTACTTAGCTAAATCGAGAAGAAGTCTAGTGTTTGACTTTCAATACACATTTTTTACTTCTACTACAAAATGCCATGGTTGTTGGTAGGCAATGTATGTTTTATTATAGATTAAAATATAAATTTAAATAAATATTATTTCTATTATATTATGATACGTAAATCGGCAGAACCGGCAATCATAGTCCTGTCACATTAAAATTGGCATTGAATATAATTTTTCTTCGATATGGTTATTACAGTAATCATTTTAAGGCTATCAAAAGAGTTTAACAAAAAAAAAATTGATATACTTGCATTATTAAGCTCGTAACCTTCAATGTTAATAAGTTTTTGTTTTTTGACAAGGATCACTGGTGACCTCAACGTATTTTTCTTAATATCGATTAACTGGGTCAACTTCCAAATAATATCTATTCTAAAAATATACACACTAATTTTATGTTCGCTACCCAATACACAGACTTCATAACTAAGAAAATGAACATGGGCACGTAATTCGGATCCTGCATCGGACAGGCGGGGCTTTCTCAACTAGATTCAAAGAACGCGATGCCATAATACTACCAGCACTGTTTCAAAATTCGAACATATCTTAGTAAATAGTCATATTCCGCTTGGCAACAACGAGCCTAAACCCTTACATATAGAAATAATGGGTCTTAGTTAAAATTTATTGGAAGAACTGGAGATAAACAAAATTATTAACGATCCTAATACAACGTAAATAAATGAAATAAGAAAAAAAAATATATTCTCCACTTCCATGGTCGAGGGGTAAGGCTCTCGACTACGAATCCGAAGGTCGCGGGTTCAAATCCCGGCGTGCGCAAGTAAATTTTATTTAATTGATTTGTGCTGTTTCACAATTAATTACTTTAAAAATAATTTATAGTATATTTGCGCACGTCCCAGAGTGGAAGATACTCTCAGTATCGCCCTGGTGTAAGACCACCATTCAGAATTGAAACGTTGCATGAAATGGCTTTAAGACGTGTTTGGTGACCAGATCTGAATAGCCAGGTATTTCCCCACCTTCCTCTTCTTCTCCTTCCCCTCACCAATACCTTCAGCCTCACAATATTCCCCAATTGGGGATGCCATAGTCTCACTGGCTCCAGACTGTTGGGAGCAGTTGAGACTCTTGTACGATATTCATGTAAAAAAATAAGCTTCCATTTCCTTCGATGTTTTTTCACGAAAAATAAATAACACAATTCCTTAAAGTAATTCAGGGATTTACTACACACATTTAAATTCATTGTCCTAAATAGCATTCACGTCATTATAAAACAATTAAGAAAAATCTGCCATCCTTAAAATTGGGGAAAATAGGTTTGTATTGTAAGTACCTAATAGAATAAATAATTTTATTTATCAGTTATTTTTTGAGTAATTCTGTTTTTACCGAAAATATTAATAAATCATTTCAAATACCATAAAAATAAATATTGGGGTAGGCTAAAACCATTTAAGTATATCGTCGCAATGTGGCCTAGCAAAAAAAAACTTCTCATCCTTAAGATATTTACTAAAACTTTAATTAAAAAAATAGATCATTCCGTTTGGATGGGTATTTTGGCTTCCAATCCAAAATTCAGTTTTGTACGAGACAAGCACAGCAGCCAGCCGTTCCGCTTAAGATATAAAAAATACATTTTTTATATACCACTCCTCCGGTTGTCTTATAAGGTTCGAGGGCCTACTAAATTTTTATGGCATGCATTTCCTTATTCTATCTAACACAGATATTGTTTAATAACAAACTCAAAGATTCTTCCGAAAAATCACGTAGTCCACAGGAATGTTATTTAAGACTACCGCAGATCCGTGAAAAATCATGAGATATTATAATTATTGGATTTGTGAAGCTGAATGTTTTTAAATAAAAAAATTAAAAAAAAACAAACAAAAATCAAAAAAATTGCCGCAGCCAAAATCGAACCCCGATCAACTGCTCGGAAGGCAACTATTTGACTATTACACCACCTACATAAGAACGGTGGCATAAATTAATTATAATGTACCGAAAATATTAACGTTTATTTTTTTAATCATTGAAGAAGATAATATTAACATATCCTTGATGCAGCACGAAACCGAAAAAACAACAGAAAATAAAAAGGTATTACTCGCATCTGGGATTGAAAATTGAAGATTATTTTTTTAATTAATAATTGAAGATTAGAATTAAAATATTAGGTACAGTTTTGTACTATTTACTCACATCACAACTGAAAATATACTGTTTAATTAATACTTATTCATAGAATAACATCTTTCTTCATAGCAGTAACCATAGATAAAGGAATGCCATATAATTATGTCCTAGTACGCACTCCTTGCTTCATCAACATTAATAAAATACTCTGATATTTCGATTATTGACATAAACTGATACAAGCGTTTTATTTACTTGATCGTGTTATATCTCATTGGGGAATCTCTGACTTCTATTCGTATACCGCACATACCTACCTGGTATCAGAACTCCATTGTGGACTGCTAGCCTCGCTTACTTAGACAACTGTTTGCATCTCTATATTTTTAAGGATTAAGCAATTGACAAACGACTCAAAAAACGCTTTTGATTCTTTTACGTTCACGCTCGCGACCATAAGAATGAAAATATAAAGTATGGCGCGCATCTTTCAACTTCAATAATAGCGCCTGCTCTAAACTGCTCCAACTTCTCCTACGATTACCGACAATTACACTATTCAACTACAACCAGATAATTACACTATTCAACTACATTGTCTATTCCCCAATACAGTGGCTTCACACTATGGGAAACAAATACTTTTTTTTCCTGTAAAACTACCTGACTGCTGTTTTATTTAATTTTCCATTTTCATTTCTTGTATTTAAACATACATATATATTTTTAAATTTTGTATTTTATATTTTTAAAGAAAATTAAAAAAATATGTATTATTTCACTTCCCATATTTTATTTATGTAAATATGTAGCTACTATTCATTTAAAAACCCCCCAAACATTAGAAAAAAATGTAATAAAAAAAATAAAAAATCTTTAATCGACGCAAATTCACTTTGTGTAATTATTTTTAAATTCTTATGATTAATATAATTACACGTGTTATTTTTACTATCGAATACATCCATTTAGCTATGAAACGAAGAGAAAAAAGGCGGCAATTATTCGTTAATCTTGGATAATTTTTACTAGATATTCTTATTATTTGTAGGTACATTAATTTGAAGCCTTGCGGTGTGTTGCTCAGACTGCTGGTTGTTCGCCACGCCACTATTCCATTGTCTTATGATAAAAAAGTTTGCTTTAATGAGCTATAATGCTACCTTTGTACAATAATTCTAAGGCTACTTTACAACATAATTCTTTTAGTTCCCAGCAGTCAGATGCATAATGAATAGGTGAAATAATTCGCAGGCCTTTTACAAATTTCCCACAACTGTGTACACAATGGAGATATATTATTTATGAGTGAAAAATGTGGGATACCAACATTTGTAATTATAATTGATTAATGTAATTAATGAATATCAATTCATTATTTCTATATTCTTATAGTCATATTGATCAAATAATATATTATTCTTCTCAAGCACAATTTTTATGATTAGGAATTAAAGCATTTTTTTTTAAATTAATAAACTAAAGTTCTTAAAAACTTAAGACAAGATTTTTTGTGCATAGCGCAAAGGGTAATAATTATTTTTATTAGCCTGAAACACTCATCCAAATTGAAAAAAACCTTTCCGAGCAAAGATAAATGTCGCCGACAGGACTCGAACCTGCACCCTTCTGATGTCCGGTCAGATGTTCTACCGTTGAGCTACGTCGGCTTATCGCAAACCCTCCAAGTTAATCAATATATACTAGTGTTTCATTCAATAATTTCATTTTTTTTTTATTATTTCTGGCTTTCACTCTTCATGGAAGCAATTATTTGGAGAGGGAAGGCGAATTTATAAATTAATTCTATTTAATTAAGCATATATCAGAAAAAAAAGTAGAGTTCAGACTTAGAGATGAGATGTTGAACGGGGGAAAGGCAATTTAGATAAGGCTGGATAGAAGAGAAGATATTTGTTTAGTGAGGGACAACCATATAAACATGTGTTCTAGTGTTCCCAATTCTAGATCACAGAAAAAACAATCTGGGGAGTAAAACACGTGAATTTTAAAAAGATGGGAAGGAATGGAGTAATGTCCAATTCTCACTCGAATAAGATATGAAATTACTTTTTTGGAAAGATGGGTGAATTGTTGAAACTACGGCTTTGATGGGATACCCCTCTGAATACCAAACATTGCGGGATCCCTCTTTAAAGGTAAACAAAATTTCAGAAATGGTATGTGGTTTATTAGGGTAATGTTACGGTTGGATGCTCCATGTTTTGCCAAGGAATCCGATGATGACAACATGTCCATGAATCCAAATTAGAGTTACGGTTTTTTCCAGATTTTTCTATTAAAGGCTATCAGGACTTTCAGCATGGTGATCATCAGTTACGAAGAGGACTCCATGTTTTTCCGATGATGCCAACATGTCCATGAATCCAAATTAGAGTTACGGTTTTTTCCAGATTTTTATATTGAGGCTATCAGGACTCGAATAAGGCATACAAAGTGATCATCAGTATAAAGAAGAGGACTGGATTTAAGTTTTTGGAGGGAACTGAGAGAGTCAGAAAGAACAAGGAAACATTCGATTTTTTTAAAATTATCTATTTGAGGCATTCACTTATTGCAATGCAATCGTCAGAAAATATTGAAAATTGATTTGAAATTAAGTGAAATATTCTGTCATTAGAATTATTGTGATAAACGTTAATATCTATACCACAGTACACAGGAGAGTCTGGAGATTTGGACCCGTCAGTAAATAAAAGAGGAAAGTTGGGCCATTCTGATAAAATAATGTTATTGAACATACTATTGACAGTACGGGCGATGAGATTTTTTTGAAACTATTAATTCACGGTGAAGTTTATTAACATTATGGATTTGTTCCGCGTAATAATTTTTGATCAGGCCGGTTTTACCTCAATACGGATATCTTCAGACCAGCATTATGTTATTTTAATAGATAATTTCACTGTTCATTTTATTTATTTATTTATTTACGGACCAATGTACAATTACACAAAATGCATAACACGAAATAAAATAAACAGGAGCTACATAAAAATAACAGCACATAAATAGTACAAGAATGAAGCAATGACAAAAAGAGGACAAAAATATACATTTGAGAGAACATTCAAGATTATGCGCCATGTGAGTCATATGTCGTAGTATATATTGTTATCTAAATTGAACCAGAACAACTTTAAAACCTGTTCAACTCGGAAAATTTTAACATGAAGCTAATTGAACTAGACCAAATAATGAACATGTGTACAATTCTAGTGCATCGTTAAATTTTTGTATGGTAAATAATATTGAAATATAAGAAATACCCACCAAAGGAAAAATTTAACTGTGTTTCCTCCCTCCTACAATATGGCTTTCTCCTTCCATTCAGCATCCCCAAAGATGACATTGGAACTAAAGGGAAATGATTAAGTCATTTTGACTCGAAAACAGATTCGCTCACATCAATTTTTTACTGATTTCTTCTTACTTACTAAAAAATCATGTAATCTTATTATTGACAAGATTCTAACGTTATTTTAAGGATTTTTTATCGCAATTTTGTCATCAAGCACGCGAGAAATGCTTTAAAAAAAAGTATGACGTGTAACGAAGAGGAAACGGAAGAGCAATGGCCAAAGGTACGACCATCTCATTGAGATCAGAACGATGATGTCATTCCTCGACGACGTTTTAAATATTTTTAGAATTTAATGTTTAGGCTTCTCGTTAGATGTCGTCATTTTTTTGCCGATTGTTTGTATAAAGCTGTTATGCTAATAAAACATGCTCGTGCATAGAAATAAATTGCACACAGTATAAACTGAAAAATGCAGGAACTTTATTTATATACGAGTATACACAATATTATATAGAAATGGTAGATACCGACCAATTTTCTAGATTAAAAAGGAAATCTTAATCTATTTGTGTGTCTTACTAAAACCGTGAGATGCGCAGTCTTTTATACCCGTTAAATATAGGTCAACTGATCTTTTTAAGTATGAACTTTTTAAATGTTAATTGAATTATCTAAATGTACGAGAGCACAGGTCACCCTATTCTTATGTTATTAGTACACTTTATTTCAATTTAATAAAAAAAGAAGGGTTTTAAAACTCGGGTGAAGCCGGGCACTAATAACTAAGGACCGTTATTCAATTGCTTTTTTATGACGTTTTAGAGATATTAATTCTCGAAACAAGCTTAAAGAGTAAATGAAATACTTACCCCACGTCTGCAAAACAACAAGAATAAAATGTTTCAAATGTTTCGCTTCCCACATTAGATAATATAAGAGTACATATACTACGTTATCCGCGTTATCACCATCTTATAGCAACTCACTGCAAAAGTTACCATCGAAAACGTGGGTCTCTTTTGACCTATAGAGTTTAGAGTTATAAATAATACCACATTACTTAACAGTATTATAACTATCAGTTCGCATCACTACTTTTATTTGATATTATCAAATTATCATTATGTAACATCGACCATAAGATTTATTCCATGATGTAAGAGAGACTGTTAAGTGTGTCATGTCGATACTGCATTACGAGAATGCCTACATACGTTATTATGTATGTGTGTTCAGCCGAGTTCTGCAAGGCACAGAACAATGTCGAACACAGTCACGTTTAATGGTGTTATACAACATAGACATGCAACCGGAAGGAACGTTCATTTCGGTACCACGTGGGGCGAAAGTGAAAGTTATAAAATCGAGTTGTTACTGTTCCTACCAGACCTGGTATTATATTGATTACGTTATGCACGTATTACTTTATAGCAGTTTTCGGTGACCTCGATATATATTTTTTAAGTTACGCAAAATAAAAAATATTCGTAGTGATTTATCGGAATATTTTTTAACGTTTTATTTATTTTACTCTGAAACAACAACTAACTGTAAATAAATATCTAAACTTAATATCAAAAAATATGTAACAGCCTGGATCAAAAAACAAGGTATTCGTATTATTCAAAACATGATAAAACCAAACCAAACATAATACAATTCATAAAATACTACGCTTACTTGAGAGTCCCTTATCTCCTTTTCCGTGGGATATAATTTAATATTAGCAAACTTAGTATCTACGAGTATAATTACATGTTTATTATTTTTTAAAGGATTTGCCTACTGTAACCGAAACAAAACAAATAATGCGTTTCTCTTCAAATTCTATACCTAATTTTTATTGCAAAACTAAAACATTAAAACAAAACCAATCAATACACATCAATACTTGTACCATATTTAACACATTCACGTGAACACCTCATCACATGTTCTCGACTATGAATTATATAGGTCACGACACATATAACACTCCATTCACAGTATCACCTCTTCAATCCTACTTTACACTCCACATTATAACACACCATACAAAGCATATACCTTTATTATACTTAAAAAATATTATGTAAAATGGTAATGTGCTCTTATAATAAATAGATATAAATAAATAAATATATTACTAATGTGTTTGAACGGTTTTCAGTGTTTTCTATAGACAACTTAATTATTTCCAAAAGACAGAAAATCTGTTTGTTTCTCTATAATAGCATAAACTCGTCATGGAGGAATTTCTATGTCAACACAACTGTTTTCAGCTCATTTAGTCCCCTTACAGGTAAAACTTAAGTGCCATACTAGCTGCATACCACATAGTAACTTTTACCTTTAATGATACGATTTCAGCTCTACTTAGTTCACAATATCACTTCCACTGTCTGGCAATTAAAAACCCATTTTTAAGTATAGTATTTTTAGATAATTTATCTAAAGGTTATTTTTTAAATATTGAAAAGTAAACGTAGTTTAGAATTTAGGCTTTTTTTGTGTGTGAGCCGTATTCTTCCTCTTACATCTTAAGTCAATGTTTCGTTCTGGAGGAAGTTGAAGAAGAAATGTTGGCCCAAGGAGGAATATTGGCCTAGTACCCTAAAAACATATATATATATATATATATCCAGTAAATAGTTTATTATGCCAATTCCAATTATCGTTCGGCTTTATTTGATTGCTGATTTAAATAAAACGAGATGAATTTAGGAAATATTAATATTAAAACATTTCCATATTCAAAAACGTGTCGGTAAACAATTAATCGGTATTTTGCTTTGGCATATTACAAGTATAATAACTTGACTGATATAATGTCGGAATGAAGGAAACGAGATTCAAAGTAGAAAAACTAAAGATTGAGGAAAACGAAACTCACGACCAATGATTATTTTGTATTTTGTTTTAAACATTCGCCGTTTTGATTAGTTTCGATTGGGTCGCTTATTTTGCTAAAACAAAATCAAGCGCGTTTCTCATACTTTCTTGTTTTCTACTATCCTATCTTCTACATTCCCGTCTTCTCGTTCGTGTCATCATGTAAATGTTTGTGTCCCGTATTCATATCTTCTTTGTTCCTTTTTTGCTACATTTCTGTCTTCTCTTTTCTGTCTTCTCATTACTGTCTTCTAATTCCTGTCATCTTATTCCTGTCTTCTCATTCCTGTCTTCTCATTCCTGTCTTCTCATTCCTGTCTTCTCATTCCTGTCTTCTCATTCCTGTCTTCTCATTCCTGTCTTCTCATTCCTGTCTTCTCATTCCTGTCTTCTCATTCCTTGTTTCTTATTACTGTCTTCTCATTCCTGTCATCTCATTCCTGTCTTCACAACCCTGTCTTCTCATTCATGTCTTCTCATTCTTGTCTCCTCATTCCTGTCTTCTCATTCCTGTCATCTCATCCCTGTCTTCACAACCCTGTCTTCTCATTCATGTCTTCTCATTCTTGTCTTCTCATTGTTGTCTTCTCATTTCTATCTTCTTATATACTCCTGTCTTCTGCATTCCTGTTTCCCATATTTCTGTCTTCTAAAATCACGTATTTTTCAATACTACGCTTCATCTCCACCTGTTCGATTTTATAATCGTGACTTCACCGGGTCTCACAAAAAATATGTATAGATGCTATTACAATATTCATTACACAGGTATCGTTTTTGAAAATCATCAATCAGTGGCTGGAAAATAAATAGTTAATTGTTTTCATGGCAAATTTTAATCTTGGCTCTTGCATAACAGTGGTATTTAGTTTCATCGGTACAAATAAACTTTTTGCGATCAATGAATCAGGCAATCATTGACTCCAAAATAATCATCAGCACTATTCTTCACACTTTCTTCAATTTGAGTAATTGTTATAAGTTATAACAATAACAAGTTGGGTCGAAAGACCGTCTAAGCATTGTCGGCCAAACATCGAACAAAAAATACGGAAGTTTTAAATAATAATGTAGTCATCAATGAAAAAAATAAGTAAAAGCGACGAGGTTATAACGGTAGATATTGGAAGATATTTTTGCCGTTTTATTCGTCTTTTTTGTAGATAGACAATACAATAGGTTTTTGAGTGTACACAAAGCTGCAGTTTCAACGTTCAAAGTGTTAATAAAGATGAATACATTGGCTCTAACAAAATTAATGCACATTGAAAAAAAATACTCTTTGGACCTCTTCAAATTGAAGGTGAACGAATATTGAGACCAATAAAAAGCGGATTCACAATGTAGGTACCTGGGTATACATATATATATATTTTTAATTAAAAAATACAAACATTCCCTGGTTATGAACAACCTGTCGATACTGTAAAAAGTGTTCTTATAAAGTGTTAAGTTGCAGTCGGGATTTTAGACTTATTCTTATACCATGCTGCAAGAAATGGAAACATCAGACTAATAACCAAAAATAATAATATTTCGAATAATTTGTAGCCCCGTTTTGTTAGGTAAACTTGGGTTAGGTTATGTTAAGTAAGATTAGGTGAGGTTAAGTTAGGTTAGGTTAGTTGAGGTTGGGTTAGATGAATCACTATTGCTGGTCGATCACGATCTATCAGATGGGTAGTGGGAACAATTCTATGATAGAATTGGCCGACGAATGTAATTTCTGGTGGACGGTTTATTGCGAGCGTGAAGTTTAGTATTTTGTACAAATACATAAAAGAATACTTTGTCTTTTCTTACCCCACAAACGAAATAGTGAAAGGCAAGAAACATACAAACATGCCTACTCGTAACAGAAGAATAAATATGGTAAATCTCAATTACATAACCAGGGCAAGCGTCGGAAACGAAGGTACACCCGCCGAGGAAGTCTTGTGCGGATAAGTAAAATAGGGTGAATATATTGATAACGACGGCGTTTGCAAATAAATTTTATTTACTTAATTTGTGCTGCTCCACAATTAATTCATTTAAAAATAATATGTCGTATATTTGTTCACGTTCCAGAGTGGATGATACTCTCACTATCGCCCTGGTGAAAGACCACCATTCAGAATTGAAACGTTGCTTGAAATGGCTTTTAGCCGTGTTTGGTGACCAGATCTGAATAGCCAGGTATTTCCCCACCTTCCTCTTCCCCTTATCACTCCCCTCACAATACTTTCAGCTTCACAAAATTCCCCAATTAGGGATGCCATAGTCTCCCTGGCTCCAGACGGTTGGGACCAGTTGGGACTCTTGTGGGGTATTCATATAAAAAAAATTAAAAAACTAGTTAATGTGCCTTGTTCGGTTTTTTTTTTATTGGAATACAGTTATGAAGTTGTGAATTCCTGCTTGTCGTTTGGGTCCCATAATTGATTTTACAGCTTAAGTAATGCCTTATGACGACTATTACTACCTCTAAACAAAGAAAGAAAGAAACATTCATTTGAAAAATTTGTTTTATTTCAAACATTTATTTTTCCAAAATGTATCTAAATAATAAAGTTCTTATGCGGGTACCTACTTGTGTTTTACATGTTGAAAATATTCTATCAATACAAACCTCCTTCTTTTGAATATGTAATCTATGGGCTAACCTCAATACAACATGACGTGTTTAATATTTTTCATAATAATTTTAAAACGTTATAGCAATAGATTTACATATTGGATTTCATTCAACCTACTCTTTAAAATTTCCCGGCACTATTAAGAACAAACTATGCTATTTTCAGCGAAACCGGTAAAGTAATTTTTGACCAAATAAAGCACGCACAGACAAACATTCATTTATATATAGGGATTAATTTAAAAAATATATATTTCCTTCTGTATTAGATTGATAGATCTTTTGCATGTAGGTATAGTACAACATAGTCAAATCAGATCTGTAAGATTCTTACCTCCTGACTCGGAGGTCCTGCGATCAAAACCATGGGAGGTAAAATAAATACGTATATTTAAATAAACCACACGTAGTTCTCAGGTGAAAACAATATTTTCTAATCAAAAACTCAAAACAATGGTAGAATAAGTCCGGGAAGCCCGAGGAAGTCTGGTCATGTCAGGAGTCGGAATAACAGAATAGTATTTATGAGACGATTCATGAATGTGATGAAGCAAGGGATGTGTGCCGAGGCAGTTGTGTGACCTCCTCAATGCCTACCCCTGCATGGAAACGGCGTGAATTAATTAGTTTGTTAAGCATAATCATTATCCTTAATTATCCTATACCATTTATTCCTTATCTCACTTATCCATAAAATTTGTTTATGGTTGAATATTTTATTGTTTATTCTTTTTTTTAACTAATTGTAATTTATAAACAACTTACATAAATCATTGAAGAAGATAATATTAACACATCCCAACTGAACCACGAAACCGAAAAAACAACAGAAAATAAAAAGTTTTCAGTCGCATCTGGGACTCGAACCCAGGACCTCTACCTATCCGGAGTAACCGCTTAACCAACTTAGCTAATGAGACCAGTTCAATTTACGCCATCTACACCGATATCATACTTCAAGTTCAAGACTTGTTAATATTATCCTCCATTTTTTAAATCCCATATTATTGGCTGTTATCCTTACCGTTATCCTTATCGTAACCACTCAACCATGGAGGCCGTCAGAATACGCCATCCTTTACAGATAAATTTAATATGAACACTTTTTATGAACACAATAGCTTCTATAGCTAACGAAGTGTTTCAATTTCACCCGGTTTTACAGCATTACTGAAGATTGCGTAACTGCTTTTTTAGAGGAAGTAAACATAAAAATAATAAAAACAAAAAAATGAAAACATTGGATTTGGAGGCGGTAAAGGCAAGATGAATGATTCAGTACTTTCACCTTCCGAGTTCTAAGTATGCGGAATTCAAATGATTCATATTCAGCAATGCTCATTACAAAATCATCATTTTAACGCGTAATTAACATCACATCTCCCATCGAGATCTTTTTACTTCCGTACTTCGATACGGACCATGATTTTAAAATGAACATTACGATCGTATCTTTGTAGATTGACGGCCGTCCATTAAATGAATCCTCCAATTTTAATCAATTAATATTTACACAATTTGTTCGCATACCTATGTGCGTTTTCTTTGTGTTGTCAATACCCAAATGTTACAACGTTTTCCAAATTAGGGGTGCCAACTAGTGGTAGTTTTAACTAAAGAGCGTTTGTGTAGTAAACTCCCATAAAAAAATATAAGGGAAGAAAACAAACTTGTTTTGTAATTTTACAATAGGTACTTTAAACAGCGTAACATTCAAATTCATGATACTGCTAATACTGCCTATAGTAATGATCCCATACATGCGTTATGAATTCCGCACGTATAGGAATTTCAGTCCTAAGATACAGTTCGTACAAAACATACCACGGCGTTACAGCGAAAGACGTGCGAACATTGAGAATCTTCACACAGCGGGGGTGCGCAGCGACTATGGGATTTGTCAATCCCAAGTATGTACGTAATAGTACTTGGAACAATTAACAGATTTTTTTGTTGTGTGATTATTTTGTTTTTAGTTGTTGTTAAAATAAGTTATAACTGTAGATGTTACTTTTTTGTTGCTGTGTTTCCAAAATATGCTAGCCTTGGCCAGTATGTAAAAACGAGCATTTCTAAAATAACGTAAATCGTGATTTTCGCATTATTATTATTTTTTTACTTTTCACATTATATTCTCTAGACACGGACGTTTTAATGAATCGCCGAATTTTATCTCTTTGCTAGGTTGTGTTTAAATTTATTCACTGTTGTTGTGATGTGATAAATCTCCTTGAGACCTAAGGAAAAGACCAACATAAGAATTTCTCATATATCTAGGCGATTTTTAGGGCTGGAAAATACATGCATTACACTCATTATAGGTAATATTTTTTGATTTCAGTGGCATTCTGTGGAAATTATAAAAAAAAATTATCCAACAGAGGGGATTTTTTTCCCTTTTTAATATTCGATTGAACTCCCACTGAGATTGGCCACTAACTGCCACTGGTGTCAACGTCCCACGGAACAGGGGCGCTACATCCCAAAGCGATACTTTGACTATGTCACAAGTGCTCTTCACTGACTCATGTATCTGGATGCTCCTCTTCTGTTCCCGAGTCTTCTCATTCGTCTGAGCAGTCAGTTCACCTTTTCCTTGGTCTGCCCCTAGCACATTTCGATTGGAGTACCCACTTGGTCAGGCCATGATCTATGCATTTTGCGCAAAAAACGTGCTAATTTTATCTGTTCATTTTAGGTTAGGCACCACCCACGCCTTACTTTTAATCAATACCCTCAGTTCACAAGAATTTAAAATAAATTTATCAACACTGAAATAATATTTGCAGTTGCAAAATATTTATAGCCGGTTTTTATTGTGTGTGTGTGTGTTTTTTTTTAAATTTATTTATTTAAAATCAAATTCACTAAATTGCATTCACAATAAATTTAAAATATTTGATCTTGAGTCTTAAAAGCATTTGCTTTGTCGCTGTCATACTTACTTGTCTCTGTCAATATTGCACTTTAGCAGAATAGACGAGTTTTTTTTTTCATTTGGCTGTAATTTAGTAAGCTTCGCCAATTAACAACTTTTTTCACAACCGAAAATTGACAATTTTGGCGACGAACCTTGACTTGGTCAGCTGCATAAATGTCAGCAGAATGTTTTCTCGATTACAGGGGATATCATCACGGTCATTGTAAAAAAAAACTCCAGTTAAAATGATTTTTCAATCTATAGTAATCTAGATTTGAAGGGCCTCTTAATGCCTTTTTAATTGGTGACGAGTAGAAAACAGGCAAAATTTCTTACTTTCATTTCTAACACAGGTACAAAACAAACATGTCATTTAGGAAAATTTGCTTATTTAGGTAATAACATATTATAATGATAACGTCTTTCTGTCCGTCAAATAAATAAATAAGTTTAAAATGTTATATGCATTATATTCCATCAAATTAATCGTACTTTGTCGTGCCTCTTAAAATGGCAGCATTTCACAAGTAGGTATATCACCACATCAACAATCATGAGCTAGGTATTATACTTTAATTTTATAAATTTATTGAAATTGATGATGTCAACGGGGCGCGCTTGGTTTGACTGGCTCTGAGATTCTGACGTACAATTATGATCACCTACCATAAGGAAGATGAACTAAACTACCCACATCATAATGCGTATCTTATTTACCCTTAATTGTTTGATGGATCTTAAAGGAATATGTAGGCCACCAATGCAAATTGACAACGTTTTAATCGAAATGAGATCAATCGTTGTTATTTCCTTTCCAAATACAAAGCAATCAACAAGCAGATGATTGTAAACATGGCGTGACCTCTATCCGTGAGCATTATAAACCTGTCTTAAGTTTTTGGTCCACGGCATCTCCTCTGTAACAATTCTGAAAAAAAATCTTACGTCTTTATTACCGCCTCGTTTTTGGCCACAATTACGTAATGCAGTCGGGCTCAATTGGATACTTTCTCTTGATAAATTACCATAATACTGCCGGTCGGACGGAACGCGGAAGTAGGTAATCTTGGTTTTGCGTTATGTAATTCAACTGTTTTCAGCATTGATGAATGTATAAGACGTAAACCATAAATTTTCACCCATTTTTCGCACGATCTGGTTTTGAATATTTTGAAGAAAATGTAGTGTTCGGTGTTTGTTAACCTTGTTTGGTAAACCATATCAAAAACGCAATAGAACCCTACAACATTCCTATTGTGTCACCAAACCAATGTTATGCTTGCTCTACTTACGTATATTTTCAGTTAGATTTTCGGAAGAGATTGAGCCCAATTACTGCCTCTTCTTTTTCGTTTTGCATAATTGTTAACTCACTATCGAAAATATATAGAAATTATAAGAAAAAAGTAACACGATTTAAACTCGATACTAAATAGTATGTTACTTCATTGCCTAAAATACAAGTCATTGACGCGATCTTGGTAGAGGACAACAGATCGCTGTGTTTTAAAATTGATTGCACGAAGAGTAGTAAGTATTTTTGTGTGAATCATTTGTAGTACATCTCGTATGTGTGAGTCTTGAGGTTACATGCTTCACACGGAGTTGTAATAAAATATTCTGCTCATAATTCTGAGACCAGCAAGTGCATTTGTGGACTACTGGTTTCAAGGAAAAAGTACAAATAATAACGTAACAACAAAAATTCTGTGGAGCACCTTGAAAACTCAAGAATTGCAACCACCAGCATCGAACCAAAAATGGATGCATCACTATCACAAAACAATATCTAATCCAGCGTGTTTTTAGTTGCACCATTTTATTTTAAGTGGCATTATTTCTTCACGTTTGCCGTACTATTTGAAGCGCGACCCCAGTTGATTTATTCATCTATTCATCTGCATTTATTGGGGTCGAGGGAATCCCAAAGGGTTGTAAACCAATGCTATTTACTTCTTGCAGTCTACGTTAAAAAAGGCATGTTACAAATTCGTTTTATTGATTTAATTACAAACATATTATTTTTAAAATTAATACGAAATTTTCGCTTCGTTTCCGAAACATGTTGATATTTATATATTAAACAGTGATATACATAAAGTATTTCGTATTCATTTTATTAATAATGCACCACAAAGTAATTATACTTTTACTGAAGAAAATATACAATTGTCCCTCGTTAAAACTTAAGCACATAACAGTGGCTGAGTTGGCATCGCGTTTGGGTCTCACCAAGGCGTCGTGAATTCAATTCCTAGGCTGGCTTAGTCCTCCATTACGACACAAGCAAGACCTTCCGCTTAATGTGATGGTAGCAGGAGATTTTCAAATATTGTCAGGTTATTCGTAACAAGGGAATGTTGTTTGTCTTTCTTTAAAAAAAAACAGATTGACGCACCTACTCATTATATTATCTTTTCCAGCGGTCGGGTGGGTCATAAAAGAGGGTTCCCTTACTTTTTGTTTTTGAGTTGTATCAAAACCATGCGCCTCGAATTCGACCAAGTATAAATAACATCATATTGTTTGGATTCATTGTGTACTCGTATAAGTAATCGTGCAGATAATCGACATTAAACATTTTGTATAAACGCGAACGATGAAACTTACCGTTTTATTATATCATCTATAAACATACTTCAATCACTAACACGTGGAAATTAAAATATAATGAAAATTAAAATTAAAATTAAAATACGATGAATAAAAGATTTACTATAAGCGTCAAACTCCTCATGGCCATCGTATAATTATTTCTACAGGTTTCAGACTTGAATTGATTCACACTTAATTACAGGTTGAAAAAAAATTATTTTTACGATAATTTACATTTAGATTTATTGTTATTTTATGTATAATCGAATGGTTTTATTAAAAGTCCTGAGATCACCATCATGAAATAATAAAAAACGCGTTCAGTTAAAAAAAAAAATTTTTTTTCCTCATGTTGTGATCCTTTGGAATTTAATGTTGAAAACAATATGACGCTTTTCTTTTTTAAGATATTTATTTATGTAATTATTTTAGTTTTTTTTTTTTTTAGTTTAACCAACAAACAAAATATTAAATAATTAACATTATGAAATAACACTTCGCAAGGGTAGTGTTTTTTGTCAAGATTTTTTTTTAAACTTCCAGCGTATCATCTAGACATATTCTTTCAAATGGTATTTTTACCACTCCATGGGTAGGACCATTCTCTTCAGAAACTTGTCTATAAACTAAATTGAGCTATACAAAAAAAAAATCTGAGCTGTTTTATAAACACTGGTTTTAACAATAGACCACAATTAAAAAAAACCCATTCCAGCGACAAACAAACCTTATGTTTTGACTTCAACCAGGAAGTTTACGAAGTGATTTTGATCTGATGTATTCTCTACGGAAATCTTACTTTTAAAGTAAACTTATACTGCAGTTTGAAAATGGCCTTGAACGCCGAAACAGCTGCCACAATAATAAAAATACTCGCAGAACTTAATAACACCAATATTAACCTTTATTTAATATAAATTTAAAAAAATTAAAATGGAGTTGTACGAATTAAACACAAAAACAGTTGATATTTTTGATTATTTTTTTTTTTTAAATCAATGAAGAAATAATTGTTTAAAAAAAATGTTTAACGTGTTTTAATATTTTTTCAAAAAGCTGGTTGTGGATAGCGTATCACATTCTGAAGAAAACAGAGCAAAAAAATGTTCTCAACAAAATGATTTTCAAAATGAGTTTATCAATATCAACATTAGTAAAATTTTCAACACCGCTTCCCTCACCACAATAAAATCCATGGTGTATAATAATTTTAAAAGCAATAAATCACATTTTATCCTTCTACGCGGCTTCCTATATCAAACTGCTTAATAAATAAATAAATTAAATAAAACAACCACTTTGCTATGAACAACGAATGTATTTTATTTCAACGCCAATTGATTTCGCTTAGATCGTGCACCTTTTCTGTATCTATAACCGATAACTCCATGTTATTCTTTAAAAATAATAAAATTAAGAGTTAATTTCTATAGCGCACTTTTGTGTAGATTCACCTCAAGTGGGCTTTACACTAACTAACCTAATATATTTAGAAAATAACATATATACTTTAAATATACGTACGAATTAAAACTATGACATGAAATATTCATGATCAGCCAATTGGCTTTGAAATAAAATAAATTCGCGGTTTATAATAAAGTGATTGCTTCTTATGAATATACGAATATATGTATATTTGACGGCCTCCGTGGTCGAGGGGTAAGGCTCTCGACTACGAATCCGAAGAACGCGGGTTCAAATCCCGGCGTGCAGTAATTTTTATTTAATTAATTTGTGTTGTTTCACAATTAATTCATTTATAAATAATATATAGTATATTCGCCCACGTTCCATAGTGGAAGATACTCCCAGTATCGCCCTGGTGAAAGACCACCATTCAGAATTGAAACATTGCTTGAAATGGCTTTTAGCCGTGTTTGGTGACCAGATCTGAATAGCCAGGTATTTCCCATTTTCCCCGCCTTCCTCTTCCCCTTCTCCATCCCCTCCCCAATACTTTCAGCCTCACAACATTCCCCAATTGGAATGCCATAGTCTCACTGGCTCCAGACGGTTGGGAGCAGTTTGGGACTCTTGTGTGGTATTCATATATAAAAAAAATAAATAAATGCACAATAATAGTGAACACCAAAGCACACGTTGTTCTAGTGAGGTGTTCATGATACACAACATACGAGTATAAACCATTTACCACTGGTACACTGGACATTGTTCTTACTTTGCACTACACAATATAAATGTAATGATTTTTTTTATTTCTTAAATATGATATAATTTATCTGTAAAATAAATAGAAGTACCTAAATAAATAAATTTATGTTTTTTAATCATGTACCGATGTTCACACAACTGATGTTGATGCATAACTTGGCCAAATCAAAATGAGAAAATTAATCACGGACAGACCGGCGAAGGTAACGTATTGTGTTTCACAAGTTTCTCAAGGCGAGGTAATGCCTTCCACTATTATAACCACGTGTCGAGTCAGTGCACTTAATCCTTGTGGAGTCGGGTCAGTTTTTTCAGTCTGGAACTTGATGCCAGTTCCGGTAGCCTTGAGGTATTGTGTTGCCTTTCTGATCGCCGCATCACGAGTCCAATCTCAACACAATGATTGTATTTCCTTATTACAAGCACTTTTAATACTATTTTTTTATTATTATTTTAAGGCATTGTTAAACTGTGATGAAGCCACAGGACTATGATCTATTTAGAGCAGATTTGAAGAGATACATTTTGTTTTAAATTTTGTTTTTATTTCCAATGCCCGAAGAAGTTATCGAATATTTTAATGGTGAGTTCTAATGAATCCTTCAAAGTTTCCAGACTTACTAATAAGCTGTTAACATGTTAAATTGTTTTCTTTAATATTGAGGAAAGGCCATACTCATTAGGAGATGATTGTCAGTTTAAAAAAAAACTATATTTATTAGATGTACCTATTTATTTACAGTTTAATCTGAGGATGTAAGAATTTCGTTTTGTGCTTTGTTCCCACAATTAACGGGAGAGGGACGTCGGAGAGTTATTATTTATTAAATCAAAATAATTATAATATTATTGTGCAATACGATTAACATGATGTTTTTAAAGAGAAAAATATTTACTTCGTTTTTTTTTTAAATTTGCATGGGCTAAGCATTTATCAAAACATAATCGGAAATGTTACACATTTCTGACCGTTCTACGCATGTTTTACAAAAACATTTAAAAAGTTGAATATCCTCAAAAAATGCTGTGAAGGTTTTTCTGGAACTTGTCGTTAAGATAAATTTTAAAAAAAGAACAGTGTGTGGTTTAATTTTTTTATGAACACTACGTAACTTTAATGTTTTTTTTTGTAATGCGGATTACAAATCTTTGTTTATGTTTATTTACAAAAACGCAACGATAAAGGATCAAAAATACTTTTCTCTACTGTAAAAATCATATTCGTATTTTAAATACTTTATAAAACATACATTTTGATAAATGCTAAACCTATGTAAATTTATAAAATATTTTATAAATATTTTTCTATTTAAAAACATTATGTTTATCGTATGGCACAATACTATTATCATTATTTTGAATTAATAAATAATAACTCTCCGACGTCCCTCTCGCCCTTAAAAAAAAAAACAAAAAACAAAATGAGGTTTGAGCATTACTAAGCATTTGGAATGAATAATATTAGTTATTTTGTTAGCAACACGTTTTTCTGGGTTCTTATCAATTCGGCAATCCCGTTTGGTGGCGTAAGCCTGAAAAAAAAACAACAACGCGTGGTAATAAGTCTTACCAATTCTGACGTAATGTTATACAGAATGCCAGTTGTGCCAAACACTAATGGATAAAATATGCAGATTGGTAGGTTGTCTATATACAAAAAAAAAACTAGAACACCTTGAAGGA
This sequence comes from Halesus radiatus, assembly GCA_022606495.2. Lineage (NCBI taxonomy): Eukaryota > Metazoa > Arthropoda > Insecta > Trichoptera > Limnephilidae > Halesus > Halesus radiatus. Next base: position 65,918 of record JAHDVE020004073.1, read on the forward strand.
GATAGGCAGGAATGGGCAATAGGCACCCAGAGATAACGAAGGAATAATTATCGTTTCAACAGTATACGAGTGTGTACAATACACGTATTAAAATATATGTATATGAAGAGTAATGGCAAAACTTCTTTACGGAGTAATTTGTCGTAGCTGGTTTGTTGTTTTAATAATAAAAAAATATCTGGTTGAGAAAATTAACATGTTGTCTGCATTTAATTTCAAATATTTTATCATACGAAAATTCCACGTGGGTTCGTTTTTTTATTCTTCCATATAACCTAAGTTTAAAAGAGTTTTATTTGCGTTAAGAAAATAGTTTATTTAGAATAAATGTTTATTACACTTTAATTGCGTATTTATTTATTTAGTACAGAATCCATATTTGAAAAATGTTTTGACCGTCAAACTAGAAAGATTTTACCGTGGCTGTCAAATTTAAATGTTCGTGAAATGATTATACTCGTTAAATAAAACGAACACTTTGTTTAAAACCATTAATTTATTTTTAATTTAACACTAACTGATTTCGGTTATATCGAGCTTCATCAGGGTAAAATTTGAAAATAAACAAAAATACATGGTCAATTTTTAATTATTAATTATTTTTATGGAAATTGAAAAACATTATTTTAATATTTAATCATTGTAGAAAATAATATTAACAAAAGATAAATGAAACGTGAAAACGGAAAAAGCGACAGAAAAAAAAAATGGAGAATAATATTGACAAATCTTGAATTTGAGATATAATATCGATGAAGATGACATAAATTGAACTGATCTCAGTAGCTAAGTTGGTTAAGCGGTTGTCCGGATAAGCAGAGGTCCTGGGTTCGAGTCCCAGATGCGATCTTTTTATTTTCTGTCGTTTTTTTTCCGTTTTCACATTTCATTTACGTTATGTTAATATTATTTTCCACAATGATTAAAAATACATAGAGTGAGCATATTTATATATAGTTGGGATACACAAAAGGAAGGAAGAATTTAAAAATAAATTGGTGGTTTTAAACACAGTGCTTGTTTAGTTAATAAATATTTGAAATCACAAAGTGATTGCTTTCTACGAAAAAAGATTATATTAGTAGTTGACGCCAATATAATACACACAGGTGAATTTTCACAAAATGGCGCTATACAAATCATCAAATTATTATTATTATTATTATTATTATATACATAGATTTCATTGATGCAATACAACCAATATTGATATTACATTATATAATTAAAATAAAAAGGCGAATAACTACATAACTATCAATTAATTAATCGAAAATGCAAAATGCCAAAGTATTGCAAGAAATTCAGATTTTTTTTATATATAAATTACAACACACACTTACCCCTTACAAAATAAATGCAAACTTACTAACAGGTCGATAACTTTACGAATACAATATATGACGGCCTCCATGGCTCTCGACTACGAATCCAAAGGTCGCGGGTTCAAATCCTGGCGTGCGCACGTAAATTTTATTTAATTAATTTGTGCTGTTTCACAATTAATTAATTTAAAAATAACATGTAGTATATTTGAACACGTTCCAGAGTGGAAAATCTGGTGAATATCGCCCTGGTGAAAGACCACCATTCAGAATTGAAACGTTACTTGAAATGGTAGTATTCAGAGTGGAAGATACTCTCAGTATCGCCCTGGTGAAAGAACACCATTCGAAATTGAAACGTTGCTTGAAATGGCTTTTAGCCGTGTTTGGTGACCAGATCTGAATAGTCAGGTATTTCCCCTTTTCCCTACCTTCCTCTCCCCTTCTCCATCCCCTCCCGCCTCACGACATTCCCCAATTGGGAATGCCATAGTCTTACTGGCTCCAGACGGTTGAGAGCAGTTTGGGACTCTTGTGTGGTATTCAAATAAAAAATAATAAAAAAAACTCGTATTTGCACACGTTCCAGATTGGAAGTTCTGGTGAAAAAAAATCTGGTGAATATCGCCCTGGTGAAAGACCACTATTCAGAATTGAAACGTTACTTGAAATAGCTTTAAGCCGTGTTTGGTGACCAGATCTGAATAGCCAGATATTTCCCCGCCTTCCTCTTTCCTTTCTTCTTCCCCTCCCCAATACCTTTAGCCTCACAACATTCCCCAATTTCGAATGCCATAGTCTCACTAGCTCCAGACGGTCGGGCGCAGTTGGGATTCTTGTGCGGTATTCATATAAAAATAATTTTAAAAATATATGAATTTTAATATACCAAATGCGGAATATACTAATACACAAATACACAATTTCAATACACATAAGACAAGTTGAAAACTACCCAATATAGATAGTCTTCTACACAATAAAATCACTAAGCAGTAAACGAAACGTTGACTATAACGTATTTTATTTTTGTTGTATCTGTTCAAATATAAAACTAAGAATGTGGGTCTTTAAATGTGGTTTACATGACCATCTTAGATCATACGACGTACGTCTTGAACACTTCAAGATTAATTCATTTAAAACTTGAAGGCAAATTATTGATTTAATCTTTATACAAAATAATTCACAGTCATCTAGATACTATATGAAATAAATGTATCTAATTCCTATTGTTAAAGACACAATATCACAATCCACCTGGTTACTTTCAGAAATTACATTGCCTACTTTAGACCTCTACCTCAAATGTGTCGAATGTATACGGGTAATATGATAGAGTGTGCTAATGTAGACATTCTGTACAGTTTCAGAAAAAAATATCCTGCTATTACTTAAAAATGTGTAACAATGATTGGGCTAATTATATGATGTATAACTCACGTCACTCTTTGTGTCTCTTGTTTCATTGAGTGAGTTTTTGTAGTTTAATGTTTTGTGTATCCTTTTTCTGATTATTTGTAATGTGTGTACATTAACTGAGTTTTTGTAACTGGATCTGTGAAAACCCAGTATAAATAAATAAATACGGGTTTCAATGTTCTTAGCAAATGATTAAAGGATATCAGGATTAGTAGGTAGATACATTGAACATGCCAATGAATATTGCCTCAAGTTAACGGACCAAAAATGATATAAAAGAAAATAAATTACCTGTATATAAAATAAAACTGGGTTTATGTGTTTTTTTTATTTTTTTTTATTTGAATATTATAGAATAAATAAATGCATGTGAAAACATGTAGTGCTATGTGCTACTTACGAGATGAATATATTATTCATATTTGATGTTTGATGTTAGTTGTCTTTGCAATTTTTTTTTTTTATATGAATACCGGACAAGAGTCCCAAACTGCTCCCAACCGTCTGGAGCCAGTGAGACTATGGCATTCCCACTTGGGGAATGTTGTGAGGCTGAAGGTATTGGGGAGGGGAAGGAGAAGGGGGAGAGGAAGGTGGGGAAAAGGGTAAATACCTGGCTATTCAGATCTGGTCACCAAACACGGCTAAAAGCCATTTCAAGCAACGTTTCAATTCTGAATGGTGGTCTTTCACCAGGGCGATACTGAGAGTATCTTCCACTCTGGAACGTGCGCAAATATACTATATATTATTTTTAAATGAATTAATTGTGAAACAACACAAATTAATTAAATAAAAATTACTTGCGCACGCCGGGATTTGAACCCGCGACCTTCGGATTCGTAGTCGAGAGCCTTACCCCTCGACCATGGAGGCCGTCAATGCGTTAAATATGCAAACTGTATAAAATACAACATGTGAAATCCCACCAAAGGTTTGTTGACACCTGCGTGAGGATGACTTTTAATTTTTATATGAAATTCCCATATCAGGAGGCATATATTATTAACCGCGTTGTTTTTCCTTGTTTTTAGTATGCGAAATGTGTTCTCAGTGGCTGTGTTCAAATCCGCAAATAGTGCTATGTTTCTTAATCGTTCTTCTTTAATCCTAAACCTTCCGGCGTTCAGCTTTAAATGCGGAACGGGAATATAAGAAATTTGTTTCCTTTTAATTATGAACTCCCTTAAATGTATCATTTCTACTGCGATTTTGTGTTTACCCTTCTTAAGTGCCTTACGTAGGCACATATTGATAAAATCTTTCGATAAGCAGAGACACAACTCTGTATTGATAAGTCAAACTACCAGATTGAAATATTAATCAGAAAAAAGATTGTGATTTAAAGCAGCATTGATCTATAGACAAGCGAACTACTCAACCTTGGAAATGAAATAAATATACCGATAGTTAATATTGCTTCGTACTTCAACTAGGCGTCCACGAGTGGGGGAAAACCCGTAGGGAAGTTTTCATATTGGTAGTTGCTTAAGATGTTTTTTTATTTCCAATTCGTAAAATGTTGAATACGAACTTTGCGTCTAAAAAATTCAAATAACCCAATATTAACGACATTATTTATTTACACGAGTAGTGATTACCCAATTGGAACATATAGGGAACATTTTATTTAATGCGTAGAGACTCGCTTGGATTATGCGAAGAAATAATCATAATAATAATATCTTTATTGTAGTTTATTTAACTATACTTACTTTTAGTAAATTTAACTATAACTAAAAGACATGTATAAAATAATAATGTAAGTGTACAGTGGTTTATAAAGTAAAATAGAAAATAATATAATATCAGTTATAGTTGAAGTTTCACATAACCCGCCGCATTAGGCTAGCCTGTGTTGAGGCAGTAATTTTGAAAATTATTTTATATTTTTAAAATACCTATGAATATATATTTATATTAAGATATGCTTCGTAAATCGTTGAATCTATAATTTCGAAGTTGGGTGAGTGCACCGGTAAATGCCATATCATTACTTTTAATGCAATTTTTTACATTGTGTTTGAATTTTTTTTGTGAATCAGATTTTTTTATGCTAACCGGAAGAATGTTGTAAATTTTTGTCACAAAGTACCTAAAATTTCGTTGCCCAAAAGTAGTGTGAATTACAGGAATTTGGAGTAAATCTTTGTTGGCATTTCTACTGATACGAGTGTTTAATCTTTTTTTAAGTATTTACCTTTGTTTGAATGTGAGGATTGTTTTAGCGTAAATCTGCCGAACGTCAAATACTCTCATTGTATTGTATTAAAGATTAAGTTAGAGTCTGTAATTAGAGGAAGCTTAAGGGTTATTTTTATAATCGTTTTCTGTGCCTTTATGATTGGGTCTAGTGCAGATGAAGTACCACCTCCCCATGCTATGATACCATACTCAATAATAGATTGACGGACCGCAAAATAAATCTTTTTCAAGTGTTGCAAGTCGAGAAAGTTTCGTAGCCGGGTAGTACCTAACTACCCGAAGTAGTACTTATGAAAATTTTAAAAAAACGTATGTGATATATTTCGTATGAGAAGAAATCAGAAAAAACAATTCAGCCACTTGTTCCACCGTCTCGCCATTAATTTAATCTTTCTTCTTGTTTTTGCTTGTTAAAAGTAGTAATGGATATAACGTGGTATTAATTCATTTAAGGCTTCTAGTTAGCCATGAGGCATTCACCGCCATTCTCTTTTCGTTTTGCTACTAGATACTCGCAATCATCGTAATTCTAACAAACAGTTGTTAGCACGCACTATTGCAAACGATCGAAGGATTTGCACGAATCTACCAATTTTGACGCCTTCGAACGACAACCAACTAAATCGAACAATTGATGTTTCCAGTAACATATGGCCCAGGTAACAATGGTGTATCTTTCGTAGTAAGTATTTCATATTAGTATATTCTGACCTAAGAATACCTACATACAAAATCTAAGTCATACAAAATATATTTTCAGTTTATGATATATGCGAAGCTTTGAACCTAAGCTCCATTCTTTAACTTAATATTACACAGCTTTGTTTGCTAAGGTACCAGCGACGCGTGATTTACATTAAATATTTGTAAATTGTTTTATTTAAAAAATAAACCTTAGGCAATTAAATAAATTGCTTTAATAGTTGATATAAAAAGACATTGAAAACTGAAAACGCTTTCTACGGGCCTCTTTCGTACGAAACTGATTAACTGAACTACGTACCTTGAATTCGGTATATAGGACAAATCAACACACGTACGAATCGGTACTTTTTAAAAGCGATATAAAGACATAAATAGTATGAAAAAAATACTTCCCTTTATATCTAATCTAACCTAACCCAACACACGACTTTTATTTATTTTTTTATAAGTAAAAAAAAAAAACATACTTAAAAAATGGTTAACTAGGTTAGGTTAGATCAGATTTTTAGGATGGTTTTTTTTCATACTCTTAATGACTTTATATCATATTTAAAAGTGTTCCAATTCATACGTGTATTTAATTATCATGGAACCATCTTGTAGATACATTCCACGTTAAATTCATTAAGTACAAACCAAATTCCTGATTAATCCAATATAATAAAATTGCACAACATCAGCGATTACTCGTTTGATTTTTCCAGTAGATAATAGCAATGCTTTTTCAATGTTTTTTTTTCTAGTTTGTTTTTTAATGGAAGTGATTTGATGATTAGATTGATCAGATATTAATATGATGCCAAATATACTGTTGAACTATGCTGTATTATCCCATTTTGGATTCTCATTAAGGACTACTTCTGAATGTTGCTAACTGAAGCAAAATTATTCTTGTTACAGGTGGCCAGAGCAGGTCGGAGGTCATAGCCACTATAAAGAACGCCTGCCTTCCGAAGCTCATTTGTGAGTTGAGCGCCGGTGCAGCCAAGCGAAAGCTATCGGAGAGCGAGACTTCTTTACTGAAACTCATCAGGTACGGATCACTTCTAAGTTTATGTTCTCCTTGTTTTAGGGTTATCAAAGTGATATGGAGGGACAAAGTAGAGCGATATCCGTTAAACCAGGAGTGCTGTCAAGAGTGTCAAGGTGTTTTCACTTTTCAGCACAAAAATCAAAAGAATACTGTTCAACGCATTCTACACTTCACAGAGATGTAAACGTATACAGAATACATCAGAACTGTGGGTAAATTACATTGCATCCCAATGGCATAAGCTAAAACTCAATAATAATCGCCAACTATTCCGTTTGCCGAGATACTGGAGCGCTATGGAAATTTACATGGTTATTTTTATCGATATCGTACTTCAAATCTAAGACTTTCCAATATTATATGAGAGGTCCTGGGTTCGATTCCGAGATGCGATTAATACCTTTTTCATTTCTTGTGTCTTTTCTTCTCATGTTTCATTTGAGATTTGACAATATTATCTTCTTCAATGATCATAAAAATAATAATGTATGTAAAAAAAAAAATTAACGGATTCGTAATGGTTCTCGAATAACACTGCAATTATTGTAGTATTTATTTTTCGTACATTTAAAACTTTGTAATTTTCACACCATATTGCTCCTATAGACGGAACAGTTATATACCCTATCAAGGACTTTATACATGTAATATATACTTCAATACATAGATATTCATTTATAACAATTTCCAACCGCTCCAGTTACTTCCGACTAAATTTATCTAACTTGTTGGTGCATTGAACTGATCTAAATGCCCTTGGTATCCGTATACTTCCAATAGTAGTGTTGAATTAATTTTTTTCTTGTTTTCCGTCCCTTCAATTCCACGACTGGCGGTTACAGGGAATATTTCTGTTTTGTCGCTGTTCATAGAGTACCAACCCTCTAAAATGCGACTACAGCGCCCTTGAGGTGATTTTTCGCAAAAACGGCGCTATACAAGTCATCCAACTATTATTATTATTACGCTCATCATTATGCAATGTCGTCATTGGTTGGAGAAGAAGACACCCACAAAATAGATAATCGGTCATAATACTTACTACTTAACTTAATACTTGCTACTTAACCTAAGCGATTTATCATCTAGGCGCACAGTGAACGATTTAGTATGTCTCTTCAAAATAGCAAATGGCAGATTGGACGCCCTGGATTTAACGAGCCTTGTTACCCTGCATGTACCCAGCCGAAACACGAGACAGACGGCTCTGTATAACAATCCATCGTCTTCTAATAATTATTTCGTGAACTCTCCTATTCAAAGATTGCACAGACTTGGTAATGAGTTCAGTTCAATTGATGTTTACCGTTACAACACTGTGTCCAAGCTAAAAATCAGTTTATTTGAATGTTTTTATTAAATTTATTAAGTTTTTTGTTTTTTTGTTTTTTGTTTTTCATATGCATCGTTTTTTATTGCAATTTTTTTTATTTATGTTATGTTTCTGCAAAATACCCAATCAGGTATAATAAAGGCATGCTGTTTTATAAAAACGTATATTATAAACTGTTCATATTTTACAACGTCATGGTAATTATAATTCTGCTGCCTTTATTACCCACCTATTGCGCTGAAACTAGCTACTTACATAGTATCTACCTTCTCACTTCTTTTATGCTTATGTTATTATATTATGCACTAAACTACTTCTTATACTCTTTTGTACAACCTGCTGTTATAATGTAACCACAGGATAAACTATTATTCATTGTGATAATTACGCTGTAACTACATACTGTTATATTGTATCTACTTACTTCTTTTACACCTATTTATTATTTTATGTGTACATTATTGTATTCCCAAATAAAACTATGTGACAAATGTATCATCATGTAAAAGCCTTCTAGGCGTGAATAAATAAATAAATAAATAAATAATTAAATAATCTCAAGCGTGTTTCCACTATAAAAGATCTTGGAATCGTGTATGAAAGTAAACATGCATTTCGTGTTCATATCGAGGGGGTATTCCAAACTGCATTAAATTTTTTAATGATTTTTGGGATACCCGTACTCTTAGAATATTTACTCCTTAGTAGGCTGGATAGTGTATCGGCTATTTGGAATCCTCACGAGGTGGGGTGCTCCCCTTCATTTTGGACAGGGTTCAAAACATTTTTTGATTTCTCTACTTGAGGGAGTTCGGCTACTATCCGTAGCTTAATCAAACTATCTTTCATCACGGCATGCTCGGATTTCACTCCCTGCAGCTCGGAAGAGAAGGGTATGCCACTACCTATTTTTTTGGACGCTTGGGAGGCTGTGTAGAGAATTCAGCTATTTTGGAGCGCATAAGTCTCTATGTTCCTCATGACTATCTAAGACAGCATCGTCATAGATTATCCTATCTCCCCACCTGTAGGACCAATCTGCCAAAGTTTCCAAGGTGGGGATGAGTATTTTGCTCCTGAAAAAAATCTCACAAGATATAGACATATTTTCCGTCAGTGAGGAGAGATTCAAAAGTGAAATAATTTTGATTCTTGAAAACATCTCTCCTCATTGATGCGATCTTCACCACTGCCATCAAAGACGCTAGTTCCAAAGACAACTGCCGACTGTGGGAAGAAAAAAGTAAAAAGACGAAGAAGTTAATCAGAATTTATTTTTTTCAGGTTTTATCTTTTTAGCAACTCATTACCTAGCACTTTGTTCCTTATTTACGAGATTTAACGAACAATAATCATTATTTCTGAATTAATTTATCATTAATTTATCATTAATTTAACAGCTTTTTTGTTATTGTTATTTTGCATTCTACGAAATAAACACGTTCATCGTGTTCCAGAAAGAACTTTAAGGTTTTATTAACATTTAATTAAAACTAATTAAAAAGTTTAACATATGTAAAATACCCGATTAGGACAGTATTAAAGTACCTACCCGATCACGGGATTAACCAATCCAAGTAGAATTTTAAAACATCGCTTTAAAAACACTCGGGAATTCACAGAAAATCTTTAGCGATATCTACCGGAAATTTAAACAAAGTGCGTAAAAATGCAAATAATAACCGGTTTCTCACGTGTGTGGGTATATGAAAACCTTTTTGGTTTTGTTTTGGTTCGTTTGTTTTTTTTTATGTGGGTGCCGCACATACGTCTCAATAGAATAGAGTCGGACAGTATCCTTAATTTGGGGAATTTTGTGAGGCTGATGAGAATGGGGAGGGGAAGAAGAGATGGGGAAGACAAGTTGGGAAGTACCAGAATTTTTCGGCCGGCCACTAAACACGGCCATTTTCAGGGAGGTTTTTATTCTGAATGGTGGCCTTCTACTAAGGCGATACTGAGAGTATCTCCCCCTATAATAAAGGTTTCATATATTACTAAACTTGATACTAAATTTGTTTATGTGGGGTTTCCTTTACATCTCAACAAATTTACTCTATATTCAACCACCCTGAATGTTCTCCACAAGGCATGACTTGTCCCATTTATAGTCATTTTCAACGAAGTGCCTTCTGAATTCTAACAATACGAAAGAAGGGTTATGTAAATTTACAAAAATAAATCAGAAAAAAAAAATTTATCATTGGGGATAATATTAACAACTCTCAAAATGATACACGAAACCGAAAAGACACAGAAAAGAAAAAGATAACAGTAGCAACTGGGACTCGAGCATGTTGCATTTTGAGAATTGTTAATATTATTTTCAACGGTTAAAAACCATATATTTCTATGAGGTTTATAAGCCTCAAAAAGTTTTTACAAAAATTAAAATGTTTGTGGAAGAAACCATGTAAATTAAATAACACTTTATTTGCTAAATCGGATTTCGAACCTAATACCTCCGGGTTAAAAATTTAGGACATTACCTCTCTGCCACAGAGGTCGTCAAATAATGATTGTAAAAATACAGGAAATGGATGACACAACTACTCTTGTCTCGTTGGATTGTCCAGATTCCCATTAAAAGTTAACGATGATTGTGATTAAAGATTATCTAACAGCTTCTTGGTCTTGCTACTATTAGTGGAAGAGCGGAATCTTATCGAGGGAAAGCTACAGTGGAAAATTACTCATTTCCGTGTTGAGTGCACTCAACAGAAGGAACATTAGCACAAGAGAAGGATATATTTAACAAAGTTCTGCACGATCTTATTGTATTACTTGTTTTAATATTATAATAAGATTGAACACGACTTGCAGATCGCCAACGTACAAACAGGAGTTCACCTCGGCTAAATTAATCATATTAAGTTAACGATATTTACGATGACAAGTTACCGACATTATCGATAAAACCTTTATCAAAATCGTAACGTTGCTTGGAAGGGCTATGGCAGTATTCTGATACTACAACCTTCACTTTCACATCCCGTGGAGTACATACAATTAAGTGGAATAAAATAACGCATTTGTTTTACGCGTTTTTTGTTTCAAATAATAGCTGTAGGTTAGATTTTATTATGTACAGTGTACGTACGTACACACTAGATACGGACGTTAACTTACACAAATATTGCGTAAGTTAACGGCCGGCACCCAAAAATACCCACTTTGCAGGTTTCCAATTCAAGAAATACCACGAATGATTTATCTGTAAATTTTATTAGAGTAATTAGGAAAATTGTAAGGCTCAGTTTGGAAGGTGGGCCTCTGGAGCAAAAATAAGTGGATATTACTCCCACATTCCTCACTGGTTCAGGCCGCAAGAGACCTCTTAATCTCAGGATTCCGTGGGACGAGCGTGGTAAATGTTGTTTCATACATTGGGAGGATGAAATAAATCCCTGTTTTGTAAATAAATCCTTATTAAAATTTAAACCAAATTTGGTAAAGAGTTAAGAGAGAAGAAGCGGCTAAAATGAGTTTTAGTATTGGCTTTTAACGTTGGTTCAGCGTCGGCATCCTTGGTGGTTCTCATCAGCACGTTCCGTTGTTCCGATTCCCTCCAAACACTTCTTGAGGTATGTTGATCCTCTACCTCGGGATTGCACCATATTAACCTGGCGACTTACTTCCGATATTTAAGATACAACTCCTCTCCAAGGATACGCCTTCTGGCATCCTTTCACGACGAACATTGTTAATGGCAAACAGCAAACAGAAAAGAGCAAAGAGCACACAGTAAACAGCAAACAGAAAACAGAAACTCCGCGCCGCTTCAGCGGTAGGTCCCAAGAAAACTATATTGCATACCTTCTTTTATTCTTCCGTTTCCTTCTTTCAACGATTACCGGTAGAGTTCTTGACTATAGATATGAATATGATACTTACCCGGCTGTCATGTAAAGCTGCATTCACTCCTTTAAATAATTATGTTACAAAAGGTTTCATAAGATAATAATCATCAAACTGTATTCTTCACATTTCTATATGAAACACATACTGGAATTTTAGGTAAAACGCCCAAAATTCTTTCACTGGTTTTCAAGCTGGACCTATTTTCAGACATTTTGAGATATGTTGCATAAAATTTAATGATTACAGTTTGAGGATATTTGGCCTGTGAAATCTGTTGAATTTTCCTAACTGCCCGTGTAGAATTTACAGATAAATCATTTACAGTATTGCTTGAGTTATCAACCTGCTAACTGAAGTTTAAGAGCACTTTTAAGTGCTGGTCCTTAATATAGTATAATATGATAGGCTGTCACTGATTTGCACCACTTGTGTAAAAATATTCTCAATATAATAATTAACCTATTAATGTAGAAGCAGTTCAGTATTTTATAGGGGTGGCAAAACATTTTGGATGGGAATAACATTTAAGGATACAGGTTTTTGCATTGTTTTTTTACACGCGCCTTTAACATAATGCCAAAACACACCTGAAGTGTTTTGTTTAAAAATCAACACCGGGCACCTGTTAATAACATAATATATTTATTTGCATGCCATCGGAGATGGAGTCTTGTATGTATTTCTCAGCATCTAAGTATTCATATGAATAATAAAACTAAATATTACGCCAGAACGCGGAAGGAAAAATTCTTACGCATTTGCTGCAGACTTTCTCTGACTTGTGATTTATTTTACTCTATTCGTACGGTTGTTATGCAAAGGAAATATGCTTGCATAATACCTTAAATAATCACAGCGACATGAATAACATTAACACCGCAGTAAACGGAGCAGATGAGTTCCGCAAAACAAGAAGATTGAAATAACATAGCGAACGTATTCGTGAGGGCGTGGACACTTACCGACAGAATATCTTTTCATTTCATCATAAAATTATGTTAATCTTTAACACTCCTGAGCAGTTAAATTAATTTTATTTTCGATTTTGTGTTCGGTTTGTCACGTTACTCCATAATAATTAAAGAAATGGTGCGTAAATCGTAATGAATTAATTAAAAACACATGGATAATGCTCAAATAGGGCGGATACAAAATTTTTGTACAGTGAAAAAAAATGTTAATAATTTTATTTTATTTATTTACGTTATAAACAGTATTTCAAAAGTATTAAACAGTGTTATTGAGATGTACCATTTTCCAATAAAATAACGAGATTTAAAATTGAGGAAAAAAATGGATAAAATAACAATATAATGTAAGCAGTTTTCAAAGGTGCTTTTCTTTAATGCCCTAAAAAGTGTAATTATGAAATAATCTTCTTTTTCTATTATATAAAGAAGAATGTCCTGGGCGGGCGGTGTGTTTGTTTTGTATGCAAATCTACCGTTTTATTCCTAGCTTGATAAAAATTTGCACACTTGACCTACAAAAAAAGAGGAAGGTCACTGTCTACACGAGCTTTCGAAAAACCACTCCCATCCCCCTTTCGTATTTGTTACGTTTTGATGAAATTTTGTACACTTGAATAAGAGGAAAATTTATGGTAGGGGTGAGGAGTAGTAGTAGGAGTAGGGTTAGGGATTATATAACTTTTCTCCAAACTATTAATAATTCCGGTCAAAGCCGGGCACTTCAGTTAGTAAATAATATGTGTAATTATTGTCATTAATATAAATATAATTACAATTTTTCATGATTATACCGTCACATATTGCAAATGTACCCACAATATACATTCAATAATGTTGAAATTTATAGGTACCTACCTAAATTAATATTTTTATTAGCACAAATTAAAACTTTACTTTTTATTCGCTTTTATTTTTAAGCATAACAGAGGATCGTACAGTTGGTTTTAAAGCTTTTTTTCCTTGCTTAATTTTATAAGGAAACCTATCCGATAAAAACTTGACGAGCGTAAATATCTCTCAAGCCGAGCTTACCAAAGCAATTGAAATACCGGCCCATAAAATGATGTTATGTATTCGTAAGTCATTCACCAAGACCTAACAGACTATCAATAAATTCAATGTTCATAGCTTTCACTTGAATTCATTGAACTCATTTTAATATTTATACGTACTTAACTAAAAAAAAATAAGCGCACTTAACATCCAAACAGCCAAAACTCTCGGACGGTGAGCTCTTGTTCTATTTAATTTACAAAAAAAGGAACATTTTTCAGCAAATAATAGGTCAATGAAACTTTTTTCACTCTCAAAGCCACTCTTATATTATGTTCTGTGGAGCTTTTAAAATATTCATTTTTCTGTCAAACGAATTTGATAGGACGCCATTATATTCTTAATTTCACATTATTAAATTATTTAGAATTTTTTTTTTATATGAATACCCCACAAGAGTCCCAACTGCTCCCAACCATCTGGAGCCAGTGAGACTATGGCATCCCCAATTGGGGAATGTTGTGGGAGGAGAAGGGGAAATGGAAGGTGGGGTAAATATCTGGCTATTCAGATCTGATCACCAAACACGGCTAAAAGCCATTTCAAGCAACGTTTCAATTCTGAATGGTGGTCTTTCACCAGGGCAATACTGAGAGTATCTTCCACTCTGGGTATGATATCTGTATAGCATTATTTTAAATCTAGTTAATTGAAAATCATAATTAATTTAGGTTAGTGACCGAGTGGTTCAAAGCAACGAGATCCCACCTTGGAATTGCGGGTTCAGTCCAGTCTTGTTTCACTAGTTTAGTTCTCCCATATTGTATGAAATTTTCCGCTCATGAATATACGAGCATATGTTTTTAGTAATCCGAGAACGTTTGTCTTTCTTAAAAAGAAATAACCAAATTTAAAAAAAGAGTCATAATTTTTTTTCTAATAAAATAAACTTGTTACGGATTTAATGAATCGTAAAAACTACGATTCATTTATTGCATTACATCATACCTTTCCAATACAATCTACATCGCAAGATCTAATAGAAATAACTTTGATGAAAGAATTAATCTAATATGAACTGTAAAGTTTTTTTATCGGAATTAATATATGATATAAGCGATGATTATTTTTTAAATTGTGTTTTTAAGTTGGCTTTATATTTATTAGCCATTAATATTGCGTGGCCTTTCCAATTTCAATACATAAAAAAAACTGCATTGATGAAAATTCTTTATGATACAATAATAATTTTTCATTTATGCATTAAAAATAAATATTTTAAACAAAATATATATACAGGGTCTGTCGCAAATGAATCGAGAAAAAAATCCTGACTGCGCTAGAAGGGGTAGCGGGATGCGCCGAGTGGTGGGGATGGTAAGGGGAAGTCGCAGCTACCAAACGCGCCGCTGCTCAGTCCTCTCCGAACAACGGTAGAGCTCACAGTGATCGCCGCAAAGTGTGTTTTGTCGTTGCGTCGGAAATCAAAGTGCAACATTTCCTGGAGCAGCGGGTAGCCATCAAATTCTACGTTCAGCTGAAAAAAACCGGTATCGAGACCCTGGCCATTATTTGGGAAGCTTTTGGAGATGAATCCATGTCACAGCCAAGAGTTTACGAGTGGCACAAACAATTCCAAAACGGCCGGGAATCAATTGAAGACGATGTTCGCGTTAGACGACCGTCAACTTCCAAAACTGATGACATCATCACAAAAATGAGGGAAATGTTAGTCTGATCGTCGTCTCAGTGTCCGCTTAATAGCGGAGAAGTGCAACATGACAAAGAAACGGTTGGGCGAAAGGATTCGCCGCGTTCGAAAGGAGATCGCCAACACCTGGATTTTACATCACGACAATGCCCTCTCACACTCAGCTCTCGTCGTTCACGAGTTCCTCACATTTGGAGACGTTGGATGGGGTGAAAACCGCTTCGACGCAGTGCCTTAAGGGGGTTCCGTCTTCTGCCTCCCAGGGTGCCTTCCAAGACTGGAAGAAATGCTTCAAAAAGTGTATTGACGCCCAAGGGGCGCATTTTGAAGAATATTAAGTGTTTTAATAATAAGTGTTTGTACGTTTATTGGCAATATATTTTCAGAAAAAAAATAACAGACCCTGTATTTGATAAAGGTGGTTAGTTTCTTTGCTCTTAATCCACAGATTGTGGGTTTTAAGCCCAGGAAATGTATTTGAATGTAAATAACATTGGTATTCGATTTTATGTTTGTACCTCTTTCCTAGTGAAAGAACGTCGACAGTCCCTGTGATAGATCATCACCCAATATACGTGGTTTTCTTGAAATAGGTTTAGCGTTGTTTATTGACCAGATCTGAAAAGATAGGGTTTTTTCAATCGCCTTATTCTTCTTCCTCTACCCTAAGTCCTTTAAGACATCATAGGTCATATGATCAACTGGCTTCGAGCAATCGGTTACTCTGGTGCAATATCTCATAAATGCAAGATTTTAAAAAATAATGGGTTTTTATTGTGTACTTTATAAGTGGCGGTTCGTAGATCACTAAACAGATCGTAAAAATAATTTTATTGGTATGGTTTCGCCAAGTGTTAGGACTTTTCTGTCATCTTCATTAAATTCCCCATTTACCTTCTCCCTACCGATCCCGTTTACTTAAAAGCTTTGAAATGAATAGATAATGTAATGATCTCTTTTTCCATTTCAGCGACACATCTCTCGGGACGATTGCGGAAGTGACGTCAAAATATCACTTTGCCGCACATATGGGACAGCTCATTTCCGGAATGGACGGAACCGGATGTCACAATTTCTACACCACGTGTCCACTTCCGGGACTTCAGGTGCTAGAGATGATGAAGAAGGTGCGCATGCGGTGAAACTTGCCGGAAACAACCCCAAGCGGAAACGGATAAAAGGGATGGCTTGTAAGGAGCCATGCGGAAATTCCTAAAGAAGGATGAGATTTGTTTAATTTTTGATGATATACAATATGATCATGCCCTTATTTCGTGGAACGGATATGGAGATTTTTTATAAAGCCTCCTCACTGAGGATGGAGGAATTGATTCCCATTGGAAAATTAATATATTTAACCTCTAAACTGGATAGCTACACCTTTTGGGTTTGATGTAACTACTCTATAATATAATCGAATGTTTATTCAATTAATGTCAAATATCTGGCACGCATTAAAATAATCATATCTTTAACTTTAAAATGCGTTAAGCTTAGAATTCTAGAGGAAAAACTTACAATTTTGCTATATTAGAGTAGATCCAATTATAACTGTGTAAAATGCTTGTCTTCAATAAGACATGCAAATTCGTATCTGGAAAGAAAACAATTATCTTATTTTATTAATTAAGCTCGATTCTTCGAGTGAATGTCATTTAAATATATTACCTACGTAGGAACTGTGATATAGAGTTTAATCTTATAAGTATTTATCTAATCGAAAGTGATCTTTGTTTAATTCCGGACATTGAAATAATTATCATAGACTATATTTAATCCACTTCATTTACAAAACAATTACTAAAAATGTCGGAAATCCCCGATGGAATATTTATATTATAATAATTTTTTAGATGGAAACACCTTTGCTCTTTTTTAAATACGCATCAAGGTAAAGCATCTAAGATTTTATTATTTTAATAATATTATAAATAATTTTCCTCACTTTGAAATAAACAAAACAAAAAATTTAAAAGCATGAAGAATAGAGACTACAGGAAAACTATAAAAAATATTCACGCAAGTTCAAGTCCGCTATTTGAATTTGCATAATTATTGTATTACAATACGCACATAACAAGACTATTTTATAACTTTAAAAGTATACATAAATTTTGATTCCTGAAACTTAAATCATTTTTATTTCTAGAAACAATATGTTCTTATCCATTACATGAAAATGTCGACCAATATATTTCGATATTAATTAATTATGTAATTGAATGATGGAATAATATTTTGGTAGGAATTGTGAAAAAATCCCAAGCTATGATTTTAATTTTAACATGCTGTACATACTTTAATTAGGTATAATATTCTAACCTATCTATTTTTATAATAGTATGTAGGTATACCATAATCATTGCAGGCCGAATTATGTGCAATGTAGCGTAAATAGAACTATAATCTATACTGAAAAGTTAGAAATACTTAATTAGGTACCACCTAGTCATGTAAGTATAAATAATTTTTTGATCACAAAGCATTACAAACAATAACATTACATACTTTTAGACTATTGTCTAACAAAATTAATACAAAATGTAGCACGAGTAACAAACACTTTTATATTTCCAGTAAATTTTTAATTCAAAAATCGTTTTTGTATGACAAAGAAGATTTTTGAATTAAGAATTAATTAAGATGTGCGTCCGTACGTCGTTTTCGTAATACAAAGTTGCGTCGAATATCACGGGTGCAAATAAGATGACACTACGATAGGATCTGTTAAGAAAGGATCTACTACTAGATGGTTGTCTTTCTTATACTCATGTGTTGCTACGTTCGCTATCTCACTTTCTCTAATGACGTCTAAAATTTTCGGGAAACAATGAATTGATTGTTTCCCGAACAACTTATTGTATTATGTATAATATTAAGTAATTTTCTTGTATCTACGAATGAAATATTACTGGTGTTTACCGTGTTTTTTTTACTGGTGTTTGTGAAATGGTAACACGTTTTCATCACACAAGAGGGCATTTTGGCAATTATTTGTATAATTTGGTTACAGACAGCAGACAATCTCACACAACGCGTGACAGTTTAATATTAAATCAGAGTACGGAAATTACCGTATCTTTTGCTTGCCATTTTGTGAGCTATACAGCGGGTCGATTGATTATAATGTCATTGATTCCAAATGGTTTTTTCAGCGGTCAATTCCAAGTTAAAGCAAATACATTTATTTCTCCAAAAAAATTCGAAAGAAATAAAATTTCAAAATCAAGCTATTTAATACACAAAAAATGCGTATAAAAATAATTGAACATTGAAACTAAACCATCAATGATATAATAAATATATTTTACAGTATTTTCGATTTTGTGTAAATTGTATCTATGTGAACATCAATTTTGAGAAAGTGTTGAAGTTGATATAATATTCAGTAGATATAAAAATAAATATGTTAATTTGCAACATTCAAAACAAAAAAAAACAGCAAACTCTCATAAACTAGACTTATACTTCTCACAAAACCTTTGGCAAAAGATTTTTTTCTGAATTTCCATCTATGCTATAATACAACATAATATAAATTAAAGCCCAGTAATGACATTAATATAATTTTTTTTACATGTTTCTTATTGCTTATATTAAGCCTATATGAAATTTACGTAAAAACTAGTTTAAGTATAAATATGATGTATAGTCGCACTAATGTTAAAATTATATTATTTTTGTGTATATAAATAACTTTGATCAGATCACAATTAAGAGACGATATAATTATTGTTAGTTATGTATTAATTCATTCCGTATTTCCATTGTACTTTACAGAAAAGTTGGTTGATATGTTCAAAAGGGTTTAATAATAAATACAAATGTTTCAAAATAAAATAATAGCATATTTTTATTCTACACGCCTCTCTATCAAAAATGTTTCATATTCAGTAAATTTATTTATGTAAAATGGTGATAAATGGTGATAAATAAAATTATATGTATTTCTCTTACTTTAAATTCCAAAATAAATAACTTTTCTGTCCAGTTTTTAATTACAAAATAATAATTTAAGAAGTAGTTCATTTGATTCCGCTGAGTTTTGTGGTCAACTGAATAAATGACCGTATTCCTTACCACATTCGTGGAAAAACACGTTTTCGATTTGTCGTGTTTTTCTTAAAAATATATTTTTAATTTAATTTATTTTTATTTAACGTTTTTCTCAGGGTAGGTACAGCTTTTCAACCTTTATGGATTGCACGCCACTGGTAGGTACTATGGTTATCGTTTATGAATAATGCCTTGGAAGTTTACCTGGTAAATCGGTGCAGCAACCAGTAAGTAGCTAAATGCTGTCGATTGGCTTTAATTGCATTGTGCACGCAGGCAAGTCTATCGATACCTTCAAGGTGGATGAAAAGTGAGTAAATGCAGCAGTACCTGCATTAATATCCATTTACCTTGGAGCTGTGCTAGTTTCCTGCAATCATTATTCCTAGAATGTAGCTCTATCGCCGCAATCAATGGTAGAACAACTATTTTGTACAAGTCAAAACATAAGATAATATGACTTTGTTACGCTCGATTCCTGGTAGCAAATTTAAAGGAGTTTTTATGACTTAACTTTGTTGAAATAATGATTTATTATTCCGATATTATACCTACTGAAAGGTAAGTGGGGATTATTTATAATTATGTAATAAAAGTATTTCCATCAGATTTTGCATTTCATATTCCAACATGATGCGATCTGATTGAAGAGACCTACCCCTATCCTTACATTTGCCCACATTACAAAAAACTCTCCAATTTATTGGAATATTTTTTTAAAAATTATAAACCTCATTGCATTATTTAATCGTTGAATACAATGTTTAAAAAAAAAAAAACAAATGAAACAGAAAAGGGAACAGAAAAAAGGTAACGGTCGTATTTGGGAACTGAACCCTGAACCTCTGTCTTATCGGGACGACACTCTACCACTGAGCTAATGAGACGTCGTTTTTATCGATATCACATATTAATTTAATATTCACCACACTTAATTCCCATATTTATGGCTGTTATCTTTTTGTGTGATTAAGTTCTACCGAAATATATTTGGAATATAGATAGTGTCTTGGATATACCTATCCGATTTTTTTTCTATTGGACTTCTCTATATGGCTAGAATGAATATTCAATTTATTGGACTAACTTGCTGAAGCTTATAAACCCCATTGAATTATTTAATCATTGTAAATAATATTGACCAATCTCAATATATCGGAATTCATTTAAGATAATGCTGGTAATCAGGTCTCATTAGCTCAATGGTAGAGTGTTGTCCCGGTAAGACAGAGGTCCTGAGTTCGATTCTCAGATGCGACCGTTAAATTTTTATTTTCTTTGCTTTTGTTGTTTCACCTTTCAGTTGAGATTCATTTAATCTTATATTCAATGATTTAAAAAAATATCTATAGACGTATCAATTTAAACCTGTAGTGATGATATTTACGTAAAGGTACTAGGAAAACTGTTAAATCTGTAGAATATAGAAACAAAGAGAGATATGGCATGGAACGTACAGATTTTTGCTGAGCTACGACAAAACTGCACGGACAAGTGACGGTGCTAATGAAGCAATGCGTTTTGCAGTAGTATTGATGAATGATGATGACTAGTGGTGGGCGAAGCGGCTCGGTTTAGTGAGCCGGATCATTAAATCAGCTCTCTGTAAAGACAATCCACATGAAAACTGGACGAAAAAAGTATCGTGTAAGAGCGTCTTAAGGACGTCTTTAGGAGGACCAAGGGATCGAGGGTGAGGGCATGGTGCGGGGGGACGCGAAACGTCGTTCAATCGAGCTGGATCACCGAACCGGTACACTACAAAGAGCTGATTTAGTGATCCGGCTCACTAAACCGAGCCGCTTCGCCCACCGCTAATGACGACGATACGCGTTGTGCACGCGGTTTCATACTTCTACGTATGGTAGAGGAGAGTTGGTGGAGGTCGTAGTAGGATGCTGAGGTTATTCAGCCAGTCGACGGCATCGGGAGTCATTTGGTTCAGCACAGATGTGCCGTAGGGAAACCGATGAAGAGGACATTCTTCTACGAAATGTTCTGTTGTTCGAATATGTCCACATTAACACAGTTCGGAATTCTTTAGGCGCCATTTATGGATCATATACGCACAACACCTGTGACTGCCGGATGAGTTTTAATGAGGACCGCGTCTTCCGAGGGAGAGAGAACCCCAACAATTTAATACTAGGGTTACAGTAAGGTGCTTGTTTTGCATGTCCGAGGTCTGCCACTGAGTTCGCCACGACTTTCCAGGTTTTCAGGGGAGTGTCGTGATAGAAGCAGTTTTTCGTCTTCAGTCCAAAAAGTTTTCCTGGATATCAGGCGGATGGCCGGAAGGTTTGAAAGGACATCTTGAGGTTTCAAACTAACAGTAATTCATGAATTATGGCCCATCTCCCTTATTTCTTTTATCTATGGTTAAATCTGTATTTCTTCGAAAAACGCACTGTTTTCCGACGAAAAATATAACGCGCATTTAAATTGTCACATGGCGGTGGTTGTACTCATGGTCTCGGGTTGTTGTTTTGGTATTGCAGATTGTAGACCACACATGTAGACGGTACAAACCCAAGCTATCATTGAGAAGTTTATTGCTATTAGCTTTGCAACCACCGCTGAATGCTAAATGGCGTAAATTATAATAATTCTCCAATAATCCTTGAATAAGCGTTATTATGTCCTATAATCTGTACTATTTATCCCATTCACGTATTATTTCGGGATTGTTTTCCTTTTTGATGGATGTTTAGATCGATTCTGAAATAATTGATCGGGAATTATAAAGCAAAGTGATACAATGGTTTTCTCTTTTGCAAAATCCTGCTTTTTAGGAGAAGGTAAAAAGTCGCACAACCACAAAAACAATTCAGAACATCTCCCGATACTTAAGTTAAAAATCGAATGGGTATACAAGAGAAAAAATCACGGAAACCACGTGGAAAGAAACATAACAGCCTGATTGGCCAGCACCTTCGATTGGGGTATGTTATGAGACTGAATAGAGCGGAGAAGGAAAAGAGACGGGGAAAAGGAAGATTGAGAAGTGCCTGGCTATTCACGTCTGGTTCACCAAACACGGAAAAGGCTATTTCAAACAATATTTAGATTCTTAATGGCTGTATTTCACCAGAGTATCTACCATTTTTAATGGAATCCCCAAAAGGTACGGAAATACAAAGGCTTGTAAAGGCATTCTATCAAAGTAAAGACACAACTGCTGGCAGTAGCACATAATAGTAAAAAATTACACTTTAAAATTTGTTATACATTATTAACATTTTTGTGCTAAAACATGAAAAAAATAAATTATTTAGAAGTTTTGATTTTATTAATATTTTATATTTTTTTAGGTAGAAAGTAATGTGTCTTTTACCAACCAACTTCAGATACATTCAAGCACATACATGCAATATAATTTCATAAGTAGTTAAATATTTACAATGATTATCGTGGTCCTGACAATTACAACATTTAGGCATTTATTCGCTGTGCCTTGAATGCAATAGTTTATTTACAAGTACGAAAATTACAAGGTCAATATCCTGACTCCTGAGGCTAGATCTAGAGTTAAGAGATTGCAATCTGGATTGTCCGTAATTCTAAAAGTCCGGATGAAACTTTGCAATCAACATCGAGGGGTAAGATCGAGAATCCGAAAAATGCGCAAGATTTGTGTTGTTTCACAATTAACATAAGTAAATCCGGGTATCGCCCTGGTATTCAGAATTCCTTGAAAAGACCAGATCTATCCAGATTATTCCCCAATTGGGAATGCCATAGTCTCACTGCTCCAGATGGTTGGGAGCAGTTCGGGACTCTCGTGCGGTATTCATATAAAAAAAAATCATGGAGAATAATATTAACAAATCTTGAACATGAAGTATAATATCGGTGTAAATGGCGTAAATTGAACTGGTCTCATTAGCTAAGTTGGTTAAGCGGTTACCCCGGATAGGCAGAGGTCCTGGGTTCAAGTCCCAGATGCGACTGAAATCCTTTTAATTTCTCTTGTTTTTTCGGTTTCGTGGTTCATTTGGGATGTGTTAATATTATCTTCTTTAATGATTAAAATATTACAATGAGGTTTACAAACTTCAATAAGTTATATATATATATTTTTTTAAATTGAATATTTCTATCCAGACTTGTAAAATAAGTCAATAGATGTCTCATATAAATAAATATCGGGTAGGTAAATCCGAGACTCTATCCAGATTACAATTGAGTTCTGGATGAAATTTTGCAATCATCATAAGGATAGCAGCCAATAATATGGGATTTATAAAAATGGAGGATAATATTAACAAATCTTGAACATGAAGTATGATATCAGTGTAAATGGCGTAAATTGTACTGGTCTCATTAGCTAAGTTGGTTAAGCGGTTACCCCGGATAGGTAGAGGTCCTGGGTTCGAGTCCCAGATGCGACTGAAATCTCTTTAATTTCTGTTGTTTTCTCGGTTTCGTGGTTCAATTGGGATGTGTTAATATTATCTTCTTCAATGATTAAAATTTTATTTAATTAATATGTCCTGTTTCACAATTAATTCGTTATAAAAATAATATGTAGTATATTTGCGCACTTTCCAGAATGGAAGATACTTTCAGTATCGCCCTGGTGAAAGACCACCATTCAGAATTGAAGCGTTGCTTGAAATGGCTTTTAGCCGTGTCTGAGGTATTTCCCCACCTTCCTCTTTCCAGTATCATTCCCCTCTCCAATACCTTCAGCCTCACAACATTCCCCAATTGAGATGCCATAGTACCAATGGCTCCAGACGGTTGGGAGCAGTTGTGGGACTCTTGTGGGGTATTCATATTAAAAAATATATACAAATCTAAGATATAGATAAGTAAGTTTGTAATAATGCTGTTTTTAACTCAGTAACTAATTTTTCACATTATGCGCATATACAAGATTTAGTACAAAAAAGTGTGTCTTATCATTTGCCATAGAAATATTAAACTTATGAAAGTAAAAATTATGTTAAATGTAAGAAAGGAAAAGAATAAGAATAACTTAATGTATATACGAATATAATAATGCACCCTCAATAGAGTAATATTGTATAAACAATTTTATGAGGCACCCTCTCAATAATAGGTTCGAATGAATAGGAAAAAAAGTTTTTTTTTCATTTTTTTATTATTTTCGTATTAATTGTTTTCGTGTTTAATTCGTAGAACTTCAATTAATTTTCAAAAAATGTAATGTAAATCAAATTTTATATTGTTATTATTAATTCCTGCAAGGTATTTTTAATTTTTATTATTGTTTCAGCGTTCAAGGCCATTTTCAAACTGCGGTTAATCCACATAAATAAGGCATTCATTTAAATAATTCACAATGTGGATTAACCGCAGTTTGAAAATGGTCTTGGACGCCGAAACAGCTGTCACAACAATAAAAACTAAAAATACCCGCAGAACTTAATAATAACATTAATAAATTTGATTTACATTAAATATTTAAATTATTATTTTCGGTCATAGAAATTTGAAAATTATGATATATATTTTTTTTAAATTCAAAGTTTAGATACGGATATCCGGATTATGAGTTTCAAGAAATCCGAAAATCCAAATTTTACGAAACGGTTCCGAATTTTTAATCCCTAGATCGCAATAGACAGAGGCAAAAGATTATTTTTGGCTCTGTGCCCTCTGGTTGGAAAAAAGCGATCATTCATCCTATACCTAAGAAAGGTGACCGCTCCAACCCGGCCAAGTACCGCCCCATAGCGATCACATCAGTTCTGTCCAAGGTGATGGAACGTGTGATCAACGACAAACTACTTACATACCTCGAGAAGAACAAAATCATTAACGACCGCCACTACGGATTCCGGCGGAACCGCTCGTGCGGTGATCTTCTCGCGTATGTGACGCATGTTTGGGAACGGTGCCTGGAACGTTATGGTGAGATTCAAACGGTCTCACTGGACATTTCTAAGGCCTTTGACCGGGTTTGGCACCGAGGACTTGTCAACAAACTGCCTTCTTACGGACTTCCCGTTTCCTTGTGTACGTGGATTGCCGACTGTTTGAGAGAGAGATCGATTCAGACGGTTACTGATGGTATCATCTCTTCCTCGCATTCAATAAATGCTGGCGTACCACAAGGTTCGGTTCTATTCCAACATTGTTTTTGTTGCACATCAATGACCTCCTGACATGTGCACCAATCCATTGTTACGCGGATGACAGTACAGTCCATGATTACTTTTTGTTTGACAAGCCCCCAAAGGGCACACAAACTCCAACGGCTCGGAGGGCTT
Source organism: Halesus radiatus (assembly GCA_022606495.2). Classification (NCBI taxonomy): domain Eukaryota; kingdom Metazoa; phylum Arthropoda; class Insecta; order Trichoptera; family Limnephilidae; genus Halesus; species Halesus radiatus. The sequence continues at coordinate 91,772 of JAHDVE020004073.1, forward strand.
TGAAACAGAGAATGGACGGTTACCTTGAGAGGGTCTCCTCTTGGGGCAAGAATAACCTCGTCGAATTTAATGTTTCAAAGACCCAATCATATCTGATTACGTCTAAAAGGGATCGAAATGACAATCTAGTCTCCTTCAATGGAAGCAATCTTCCCAACAAGCCCTCCATTGATATGCTTGGTGTAACCTTAAGTGACCAGCTCAGGTATGGGGGCTCCATCGAAACCCGAGTAAAGTTAGCTTCTCAGAAGCTGGGCGTATTGTACAGAGCCCGCAGATACTTTAATAGCACACAACTGCTGACCCTGTACAAATCGCAAGTGCGCCCCATTGTAGAATTTGGCAGCCACCTCTGGTCGGGAGTCCCAAAATATCTGAAAAAAAACCTTGACTCTTTCGCCTATCTTAACAAATGGGTTGCAATCTTTGGAGCACAGACGTCGGGTGGGAATGCTGTCCTTGTTCCACCGGCATTTTAATGGAAGATGCTCCGAGGAACTAGCGTCATTGATCCCTTCGGCACCGGTGCATAGTCGGGAAACACGCCAAACGCGCGCCCAACATTTGCACACGGTTGACATTTTGTCACATGAGAACGGGTCGCTTCTACGACTCGTTCTTGTGTTCAACAGCTCGGCTGTGGAATGATCTGCCGGCCTCTGTGTTTCCTCCATCCTATAACATGGGTCTCTTCAAGACCCAAGTCCACTCCTTCTTATCCTCTAAAAGACCCTCCACGCAGCATCCCCAAAGATGATATAGGCCTTGAGGGAAATTATTTCCTCCTTGGTCTCCTGTGTGGAGTTACTGTAAAAAAAATAAATTTAGATTACAATACAAAATGGTCACTCATCAACTTTTTTGTCAAAAATGTAGAAAAACAAATTATTTTTATGCAGTTTCTGCTTTGGATTTTCATTGCACACATTGTATGAGCACTCAAGGCGGTACGATACAATATAATATATTATTATGTACGTAGGATTTTCGGGGCATAAACGAAATCTTGTACGACCTTGCTAGCATCGTTGGACTTGTGAAACAAAAAAATATATAGCGCCATCTATAGCCACCTACGTAAGTTTTAGATTAAAGTTTACCTCAGACGTCCAAGCAAGCAAAGCGACACCTGCTTGTTTAATCATTAAGTTTTCTATTTCTTCACTTCAAGATAAAGTAACACCTGCAGTTTCTCAAATAAATCGCCAGAGTTCTTTGGAAAGAATTTTTTTTTAATGAAAATAAAACAATAACTTTGTTTATAACCACGAGAATTTTATTTAATTTTATAACGACCGACCGGTTTCGCTTAACATAAGCATCTTCAGGGTACAAAAATTAAACTGATCAAAAATACATAGTGTGTGTTTATATATACAAAATAGAATAAGACAGAACATAACATAGAACAAAGAAAAATGAGATAGCATGAAATAGAAATCTGACATAATACCAGAGAGAAAGAGACAGAAGTGTACATAATGGAATACCAAGGAATACCTAAACAGGTGATTATGGGATAATGGGAAATTTTACGAGATTATAGGAAATATACCTAATACTGGGCTATTGGACACATTTACTTGATTATTAAGAATTTTGTTTTTGGTTTTAACTGCTTTCTTTATTTCGAGTGATTCTAAATTATTTAATCTGTTTCCATGGCCATTTTTATGAAGAATATTAGCACCGGTGCTTTGAATGAAGGTATGATCTTTATCAATAAGGTGATTGGCGAATTCTGAAAAACCTTATTGATAAAGATCATACCTTCAATCAAAGCACCGGTGCTAATATTCTTCATAAAAATGGTCATGGAAACAGATTAAATAATTTAGAATCACTAGAAATAAAGAAAGCTGTTAAAACCAAAAATAAAATCTCATTTTTTTCTTTGTTCTATGTTATGTTCTGTCTTATTCTATTTTGTATATATAAACACACACTATGTATTTTTTGATCAGTTTAATTTTTGTACCCTGAAGATGATTATGTTAAGCGAAACCGGTCGGTCGTAATAAAATTAAATAAAATTCTCGTGGTTATAAACAAAGTTATTGTTTTATTTTCATTAAATATGTCTAACCACAAAGTGACTGCTTTCTATCAAAAAAAAAAAAAAATTAAATGATCTGGAAACGTGTGGTAGGTATAATAATTCGTGACTAGTAGTTATTAACCGGCTTAGCCCGAGTTTTAACAGACTTTTTATGATCTTTTCCTTAGAGAACAGTCCGGTATAAATAATTTTGGGTTTTACGTTATTTATTTTTTTACAGTTAATGTAAATTTAAAAGCTCTGTTGCTGTTGATGTAAAAATGTTGCTGGATGAAAATTGTTGTTTCGTTTCTGAATTGTGGTCACTGGGGCAATACTAAAAGAATATTCTACTCAGAGACAAGATGTAAAAACACATATCCATATATGATTGCTAAATAGCCTAGTTTTCTTCACTTTTATTTCACGTACATGTTTTAATTTTTTGTTTGTTATCAGTGTTATCACTTAATTTGTCAGTAGTTGACACAAATAAGAAGCACAAATGTCAACGGGCTGAAGATTAGATTACGCAGATGAATGTAACATATAATACTTACATCAAACCACTTGTAACATCTCAAAAATTAATATTAAAAATAATGTTATATAAAGAAAGTACCTTCCTCTTCATACAATTATTCTACGAGGATGAACTGTTATATATAAGAAAAAAATATTTTCTACAGTGCTTAAAATATATACCTGTATTTTCAAGAAAAAAACTATTCCCAAAAAACGTAAATCGCTTTAGTAACAGTATAAATAACGTACTTGAAGTACCTTTGTGTAAAACTTGGTTTGCGCAAAGACATGCTTTTTTATTGCTCCTAAAATTTATAATTTATCTACATTAATCTACAGAATGTAAGTGTCCAAACATATCGTCTTTACACACATACAAAAATGTTTATAATACTAGATTGAAACCAAAGATATCAACCCTTTCCTGGTATAGTTGTATATTTTCCCGATGTTCTTTTCTTTCTTTTTTCATTTTCTTATAATTTTTATTTAATTTACCTTCAACATCCATTTATTAATACAAATATACTAATATACTGCCACTAACTGATATCAGGTATTGCCTGTGTGGGATTTTTTGCTTCATATAAATTACACGTAGGTTTATGTACATGTGTTCAGATGTTTATAATAATAATAATATTTGGACGATATATATAGCGCCATTTTGGTGAAAATCACCTCAAGGGCGCTGTACAAATACTACTTGCTAGGGTTTATCTTATTATGTACATATACAGAAAACACACTTACCTGGTAGGGCACTCCAGATTAAAACTTAATTAAATTACAATGTTTTGGGCTGAGATGGTATAACTTGACTAATGATGGCTGCACGCACAGGACACATATATAAGTGAATACTAAAAAAATATATTATATGTAAATAAAAAAATAAAATAAAATGTTTATAAACTTTGTACCTTGTTAGCGTGAACGGATGTATAAAAAAAATAATTAATAAATAAATAAAAAAAATATCATTGTCTTGAAAAAAGATTGAGTAAAACACTATAATCCGTTCTTACTCAACTTAAACTTTAAAAATCATTAATACGTAGTATAAAATGTTGCCATTTTACCATTTTAATTTGTTTTATTGCTTATTTTAGAACAATTAAGCTATGATATTATATCAACATGGAACCATGATATAGATAAAAAACGCAATGTGTATGTCACAAATGTAACATTAATATTTACATATTAATTGTAATTAGTGTTTTGCCCGTTGCACCCAACGGAGGTGATAAAAATATATTTTTATTCCCAATTGCAATTTTATAAATTTATTATTGCTAATTGATGCTTGAATGTCTACGTAATTCATTAATACTCTATTTCATACTTTAAATTTATATCTCATATGTTATTCATTATTACTCTACAATACAGTAAAAAAAAAAAATGCATACTTTAAAAACAAAACAAAAAAAAACACTTTTTTTTTCTTAAATTTACTTTATGGATTCTTTTATATTCTCTCATGTATATGAACTAAACTTATCAATTTGACTGTCCTAAAACGGGATTTGCTCCTAGTTGAACAGTCAAAGCCTTCTTAAATATTTCTGTAAAATAATGTGTGTTTCAAATAAACATTATTATTATATTATGAATCATGATTTGGCATCTACGGCTTAATATTTTCGTAATGACTTACCGCACATTTCAGTAAACCCCAACCTAACCTAATCTTACCTTACCTTACTTTACTTTAATTTACTTAACCTAACCTAAATAAACCAAACCTAAACTAAATTAACATAAATCGTGAAGTTATCATAAACTAAAACAGATATTTATGGAATGCGTGAAAATCCACATGGGCTAGCGTTTTATCTGTTACCCCAACGGAGGTGATTAAATTATATTATTTTCAAAAATGTTATTTCAGGATTTTATGGTTGTAAATTGATACTTGAATTTATTTTTCTTTATCAAACATAAATTTTTGATAATGAGTTACTAGGTAGGTACTTACATACGATTTACTCTCAGTATCGTCCTGGTGAAAGACCACCATTCAGAATTGAAACGTTGCTTGAAATGGTTTTTGATGACAAGATCTAAATAAAATTTATAAAAAAAAAAATATATAAAAATATAAAAAATAAAAATTATATAAAAAGATAAAATTTATAAAAAATATGCAATTATTCAAATCTTTAAAGAAAAAACGTTAAATAAATTACAATTTAATATATCCGCAAGGTATCAACAAAACATTAAAATCCCGCCATTCAATACTAAGCATACGCAAAACACATACCTATATCTAGGAATAACTTTTTTAACAATCTGCCATCTGATCTTAAAATTATAGAAAATATCCATGAATTTCAACATAGATTAAAAAATTACCTCAAACTACTCTAACAATTTAAAAAAAAAAAAATAATAATAATTTTTATTATTATTAGATTTTTTTTGACTTTTATTATTATCTTCTCTTCTTTTCTTCTACGTTCTTTTCATTTTCTTTAATACTATTACTAGTGATAAATTACAAAATTTACACGACAAATTCATATTTTCCTGCTATTGTACAACAATATTTTAAGTTATGATTTGATTAATTAAGCGATAATCACTCACCAAACACAAGAACCTTGTTTCTTTATGGTGAGGAATAGCTATATTATATTTTTTGTTACACTATATGAATCATGTCTTATTTTTATATACTCTCTGTAAAAAAAATTATTATATTAAATAAAAAAAATAAAATAAAATAAAAATAAAAAATATATTACCCCACCGTCCTCTTCCTCATCTCCTTCCCCTCCCAACGCCTTCAGTCTCACAACATTCCCCAATTGTGGATGCCATAGTCTCACTGGCTCCATACGGTTGGGAGCCTTGGGAGCACTTGCGACTCTATATTAAGATATTTTAATTAGATCCTGCTTTAATATTCTTAAATATTAAATTATGATATTTTTGTTTGTATTCATTTTTTTTTACAATCTATATTATTCTTTAAATTTCATACTAATATGGTACCTACCTTTGATTTTTTATCTTGTATGTATTTTTCATTCCTCTTTTTCATCATAATTTGATATTAATATAATAAATACATGAATCCATAAAGGGTGTGAAAAATGCTTTATGCAAGCAATGCATTTGTGTAAAAAAATAGGGAGAAAAAAAAATACCTATTTACCTACAATTTACGGACGAACGCATTAATTATGGTGTTCGATTTTAATTATTCACTTCTATTTTTTTAAATGGCCCGCAGAAGGAACTAAAATAATTCAAACTCAAATGATTTGAAATAAAATGTTCTAATTTGTTTCGAGTCTACATTTAATATAGAATATACAGCGAGCAGGCAATCACATGAGAACGGTTAGATTTTTTTTTGCAATTATCGAATTTGGTTACTTTTTCAAGCAAATTTGATAAGGACAGCTCATATTTTCATTAAGATCATAAGATCGAGATAATAATCATTTCTCAACAGAAATCACAACATTTCACACATTTAGTAGGTACTATAAAAAAATTAAAAATCGTTTTAATATTTGGTGAAACAGACGACTTCAATACGTCATGGCATGGTTCATATTGGTGTCTTGATAATCTTTTCTATGATATTTCGCCTCCCAGAATTGTCAACAAATTTAATTGGCTTTACTTAGAATAGAATGCCCTCATCATATAATAAAAGATAACATTATATAAAAATATTCAATATTTTTTAAAACTTGTCTAAAAGCATAACTGTCGCGTTGTTACGCTTCTCAGCTGATCACAATTTGTTCAAAAACTGAAACGGACCGAGAATCGACGTTCAACGGGTACCTTACATATGTTAAAAAAATAATAAAAAAAATGATACTTGGTTATTTGATGACAATTTGGATATTTCACGGAAATTTACATGTTGTAAATTTCCGTGAATCTTAGTTTGACATTGGTTCGAGACGATTTGATCTGTTACACACTAATTAATGCAAATTAAACAGAATAATATGTTCACTTCTTCAATCATTGCAAAATGACTTTGTGGCATCATTTTAATTAAATGGTTATGAAATACTTTGTTTGCACCACTATTTGAATAATAAATATCAACATATTTCAAAACCAACGGTTTCTTCGGCAGATGAGATTTTTGGAACATGTGTAAACACCAATAATATTAACACATCTCTAATAAAATATGAAACAGAAAAGACACAGAAAAAAATCCGTATCTCGAACCCAGAACCTTCGTTTCTTTCCGGAGATAGCGCTCTACCAACTAAGCTAATGCTTTCTGTCATTTTATTAATATCATATTTCAATTTAAGAACTATCAATATTATCTTCTATATTTTCATATGAAGCGGTAACTTGGTGATGTGACATTATAATTTTAAAAAATAAAAACAATAACTTTGTTTACATAACTCAATAAAAGTGATTTTTAAATATTATCTTCAATTAATTCTCATGTTTTTGGCTGCTATCTCTCTATATGACTGCAAGATTCCACACGAATGTATTGGCAATCCAGATAGTGTCTCGGATATACCTGTCCGATTTTTATTTACATGGGACATCTATTGACCTTTTCCGCAAGTCTTGGATTAATATAAATTTTATAGGAATAACTTATTGAAGCTTATAAACTTTAGTGCAATATTTAATGATTGAAGATAATATGAACAAATCTCAAATGAAAAATATGAGAGTAAATCATTTAATTAAAATAATTTACAATATTATTAGCACAACGGCAAAGATACGGTCTTCTAAATTGGCGTTTCAGAAGTCCATCGCCGTTTTCACATCCACTTATTTTGCAACAACCGGTTCTAGTTGCAATGAAACTACAAATTTATAAACACCCGATCGCCGACACTTATTATGAATGAAGCCCAACTCAACTGGTGACATATCGCCATTACTGATTCATTGATTAACACCCTATACCTGTAAGAGGAAGGCTACTAAAATTAAAAATTTAAAAGTCCGTTAGCATTTCGTCATTGCCATCATGATCTGTGAACATAGTTGGTGAAACGAAGAGAGATATGGCATGGAGGCGTGCCAACTGTCGCCGAGTTACGATCAAACTGCACGGACTATCAAAGATTGTGTAGGTACAGAAAAAAAATGGCTGGGTGCCGTTGTGCGCAAGTGCAATTTGCGATAGTATGGGTGAACTTTGTTGGCGACACGTTTCATACTTATAATGGTTCATGACATATCTCCATTGTTTCTATTTTCCATGATTGTTAAACCTTATTTAAATCTCTTAACAATATTGTTCATTTCTAATTATTCTTCTTCTGGTACCTACCCCTTCCTTTTGGCGGTTACCTACCAGAACAATCTTTACCTTGTCGTTTATAGCCCCGAACAATTCAGTGGAACCGCACTCGTACCAGTCGCGTAGATTTCAAAGCCACTCGTTTGTTGCACATCGTTCAGAAAAATGAAAGATTTTGAAAGAAAAGTAGATATTTAGGTTCTCACTCAATGGTAGCCGGTTAAAACAGAGCTTGATAAAATAATAGGTTTGGTTTGTGTTTTCGTGGTGTTTTTTCTTCAACGTTCTGTTTTTTCATGGAACCTTACACAATATGTTATATTTTAATCCCGGGTGAGGCCGTTTAGTGAAGGTACTATGACTGTATACATTATCGGAGGCAGACGCGTTCAAGTTGAGAATACTAATCAGGCTTATTATTCTAAAAAGAAAGTGAGGACGTATCGTACGTTACGTCACCGATGTTTATAAAGTCTACGCAACGTAAGTCTAGTGTGAAGTATGTTGTATTGTGTCATAGGAGTTATGCTTTCGTTACTGCATCGTTACGTCAAGCGAAAACGTGCTGCGTTTATGTTCAGGGAACCGAGACTTAATTGAATGCCGCCAACAAAAATGTTGGTAAAAACCTAGCATGTAAGGAACTCGCAATTTTGAGTTTTTCCTGCAGGTGACCTTTTGTTGGGCTTAGCCCATTGTAGAAGGGGTGTTTGTCAATAAGTTTTGACTCCTTTGAATGTTCTTACATAAAAATGAAGTTACATACTCTGTTCGGTATTTATAGTAGGATTATCATATTAATTTTAAGTATCTTTCATTCAATTTTATTATTTGTATCAATCGTTTTAATTATGTGGCTCCACTCTTTTACAATGGATCAGTTCTTACCCAGTGCAGTAGGCGGAGCCAAAAATAGACAATTACCTAAAATCAAGTAATTTTACCTTTCTTTGGTTTGAAATGCATAATTCATTCTTTTCGCACGAAATTCTCAGTAAACATGAGCCTTCATTAACTTGCGTGTTAACAACCATAGTGTTTTTTTCAAGATTTCCTAGACATATTCAATTCATTCATAAAGTTTTTTAATCTTGGGCAGATCAGGGACCCGGAGAGACCGAAAGGTCCTGAGTTCAAGTTCCAGGTGCGACCGTTACCTGTTAATTTTATGTGTCTTTTCTGTATAATATTTCATGTGAGATCTGTTAATATTACCTTCAATGTTTACAAAAATAAAAATCATTTAAACATTGTTCATCTGAAATCTACGGGAACTATGAAACACAATTTTGTTTAACGAACTCCCATAAAATTTATTTAAATCCACTCTTTAAAATGGAATTTTATTTGGGATGTGGCTAAATATCATGGTGAGTGCAGCCTGCAGCAAATTTAAAATTCTTTCATCAATCTTCTGACATCAAATTCCTAGTGGTTGAAGGACACCCCTTTGTATTTTCCACATGATACATAATATATGATGACTTTAAATCTTAAGGAGAACGGCTGCGCGGTCTGTTTCATACAAAAATTAATTTTGAATTTGAGTCCAAAATACTTACCTAAACCTAATGATCCATTTTGTCTTCAAAAAATCTCTAGTACGGATTAGAAGTAATTTATTTATTTTTATTTTACATTATGAAATATAGGTCAGTAAAGGAATTGATTTTTCCTGATTTTAGAGGCACATTTAACAATTATTATGGGGCTAACGGTGATTTAAAAAAAAAGTTTTATCCCGTCTACTTAGAAAATATAATGAAATATACAATAAAAAAATAAATAAAAAAACTAAAATAATCATTATGCTGGACTTCAAATTAAATTAAAAAGCGACCAATTTACGTTGGAACACAAATTTGGCGTACACAATTTAATATATCGATAACCTGGAAAGGGGTTTTTTTATTTAAATGTTTTGTTTTTATATTTTTATTTCAGTAATTATATTTACACAGCAAATATGATATTTAAAAAAATAGAATAAACCCGCAAATAATTTTCTTAGTTGCCTCTGAAATTATGAAAATTACAATTTATTCATTATAATAATAATAATTGGATGATTAAGGGCGCTGTACAAATATTATTTCCTATTATTTACCTAATTATGTACAAACAGATACAGAAAAACATACTTACCTGGCAGGTCGCTTCAGATGAACATAGTTTTATTAGAAAATTTAAGTAAAGGGATGAAAGTTTTACAGTTGCTATTGTCATCATGGTCTATAACTCCATAATTTAAAACAAAAAAAAAATACTTCTCATCCGTGCTAGATATTTTCTAGACCTTTAATTTAAAAAAAAATATCATCCAGTTCGGATGAGTATTTTGGCATCAAATCCAGAATTAAGTTATGTATGAAACAGGTAGCGCAGCCGTTCCTCTTAATGGCTTTATTAATTATTTTTATCCGATAATTAATATCATAATATAATGAAGATTTTTTTTGTTTCATAGCATTATTTAATGATGTTTTATTTATTTTTTTGTTGACATCTATAATGAAAATACCTACGACACAAGAAATAAATCGATTTTCGTTTCGGTGTCATAGGTATTTTCATATTTACTTACAGGTGTGTACTTATATTCGTATTGTGAATTTCATGGAAAAGGAGACTATTTAAGTTACCTTATCGGTGCTCATCTAGATCGCGCGTTTCATATCGCTTTCTTGACTTTCGTATCATTGACAAAAATGTATTATTTAAAAAAAAGTTTTCTTTGTAGTGATAAAAAGTAACTTACCCACATTTTATTTGACATGAATGATGGTACCTACAACAAAAAAACTAATGAGAAATGTTTTGTATAAACCACTATTTATTATGTAAATATCAACATGTTTCGTTAGTGAAGTTTCTCACATCAGGATACGCAGTATACTTATATACAGCTATACTGTATACTTATACACAGCTATACTGTATACTTATACACAGCTATACTTATACTTATACTTATACTTATACTTATACTTATACTTATACTTATACTTATACTTATACTTATACTTATACTTATACTTATACTTATACTTATACTTATACTTATACTTATACTTATACTTATACTTATACTTATACTTATACTTATACTTATACTTATACTTATACTACTTATACTTATACTTATACTTATACTTATACTTATACTTATACTTATACTTATACTTATACTTATACTTATACTTATACTTATACTTATACTTATACTTATACTTATACTTATACTTATACTTATACTTATACTTATACTTATACTTATACTTATATATAATCATTAAAACCCATAGCTCATTTTGGAATTATTAATAGCTAGGTTGCAATAATTGCATCGACATAGGAGTAGCAGCAAAAAAGTATGTGCTAATTTGATGACGCTGGAGCAGGTGGACCGTTCGAGAATTTTTTTGATATTAAAAAACATATTTCTGCACTGTACTAAGGATTTAGAATTTTTACCAAGCAAAAATATTAGAAATACCTAAACAAAAGGCGGGGTCGAGCATTGCGTAAGTAATATGTGAAGAAGTATCTATCTATCTAAATACATTATATTATAACATACGACACATTATCATAATACTGTTATTGAACAAACGTCATATTCTATAGAACAGCAAAAAACTCATAAATGAGCATATGTGAAGGTATCAACTAAACGCATAATGGCAACCGAATTTTATATTATGAAATTTGTTGTCACTGTGTGCCGATTTTTTTACTTTTCATTTCAAAATGTACAGAAATCATTCTACCTTGGAACTTGGAGTCATACGGGTTTCATAAGACAGGATAAAGAAGGCTATATTTGAATGCAGCGTAATATTATTTTGCATTGTAAAAAAGTTAAAGAAGCGTTGGAAAATTATTATGGAAGATATGGGCACCTTGGTTCGCTTAAGCTTCATAGCTATAAGCAGTACATTTTGAAACGAATTGTTTATGACTTCCTCAAAAGGTTTGAAGTCGTATTAACTCGAACAATACGTACATGGTTAAATTGCGTAACTCATAATGAATCTTTTGACGAAATACATCCATTTCGGATTGGTCTAAATAATTGAGGCGCGACCTTCTGAAATATTTGACCGTTCACATGTCGGATGTTGGGAAACTGTTGAGAGCGGATTGACAAAGTTACTCTACGCCGGAAGCAGTGACGTACATTTATTACAAATGATTTTTATCTCACCTAACCTCCCCACATACCGGAATAAACATTTATTTATTTTATTCACATTTTAATTCACCATTAATGCGGTGATATATCTCTGTAAAATGCAAAACTATTCAAGGTACCAGTAATATTGTGATTTGTCTTTGTAAGCGCCTAACGTGCACAGTGCATTTTTTATTCACTCATAATTAGCAGCTCACAGTGCCTAGCTTCTAGAAAGCAAAATAAGGAATAGACTCGGAATTATAAACCGAGTAATAGATTTCATGTACTCAGTTGCAGTAAACCCAAAAAGCAAATATACGTATATCCTCCATAGTCTATAACCACTTAATATGGCATGTAGAACAAAAACCATGGGTGACCAGCGCAGGCTGTATCGAATAAAAATTTAACTAAGCCCCTCAGAATTTGGATTGCCGGCTTTTTTGGCTCCTTCCACCCATAAAATGAATATTTTCGTGGCGAAGGACTGTAGGTTAACTAATTCATCGCCTTAAAAAATCCACCCAAAGATGACATGGGCCTGCTGTATGGAGTAAATATTTGGAAAATAATTATATAAAATCTATAGTAAAATTAACTTGGAAAGTTAAATATGTGTCGGTTTTAGCTATTTATTAATCTCATAGACTCGTATGTAAACATAATGAATTCAAATATCTCATAGGGATTCATACCTTGCAATATATAAATAATATTAATTTTTAATTATTAATTATTTTTATTGAGATTTAAAAACCTCATCGTAATATTTAATCATTGAAGAAAATAATATTCACATAACCTAAATGAAAGATGAAACCGGACCAAAGGACAGAAACTACAAATATTTCAGTCGCATCTGGGACTCGAACCCAGGTCCTCTGCCTATCCGGGGAAACGCTCAACCGACTTAGCTAATGAGACAAGTTCAATTTGTGTCATCTTCATCGATATCATATCTCATATTCAAGATTTGTGAATATTATCTTCCATTTTAAATAAAGAAAATAAAGATAATATGAAAATAAAGAAAATATAAAATGGAAGATAATATTCAAGAGCGTTGCCCCGGATAGGCAGAGGACCTGGGCTCGAGTCCCAGATGCGAATGAAATATTTTTAGTTTCTGTCCTTTTGTCCTTTTTCATCTTTCATTTAGGTTATGTGAATATTATTTTCTACAATGATTAAATAATATTAATCATTGAAGATAAAATTTACACATCTCAAATGAAATATCGAACAGAAAAGACACATAAAAAAGGTAACAGTGGCATCTGGGATTCGAATCCAGGACTAATCAATATCATACTTCAATTTTACAACTCATAATATAATCTTAAATTCATTCCCAAATATTTTTAGCTGCAAGTATTGTGTATTGATTTCGAGATTCTACCAGAATTTATATGCAATCTAGATAGTGTCTCGGATATACCTATCCAATTTGTATTTATATGGGACGCCTATTCTGTAAGTATGAAATTTCAAAAAAAAAATCTCAATCATAAATGTGCAATATTCCCGACAAATACTATGTATACCATAGATCTAGTTTAAGTGTAAAGTGAAACCGGTCCGCTCTGAAATAAACAATTGGCAGAAAGATATAAAGGTTTTTTAATAAAAATTATCACATTAAAATGGAATTCTATCATAAGTTGATAGTTTCAAAATAAGAAAAAAATTAATGGAAACTTTGTTGTTTCTTAGGTTTTTATCGGAAGAGATTCGAATAAATTCATTAATTAGTACAGTTCTTAGCTGGTTTAGAAATTTTTAAGAATGTTTTTCTGAACACCTATTTGACTTCTTATATACGTATCAATAGGAAATCGAACATACTGTTTGGTGCACAAAAAAGTTTATTTCCATTTTAACGGAACGTCTTTGGATAACCAACGCTGTGCTGACGAAAACATCGGCACGTAAAGTTTTTACTTTCACCTAACCAACATTACAAAGCCCAAGAAGTAATAAAGGCACTTAAACCAAAGGTATTTCCAATGCCTCCGGTTTCTAAAATTTTAACTCCAACACGTTAGTCAGTTTCTACTAGTGAAACCAGTTTGCGTTTCCATTTAATGTCTTAATTGATTCAAGGAGGACAACTCGAAGACCGGTGGACTGCGTTTAACAGCGTGCTTGATCAGATACTCTTGAATTAGCTTCGCGTGTGGATACCTCTCATTTCTCTGTTTCCCTGGGATTAACAGTAATTCCCCTGCAAATTTGTAAACCCCCCAAAAAACATCGAAAAGAGCTGTTGAAATACAAACAATTAGAATTTTTAAAGTATTTCTGCATTTCAAAATATTGTTTCCAATGACAGTTATGTAAATTTGCTAAAGAAAGTGAGTAAATTGTTCTAAAACAACTACTCGATTGGATACTAAAGTGTTTTCGAAGAGAGAGTTAATAAATGTTTTTAACCATTGGAAGCTTTTAGTGCAGTGTTTTAATTTTGAAAAGAAAATGAAAGTTTCCAATTTCGCCGTGTTTTCTGCCATCGGGCTGCAGATGATGCTGATGTTTTTCATCATGGAGGCTCCTCGAACTGCAGTGGCCCAAGATGACTCATTTACACTTCCGGTGCAACTTGTTGGCTTTCCAGTCATCATTCTGGCAGTGAGGCTGTCCAATTTCGTCAAAAAACTGGCTTATTCCCTGAATCCAAGTGAGTAGAAAATACCTGAAGTTCACAAAACCATTATTTAGAGTTTAAGAATAGTTTTATCAAAATCACTGAAAGAACTGATGAAAACTGTTTACCTTGTTCAGCTTACTAATGTAAGATAGTGGTAATAAGAGGTAATGAAGGTAATGATCGACGGTCCCAACGTAGGGTGTCGAATCTGAATTTTTTAGATTAAAACTGTCCAATTTATTCTATATTTACAGGTCATGCCAAAAAAGTTGAGTTTTCATCTAAATTCTTATTTTGTTGAAATAAAAATGATCGAAACTGCACTATGCGTGCGGCGCAGAAAGTATAATCTAAAAATGATTTCACTCTCCTGTAAACATCGAAAAATACACATTCCACACCTTACGTTAATATCTTCAAGATAGTATCTTATAAGGTTGTTAATTAATATTGTACGAATATGGAAGAATATGTTGAAACATAGATAAGATAGATTTCATAATAAGGTTATTTGATTGTGACGGAAACTAGACATGAAATTGAAAATACAATAAGGAAAAACATTATTTCTTTATCTAACAATAACGCCATTTACATAGAGGGGAAAGAGGTAGGTACTTTTCCTTGCTTCATCCATATTCATGTATCGTCTCAAACTTACTCTTTTGTTATTCAGACCCGACTCAAAGATTTGATTCACTTTGTGTTGCTTCATACCTCAGAGCCGGTCTCACCTATTGGGGTAGGTAATGTATGGTAAACCAAACAATAATATAATTATGTAACATATATTGTACTTGTATTTAAAAATGGCGTATTGTATGAAACTGTATAACGTTATTTCAATAAACGTCGATTTATCGATACTGTAACTGAACTGAATGTTCTTCTCGGGTGTCTCCCAAGTCGTACCGAATTACTCCCCTACCTTAAACTTAAACAGACATTAGAATAGCAAACTGAACAAAATAATGCATGTTTGTGTGCAAGTCCATATAATGCTGGTATTGCATCAGTCCCCCGTGTATGTTTATTTGTTTCGTATTATACACATAATTACAATAATTTCACTTTCTAAACTTCTAGCGGATATAACTTCCGAAATCCTTTGAAATTGTTTCTTAATAGATATCGTTGAATTATTCAATAGAAAGCTAGTGCATTGACTGTTTCTGAGAGAATGCGCTTTATGATCAATACAATATTGATAATATTTAAAGCGGGCGATCTATTTGATCGTTTCCCCTATCAACAAATGCATTATAAAAAAAAAAATAAAAACTTCCATATTGTGTTCTTATGTTTTGTCTATTTAATTATATAACTTACGCACTTCTTACGTCTGTCTCGACACAAGAATTTTCCCAGTCAGACAAACATCGAACATACCTTTGTAATTATGTTTTAACAAGATTTAAAAAAAAGTATTTGGAGCATAGACATCAGGTGGGAATGCTGACATTATTTTACCGGTATTTTATAGGAAGATGCTCATAGAAACTAGCGTTATTGATGCCTTCGGCATCGGTGCACCGTCAGGAAACACGCCAAACGCGCGACTAACATTGTAACATAGGAACGGGTGGCTTCTAATAATAATAATAATAATAATAATAATAATAATACTTGGATGATTTGTATAGCGCCGTTTTTGTGAAAAATCACCTCAAGGGCTACTACTCGTTCTTTTGTTCAACAGCTCGGCTGTGGAATGATTTGGCGGCCTCTGTGTTTCCCCCTCCCCTCCTACAACATGGGCTTCTATGATCGAGGTTCACTCCTTCCTTTCCTCAAAATGACCCTCTACACAGCATCCTAAAAGAAGACATATTCCCTGAAGGACATCCCTTAGGGCCCCCATTTGGAGTTAATAGATTGTAAAACATGTTATTTAAGCAAGAAAAAGTTAAAAACATAATGTTTGTTAAATTATTAATTTTGTGTTGGAATTACAATTGAAACATTGTAATTTTGTAAATACAAAATCATTTTTAAACATACCAAGGTCCAATAGTCAGAACAAATATGTTCAAACTAATATGATATTATTCTTAAAATATACATTATAAGTATTTTATGCACATTTGAGCGTTTTTCTGTAATAATTGTTTAGTTTAGAATTGGTCGACATTCTTGTATTTTCTTTGGAACCGGTTTTGTAGGACTCGTAATTTTTTATTAAAAAGATAGGATTGAGATTTTTTTGACAAATTTGTTTGTTCCCTCCAGAATTTCTAGCAAACCACCCCCACCCCCACCCCCGCCCCATTAAATCAAAGAACCGGTTTCAAAAGACGTGTGACCGTTTTTATCGTATACTTAAGGCATATATTCAGGCTTAAGTAGGAGGGATCGATATGTCTCCAAATTAGTCATTATTACATTACGAGGTCTTTAATCTGCCTATATGGGTTAAATGCATTATACATAAATTGGTATTACACATTAACCATAAGTAGTAATAACAGATTTTCTATATATATTGATAATATAGAGCATTGGAAAAAAAAAACATTTCGACGGTCCCAACGAACAATGTCGAATGTGCAAATGGTATCTTCTTATCAGTGCGTTTTAAAGTTGGGTTTCTACGTGTTTAGAGTTTCACGTCTACATTTTTATTATGTTTGATATAAAGAAATATGTTGTTCTTTATGATATTTTCCATAAACCTCTATTTATTTCATTTAGAAAAACATTGCAACTACTACAGCTCTTATCCAAAGTTACCAATTTACACATCCGACATTGTTCGTTTGAATCGTCGATTTGTACAGCGCCCTTGAGGTGATTTTTCACAAAAAAACGGTGCTATATAAATCATCCAAATACTATGGATGGTGCATATATCGCCACTTTGAGAGTACATTGTAAGTATTGTATATAATAATATAATAATGTGTCTACCCTCACAAGGCCAAGGTAAGTGATGTAAGTACGCAAAGTTAAAAGTTTAATTAAAAAAGGTAGTCTCTGAAAACAAATAACGTATGGTCCTATTTTATTCAACAGCATTTTAAAAACAGTTTAAATCGTTTTCACGTTCTCTCTTAGTACTCCTAATAAGTACAGGGTCAGTTGAAGCAGGATTTAAACCAAATCGCGAGTATTTTCGATGGTAGAATAAATTATTTTAATTAGTAATTCAAATGGTTTATCATAAATCTAAATTACCAATGATTGTCTATCTTTACGGGGAATCGGTTGAACAATCTAGTTAGATTTACTATGCTAGGTTTAAGTTCGATTGAAGCACAATAAACTGTAACAGTTAATGGTTAATACATGTTGTGGTTTAGTCAAAAACGTACCTCTGAGAGTGTTTATTTCAATCATGGAGACGAATATTCGATTTCGAATATTTTAAAGTAAATCAAATTTAATAAGTTCTACAAGCATTATATTTATATTACATGGTGACAGCTGTTTCGGTGTTCAAAGCCATTTTTAAACTGTGATTAGGTCACATTGCGACGAATTACTTACATGATTTTATTTACCAACCCAATTTTAATTCTTATGGTGTTCGGAATGAAATACACAAATATTTGTGATGATTAAAATTCTTTATTAGTTGAGGTGCTTACAATTGAAATCTATTTTCCCTCTTTTTAATGATGGCAGATTTTTCTTAATTGTTTTGTAATGACGTGAATGCTAATAAGGCAATATATTTAAATGTAGGTGGTAAATCATAATTATTAGTATATTGTGAAAATACTAAGTGGTGAATAGATAATTATTCTTATTTTATTTATTAACGTTTTATTAGGATCATTAGTTCACTTGTTTTTCTCTAATTGCTCCAGTAAATTTATTATATAATACCTTGAATAGATAATAATCATGATCACTAGACAAAAAAAACATTTAAATTGCAATTTTATAATCGGATTTGAAGTAGAAACCCTTTTCCAACAGCAGTAAAAACTCTTCAATGGTGAGATCTTGAGCAGTGATGCACTGCCATTTTCTGTTAGGGATTTAAAAGTTAACGGAACGATTTTCAGCGCCAAGGATCACAAATTTAGGGAAAAATCAATTTAACATCCTGAATAATAATATCCAACGCCATATTGCTTGTTGCATCATTTAAAGGCGATGCAATGGGAATAAATGCAGAATCATACGTTTTTGTTTACCTTGGCCTTTCGTTTAATAGGGCATTTATGTTATTTTTATAAGCATAGAAATAAATTATATATCAGACCTAAAAAACAAATTTTAAGTGCAAATCTCCAACTTACGAACCCCTTTTCCGATATTGTCGTATTGTTCATTATGGCAAATTACTTTTTTTAGAATATGACCGTAAAACATTTTAATGATTATGCCATATAATAAAACACGCATTTTGGTGATGTTTTTTTTTTGCGTAAACGAAACATGCGGTCGGTGAATTTCAAATTTAACGCTACCTGCATAAGGAGTGTGTGATATCGTTAGAATTTTAGGAAGTGGATCGCCTTAATGTTTGCAATGGATACGAAGAAGGATGTTCATGCTGCGCAGTAAATGAAGACTTGCAGTAAAATAGCGCCCAAGCAAAAAAAATGTTTAAAAAAATACAATAGCTTAATGAAATAGGTTTTTGTCTTTTTTGATGATGGATTTTTATGCTCTAAGGTCCCCATCCTATTTTACGACCTTGCAATGACATAGTTATTATTTTTTCTGATATTAAGGACTTAATTTAGGTAATTGGCGAATGCATATATAACATTTTGTCATACTAAACTCAAAAATGTATTTCTCGGTGCTTAGACCTTATTGTACTATAGGTCTTAAAATGCAGATCTAAATCTAAATATATGTGAATAATTTCACAAATAATGGATAAAAAATACTGTCCCCATTCATTCCCCATTAGATTATAGTATTTTTAAAATATTAAAATTATTATTACACAAGGGTAGTGCAACTGTTCTTCAGCTGTGTTGCAAAGTTTTCAAAATGTCTATGGATAGATGTTGTTTTAGCGAAAGGGATAAGAGATTATGCCCTTTGGAGCTAGTATCGCGAGCAGTTTGAACATTGTCAAATAGAATTCTTTGTTTAAAGAGCTAAATGAAATAAAGTGTTAAATGCTATTATATTTTTGTCGTAAAGTTGCCTAATACCCAAAACGATTTCCGAAAATTAAACACAATAACAATTAATAATCCATATTATCATTTAGTTATATCTTATCACCTAACACGTGATGAATTTACATTCTTTCAATAATAATAAATTACTTGGACGTCCTCTAAAAAAGATAACACGATTAAATAAGACGTTAAAGACACTGGCAGAACCTATATTTTTTACTAAAAATATGTTAATAGGTACTTACTTGTTTTACCACCTGGTTTTTGTCTTTGGTTTTGGATTTGGATTTATTTTGTGTCAGTAATGGCACATTTGAAATCTTAATAATTTTTGGTGCTAGAATTATTGGAAACAACGGTTTGGGCTGAAAATTGTTGCACTGACCTAAAAAATGCAAGCAGAAAAATCTCTGTTAGTTTTCACGACCCCGAAGTTTACCGGTTGAGAGTTTTTCCTCTGTCAACTGTACATAACTCTAGTTACTAGTTAAGAAAAATAATACAAATAAAAGTACGAATATAATTAAGTATAGAATATAATTTTAAAAAAACTGTGACGGTCACGTATGTAAGCTTTGTGGTCTAATGAAATAGTGTGGTTTGTTAGGTTTTGTTTTGTCACTAACACATTCGACCGGCGAAGAACCAACGTTTAAATTTTAGTTTTCCCTATTTATATTTGGATATCGTAAACGCCAAAACTTATACACGAGGACAAATTTCAGCGTGAACTTTTTCTAGGAAAATTATTTTTTGTGTTCCACGTACAGCTGTGACATAATTGAGGAGATGGATAATAAATTATTATTGTTAAGATATTCAATTGTTAGTCAAGATTCTGGAAAATTTCAGCATTAAAATCACAAAAACACTTTGTAATATTTGTACTTTGAATTTACGAGGTTTTTTAAAAGCATTTCTGTACCTATTGTAACATATCTAATGAAAGTTTCAGCAGCATAAAGTAATGTTGACAATAAAGAGAATTTCAACAATATATCAGAAAAACATTTTCCAGCTGTTTAACAATGAACTAATTCCATCACGTAAAAGAAACTGCCGATTATAGCGCATATTCATGAATATAAATTTTTCTTATCGTATATAAACGATAAAAATATTAAAACGTTTCACGCTTTATGACATGGAAAGTATTCATTATTTCCACATAAGTTACAATTTATCTGATATCTAATGGTTGAAACACGATATCGAATTATGATATTAATAAATTGTACTCATAATATTTCAGGTACATACAAACGTCGCGTGCGCAGGGCTGCCATAGCTGGACCATACGACGAGAGTCAAGATCAGCTGGATGTAGCAGATGCTGAGAAGAAACTAATAGCGGAGATGGGAGAGAATGTCTGCATATACGAGAGAATCTGTGCCCACTATGCGCAGAAGTCCAAAGAACAGAGAACAACGGGACGCATCGATTGGGAAACTGTTCTGAGGTATATTCATCATATATACAATGCTTTCATGTTGGGTTTCTTGAAATTTTGTAATTTTAACAATCTAAATTTGAGCACATTGTATCTCACTACATTCATCAGAGGAGCTCCAAAATATTTTTGCAGGAATACAGAAAGGATTCAATTTAGACCCTCTTCCCATCTATGGTATACTAATGCATCATGAAATTAGTCTGTGAAGAAAAAAAAGTATAGTAGAAGTATGTTTAATTTTGTGATATTTGATAATTATTCACTATAGTTCATGGCCCGTGCCGAGGAGAACTTGATTCAGTTGGCAAATTGAACAAATCTATCTAGTTACACAACTAAGCATAAATATATGCAAGTTATATGTCAATGTTATGAAAAAAAAATGTATGCCATGGCAAGCATCGCTTTCCTATAACATAATGACTCTAAACCATCAACTATCCTTAAAAAAAAGTGTCCTCTGAATTTCCAAAATTCTCAAACCGGATTTCGTAATCTTCGGTTAACCCCGTAGGGAGGTACTACGTAAATATTTGATTTTACCACTGACGTCAGAAATATTATTATTCTTATTAAAAGATTTTCTATCATTAATGTAAATGTAGAATCAACTAACTAGTTACTTCTACAATCTGTTTCCTAAAAGCCGTACTAGTTTTATAGATCCGTTTGTAAATAGCATTAAGTGACTACGCTGTGGCACTTTCATCAAACCTCGTCAGTGGAAATGAATGTACTGAAGTCATGACAAATAAATTAATGTGATTGGATGGAATATTAATTATAAAAGTCATACTGTTGCATTTTTGAAAAATCTATTAAAAGCACGAAATTTTTTACTAGTGGATTGGCCCCAAATTTTGATGGAAAATACGGGAATGTAGTAATAATAATAATAATAATAATTTGATGATTTGTATAACGCCGTTTTCGTGAAAAATCACCTCAAGGGCGCTGCACTGTAAGAAGTAAGACATCATTTTGTACTCATCTGTATCGATATTTTATTGTTTGGAGGGAAATACTCACACCTAAAATATACAAATAATATTAAGGTAGGTATATACTTGGACTGAAAGGTGTGGATTGGAGGTTTATAACATGTATTTTTCACCTGAAAATACGTGAATGAATAATATTTTTGTGTACCCTCGATTACTACACCCATTCCTTAGAAACAGTAAGAAATCTCTTTTTTTATATATTTTTTATATGAATACCGCACAAGAGTCAAAACTGCTCTCAACCGTCTGGAGACAGTGAGACTATGGCATCCCCGATTGGGGAAAGTTGTGAGACTGAAGGTATTGGGTAGGGGAAGGAGAAGGGAAGAGGAAAGTGGGGAAATACCTGACTATTCAGATCTGGTCCCCAAACACGGCTAAAAGCCATTTCAAGCAACGATTCAATTCTGAATGGTGGTCTTTCACCAGGGCGATACTGAGAGTATCTTCCACTCTTCATAATACATAATCCATCACGTGTAATTTAATGTTTGTTTCAAATCATCGCATTAACATTTCGTAGACATTTCATCAACGAAAATATAAATTGTTCAGTGGTCAACCTTGATCTAGAAATTCAAGACTGCAAAAGATTTCCGAATTTCAGAACGCAATAGTTTAGTCTTTGCGACATCACACAAATAGTATGATT
The DNA here is from genome assembly GCA_022606495.2 of Halesus radiatus. NCBI lineage: Eukaryota > Metazoa > Arthropoda > Insecta > Trichoptera > Limnephilidae > Halesus > Halesus radiatus. Next base: position 114,628 of record JAHDVE020004073.1, read on the forward strand.
AGGCGTCGATTAAATGCACATTATCCCATACGTAGACTGTGTTCTTACTTTGTCAACCAGCAAACGATTTCCCATGCCAGATTTTTATTCGCATCAAATTGGGTCATCAGAATAGTATGTCTGTTCAGCTTTTCCTTTACGATTTCTCAGCAAAACCACTCTAGAGTACAGATTACGAAACCATTCTAACTAAGTGACCGGGTATGATTGAAACCTGAATGTTCAGTTAGAATTGTAAGCTCACTAGTTTTCCCCGTTGTGTTCTCGGATATAAAATTATTTCCCTTAGTTCGTTACTATTAAAATCATCTTGTTTAATCCTCGTATTTTACCACTATTTACAACATGAATTTTCGATAGTGCATAAAATATATCATTTCTGAATACCAGAGGCGTGTTAACCATAGCAGCGGATTACAAATAGATAATAGAAACAAAGGTAAATATGCCATGAAAGCGAGACAATTGTCGTCGAGCTACGAAAAAAAAATTGCACGGACTATCAAAGCGGCGGAACCAATACAAATTATTCGCTCCGTGTGTAGGGCGCTGTAATATCGGTACTTATATCGATTAATGACCCTTGTTTATATTGTAACCGGAAAACACAACACACGAATGCATCGACACATATTTAAAAAGTGATGTAAAAGCACGAAAAAAAAAGGTTGACGAATAACCCTATATGACATGACACGATAACAACAAAATATTTCAAGTACGAAAAAAAATTCAGGAACAGCACCTTCCATTTAAGCATATTAATTAGGAATATTATAAGGAATCTTAGGTCACTTTTCCTTGGGTCATGCATTCAATTTTTCCACAATATATTATATTTGCATGGGTTTGGCCACTAACGCTATTTCCCACCGCAATTTGTATGTATTATTTTAATCCTACAGAAAGATTCACTTGCGTTGTGTGGACTATCTGGACGAGTATCAAGCAATAGGAGAACGAAATTTCCGAATGTAGTATTATAGTCAGAAATGATTTCACAGACCTTATTTTGCCTTTTTGAAGGCCCAGAGTGAAAACTGATCATTATTTGAAAATGATATATGTTAATACGTAAGAGAGAGGGAGCGCGCTAATAAAAATAACGCTTAAGGCGTGAGCGATCGTTTTAAAAACATTTAAGTAAGTACGACATATTTATAATAGAGCAAAAATCTCAAGATTTCCGACTTAGCAGCATTTGAAGAAACACTGTAATTTTTTTCATGCTTATAGCATGTTAAATAGCAGAGCCACGCGTGTTATTTATTTTATTCTTAGCATACCTTGAGATTTAGGGGGAATTTTATATAATTACCTTCTCATTTTTTTTTAATTTAATGTAAATCAAATTTAATGATGTTATTATTAAGTTCTGAAATTATTTGTTGTTTTTATTATTGTGACAGCTGTTTCGGCGTTCAAGGCAATTTTCAAACTGCCAGCAGTAACACAAACTAAAAATACTTGCAGAACCTAATAATAAAACTATTAAATTTGATATACATTACATTTAAAAAAAAAATCGACTTGTACGAATTAAACACAAAAACAATTAATACCTTCTCACTTGAATTGAGATTATATTTAAACTCAACATATTTATTTTTTATCTTCACAAAGTAATTGCATAAGTTTTCAAGGGAAGCTTGTAATATGTACACAGAAATTCTGAATGCGGATGCTCAATTAATAAATGTTGGGAATGTTTGTACAAAGCAAGGTGTTGAATAACGCAAGCCTTGCGGTTTTTCTTTCTCCGCGTCTGCGTCCGTTCTCAAGTTTTATTCGTAAACAATACTATTGACCCACATCAATAAATAGCTTATTAGCAATATATTTGTAGCTACTTTTTTTTCTTAAAAGTGGTTATTGTCCGTATCTCCGTAACAAACCTTATTTATGCTGATTCGGTTCAATAAATTGAGGTTCCTTAAAAACTGGTTTAGAAACTCAGTCAAGGGTATTGTCTTAATAGCAAGCCGCCGATTAAATTATCCATATAAAGTTTTTTTTTAACGCTGATAATCATTGCCCACTCTTGTAACCAAATAACCAGACACTTTTCATCAGTTTACCCAAAATCATTGTATTAGTTTTGTTTTTTTTTTAAATTTCAGATGTCGACATTGTCGTAATGTGCTTAAAGGGAAACGAAGCGTAATTTAAATATTTTTGAAAATAAACATTATTAGCACGTTATGCTTTTAAATATTGAAATGAATTATGGCGGGTGTACAGAAAACATAAAATTAAATACATTTTTTTTAAGTTTTTCAAGAAACTTTTTTATAATGAAATTGTACACTTTTTAAATCTATTCACTATACTACACTTCTCTTTTTAGCAATGCATATGTAGAGAAGCGGAGTTTACATATTGCGTTTACATTTAAAAAAAAAAAGGAAAAGTGTTAAAAGAAAATGATCCCTGAAAATGGTTTACATGATAATATTAAATGATTTTATTATTTTTTAATTTAATGAAAATCAAATTTAATAATGTTATTATTAAGTTCTACAAGTTATTTTATTTATTATTGCTGCCATTTTAAAACTGAACATTTACAGAGTTGGTGGTTTACATAATGGAAAATGCATCTTGACAGGTAATGATTTAGTATTTAAAATAAATATAACATGCATGCAAGTAAAATGTGGCATACGATATTGTATATATGAAATAAAAGTATCATAAAGTAAAATAACCGTGAAATAAAAGTAGCGTAAAGTAAAATAACCGTGAAATAAAAGTAGCGTAAAGTAAAATAATTGTGAAATAAAAGTAGCGTAAAGTAAAATTACTTTAAAGTAAAAGTACTGTACTTATAAAAGTAGAATATATTTATTTATATTGTTATAACATATACAGTATTTTGGTAAGTTTCTCGAAGGACTTGAGCTTTGAACTTACAATAAGAAATTATAAAATTTCATATTCCGTATATACACCAGCTATCAAACTATAATTCATCTAAATATGTAAAACTGTTTCTTGTTGAAGGTGTTTTTTTATTAAATATTCTAGCGCCATCTGTGGGTGCGTATTACGTTTCGGGAAACATTTAATTTAATTCCGGTTTTCTATTTAATGGGCGGTATACAAATCGCGGACGGGCTATAATAATGTACTGCTTCTCTATTCAGAATGATTACAATCTATAAAGAGAGAGTACCTAAACTTAATCGAAAAGTTGTTTAAAAAGAAGAAAACCATAAAGTAATCAAGTTTATGATACGAATTCAGCAAGCTGCGTGCGCATTCACGATTTAAGGTCTATTCACATCTACCAGCACCGCGCAGTGCAGAACAGGACAGTACAGACACGACAACATTAGTTGCCTACATTATCTCTGAACACACAAGCGTAACGCATCGAGATTGTCGGCTGTGATATTTTGACGTGCTGGTGGCGGCTTGTGACGTCTGCGCCTGTGCAGTTAGTATGAACACATACCGTTAGCATCGCCATCTCAGTCAGTTGGCGTCATTAGACGCAGATATTGCTAAAACCGAGAAGATGGATAACGATAAATTTGTTGAATTTAGGTTGTAAAATTATAATAAATATTAGAATAGCATTATATAATCCTCAAAGATGTTGTGGCGGAATCTAACTCTCAGTTGATGCTTCTCCAATCGGGGGTTGGCTATAATTAAGAAAATATTCAGCCCGCAAGCTGTAGCCTAGAACAACACGGGAAAATACGGAGATTACCCAACCTTGTTGTAACTTCAAACATGTGTTAAAAGATTAAATTTAATATATGCAGTCAATACAGTGCACTGAGGAATATCGCCCGATGTGTTTGTTATCCCGATATTGTAACGTGGCTCAAAAACATGTTGAAGTTTCAATTAAATCAAATTTTCCTAGTGAATTTGCCGACGCAAACTTCACCCTACGCGCGACTCAAGAAATCCAACTTCAAAAATTAAAAAACCGAATTCAACAACTTGTATTCACAAATGGACTAGCCCAATTTGAGGGGTGTTTTATTTAAATTTGAGACACAAAAATATGTATTATTAGAAAAGTGGTAGAACTTGCAGACAAGCTGTCATGTGGCAGCTTTGCATTACTACTTTTTTGTTGTTAACACTAGAGTAATACATATTCATGTATTATAATTTATTTAATATCCAAACAAAAATAAATAACTACACTCGAACCAGTCACGAGGTACAGCGTTTTCCCTAATGCATCTACCATTGATCTTTCCTTGGATTATCAGTTATCTTTTGTGACGAAAATATTCGAATTTTCTTATCTTAATCTATGTAAGAAAATTACGCAGTTTTTGGCTAATCTATGGAAAATGTCGTCATTAAATATATAAAGAATCGTATAATTTTTTTAATGAAATTAGTGTTTTTTAGGACTTCCACAATAAAAATAAGTATTGACATTTGCTGTTCATTTTAAAACTCTATTTGTATGTATTTTCAATTAAAAACATATTATGTTTTCCTAGAAAGCAATTATTTTGTGGTTCGACATATTTATTACATACAACAATCAACCACTAACGTTTTTTTAAATCATCACCAACCAGTTTCGCTTATCCCAAGCTTCGTTAGGGTAAAATTTAAAACTGGACAAAAATACGTAGAGTGAGCATATATATAGGTGAGATATACAAAAATAGTAAAATAAAAAGAGTAAATAAACACATTATTTTGTCGTTTTGTAGATGTTTGTTTATTTACATCGTTTGAAGTCACAATCGTATGATAAAAGCGTTGGCAACGAATTTTGTTGGCATGTTAGAAATACATGGGGTTAATCTTATTCCTCGGCCAATCAATTCCCAGTGTTTTGTGAACGTCTTACTTATTTATTTTTAACGTAAAACTATTTTCTATGTAAGTTAACATTTTTGGTGCTCAGATAAATACCCAATTTTACTAATTATTATTTTTTTATTTTTCCCTTTATCGTAAATTGTATTTAATTATTGTAGAAAATAATATTAACATAACCTAAATGAAATATGAAAACGGAAAAAATTACAGAAAATAAAAAGATTTCAGTCGCATCTGGGACTCGAACCCAGGACCTCTGTCTATCCGGAGCAACCGCTTAACCAACTTAGCTAATGAGACCAGTTCAATTTATGCCATCTTCATCGATATCTAATCTCAAATTCAAGATTTGTTAATATTATTCTCCATTTTTTTATCCCGTATTATTGAACTGGTCTCATTATCTAAGTTGGTTAAGCGGTTGCCCCTGATTGGCAGAGGTCCTGGGTTCGAGTCCCAGATGCGTCTGAAATCTTTTTATTTTCTTTCATTTTTTTCCGTTTTCATATTTCATTTACGTTATGTTCATATTATTTTCTACAATGATTAAATATTTAAATGTTGTTTTTAAATCCCAATAAAAATAATTCAAAATTGAATGTATTTAATTACCTATAATTTATTTTTTTTGTCTAGAAGAACAATAGACGCATCGTCGTCAAAGGGAAAATGTTTCCCTTGTGTAAAAAATCTTAATTATTTAGGAGGAACTAAAAAATGATTTTTGAGAGTTACGGATTGTTACCGAGTACACATACGGTACACTGGTCAGCGTGGAATCTGCTTTTTTGTTGTTGTTATTGTTTTAAAATGATTAATTTTACCGAGAATTCCGATAACAAAATATCATGTTTATCCTGTGATCAATATCAAGAATATTTGAAGCGTTGTATTTCCTACTTCAGCGCTGCAAAATTTTGATCGAAGGCAACTTCTAGTTTTGGCACGAGTTTCCCTTATTTCTGGGATATTTTAGATCGATATGAACTGACTTATACAGGATATTACAAGTAATGAGCTACAGAATTGATGAAAAACATATTGCTAGCTGAAAACAGTTGTTAATTGATAAACTAAAGTTCTTAAAAACTTAAGACAAGATTTTTGTGCATAGCGCAAAGGGTAAATAATAATAATAATTTACAGGTGAAAATATAATAAAAAACAGTAATTATTAAATGGAACACTAGTATATATTGATTAACTTGGCGGGTTTGCGATAAGCCGACGTAGCTCAACGGTAGAGCATCTGACCGGACATTAGAAGGGTGCGGGTTCGAGTCCTGCCGGCGACATCTTTGCTCGGAAGGTTTTTCAATTTGGATGAGTGTTTTAGATTAATAATTATTGTTTATAAAAATAATAATTGTTACCCTTTGCGCTATGCACAAAAATCTTGTCTTAAGTTTTTAAGAACTTTAGTTTATCAATTAGAAAACAGTTGTGTTTACTTAAAAATCCGGGCAGACCAATGTAATTTTCATGATCGTAAAACTCAACGTTCAAGGGTCTTTGCAGAGACAAAAAAAGAAAATCAACAAAAATATTAAGAACATTACAGAATTGGTTTGTTTGAAACTGAATTGAAGCCGTTGCACTAAGAGTAAGTACCTATATCTGGAGAGGATGCCTGAATTACTCGTGTTCCTAAAAGAAATCTTTAATGATCGCCTGGCACGGATATTATATATATATAACGAATTTCCGTTTTCACAAAACATAATTATCTATTTCGTAGTTATTAGATATTTTGGATTTTAGTAATCATTTTCTTTGCGCAATAACGTGGGTCGTCGATTGTTCAGTCGACGTTTTTACAAGAATATAACCGTTGTCTGAAAATCTGCGTGTGAATTTCCACTCTGAAAACTGAGTAGAAATTTAATTTATAAAAGTCATATAGTACATATATAGTAGTGGGGCGCACTCCATAGAAGCTGGAAAGCTGTGCCTACCCTAAGAAAAACGAACCATAAAAGGAAATTAAATGATTATTTGTTAAATTGTGTTTTTCCATGATTTTGGTAAGGATCATGTACGATCATTTATTCAGTTGTCCACAAATATCTTTTAGGTGAACATAAAATGGCCGTTATTAAACATTCAATCCAAATTACCTTTAGCCATAGAGCAATGCACGCCACTGCTATATAGGACATGAAAATGGGTTCAAAAATGTGTTTACTTACGGGACCTTCGTTGGCCATTTTTATGTATAGAGGTGGTTGTTAAAGTGATTTGACGGTAAATGTGTTCGTATTCAATTAACAATATTTATTTTCTTTTTAGATATTTTAGATATTTAAGATATTTTAGATATTTTAGGTATTTTAGATATTTTAGATATTTTAGATATTTTAGATATTTTAAATATTTTAGATATTTTAAACATTTTAGATATTTTAGGTATTTTAGATATTTTTGATATTTTTGATATTTTAGATATTTTAGATATTTTAGGTATTTTAGATATTTTACATATTTTAAGTATTGTAGATATTTTAGATATTGTAGATATTTTAGGTATTTTAGATAATTTAGATATTTTAGGTATTTTAGATATTTTAGATATTTTAGATATTTTAGGTATTATAGATATTTTAGGTATTTTAGATACTTTAGATATTTTAGATATTTTAGGTATTTTAGGTATTTTAGATATTTTAGGTAATTTAGATAATTTGGATATTTTAGATATTTTAGATATTTTAGATATTTTAAATATTTTAGATATATTAGGTATTTTAGGTATTTTAGATATTTTAGGTATTTTTGATATTTTAGATATTTTAGATATTTAGGTATTGTAAATATTTTAGATATTTTTGATATTTTAGATATTTTAGATAGTTTAGGTATTTCAGATATTTCAGATATTTCATACATTTTAGATATTTTAGATCGACTTGAGAGGCATTTCTGTTCGTTAAGTTGATATCGGGTAAGTTTCCTGAGAAGCTTAAGCTTGGTAACAAGTTTAAAAGGCAACTGAAATACCGGCCCTAAATGTTCGTAAGTAAGGATGTGTTAAAGGTAGTTGTATGTGTAAACCTTAGAGTAATATTGTTACTCTAAGGTGTAAACCCTAGTTGGTTCATAACCCATACAAGGTCCGTATAGTTTCTAAAGAAGCAAATTTGCTTGCGCTATTACTATTTTCTTTTTAAATTTACTTCCAATACCTTTCTTTTTCGGTTTAAACAATTACAAAGCTAATTAGAAAATTCGGGATGTTTTTCATATTTCTCCTTACTAGGGGTTCCTGTGTTGAGGCGGACTAGGTTGTATTTAAAAGGCGATTGTTTTAAGCTCCTACAACGTTATTTTAAAAATGCTGGATAACTCCTATAGTTAATTAGTTATTTAAATACATACTTTGTCAACCAATAGGTAATATTCATAAATGTTACAAAATCATGACAAAATATGTATGGACGTAAAATACATGAAGACAAGAATTCAAGTTCCGGACAAGCCAATAACCCAATTACCTTTTCTGTATATTTTGTAATAAATACGGTCAGATGATATAAAATTACTTGTCTCCAATATTTCATATTGCTAATAGACCTTTTGTTATGATTTTAAAACGCGATATTTGCACAACGGATGATTATAATGATATTAATGGAAACAATAAAAACCGTATGCGTCTATGAAAAATGAATATTGTGAATTCTTTAATAGAATTCATTAGGTATCTATGGTTACAAATAATTCGGTCACAAAGCAGCGATTTAGACAGTTTTCGTTCACTAGTTAAAATTACTTGTTTAATTGTTTGTTTTTTTTTCTATTTATTTTAGTCAATACAAACGCTCCCCAGACAAGAACAAGGAGTTCTATCTCCTCAGTGTGTTCCTGGGCAACATAGTCGGATCACCCAACCTCTGTCACCAGTTGGCCAAAAGGGGCAGGGCCTGCCCTCCGCTGGACTCCTGGGAGCAGAGATAACCGTGGAAGCTTCGTTTGTGCCACCCTAGATATTATCAATATCCATTTTTATTTTTAAGGAATTTTCTTACTTAATTTTACTGTTGAATAAAATATTACGAATTTGTGATGTTTTTTACTGAAGTTTTCAAATGAAATTTTTGGTAGGTGGAATTATGTGATATCTTAGTAAAGGAAGATATTGCGCTTCACGGTTTAAAAATCTACATGACTTGTACGAGTGCAGCTGTTTCCAAGGTGAAGAGTGTCCTCGTGATAGCCAACCGACGATAGGAAAGGAGAACCAGACGACGGATGTGAATTTAGCGATCAAAAAGTTTGGTGCCGTAGAAATGATAAGAACTGATCTCATATATCCATGTTTTAAAGGCTGTTCGAAAATGTGGGATATCTACATATTGGCGAATAACTATTAATTGGACCATTGATCAATCCTGTAAAATTTTACTCCAGGAAATTTAACCAAAATAAGTCTTTAAATGTTAAAAACAGTGACAGGTTACTTTTATCACTTTTGTGGTACGACGATCATAATATATAAAGCAATATATTGCAATTATTTATAAACACATTAGTCGAAACACCATACCTTCGAGAAAGATAAATGTCGCCGACAGGACATTTATCTTTTCCGGAAAGTTTTTTTCAATTTGATGAGTGTTTCAGGCTAATTATTGTTTAGCAAAAATACTGTTACCTTTGCGCTATGCACAAAATTTGTCTTAATAACTTTAGTTTATCAACAATCAATATATTGCAATTGCAACAAGTATTTTACAGAATGTTTTGTAAATTACTCCACATAATATATTTTCCAATGAGTTGAAAAACTTTTCCGTGAAAGACAATATTATTAAAGCATTAGAAGCATAAAAATGAATGAGGATAGAAGAAGTTATTTTATTTTGCTGTTTAGTAGTTAAAAATATATATCTTTTTTTCCAAGAAATGCCTTCTATTTTCGTCATACGAGTCACATAAAATTGGATTGTAGTATTAATGTTAGAGGAGACTTCATAGATGGCGCTTTGAAAACGTATTGCTCCACCTAACTAACCATCACACCATTTCTAGTTTAATCAATAATCATCGTAATTTGTTGTAATTGGAAACTATAATCATTATCAAAATAGGCCTACAACTAATAATAAAATTTGAGTTGAGTTCCGAGAAAGTTCTAAAATGTCTTCAAAGGCTAATAACCTAGATTAAGTCCATTTATCCAGGTCAAAATGTCCCATAATTTGTCCAGAAAGCGGATTAATGAAGGTGATTCAATCGAAAGATGGAAAATGTTGACATATGAGGAAGAAAAAAAGAGAGATGAATGAAATATTCTCAGGTTTCTGAAAGCAACTGAGGACAGTTATTCCAATTGTGCTTAGGGGAATAAATGATGATTAAGTGAATGTTATCAAATCAGCAAGATGAAATAAAATATAAAAATGTATGGAGGACGATAAGGCTGTTGGTTTCGACAATATTACTGCCGAATACTTTAAAGAAGATAATCATAATTCACACAATGGTTGCGCATACTTTTTTAACCAGTGTTTAGAGAAAAGGTTACATGCCATTAGATTGAAGAAGGACTCTAATCATCTCTCTTTACAAAGAAAAAGGTCACGTATTGAATGGAAATCACAAAGATATTAGCTCAAGTTCAGATGGTAAGCTGTATGGTAGAATGAAATAAAGGATAAATATATATGCACGGAGCTTTCATGTGGAAGGGGTGCATGGGTCAGATTTTTCATTGCGTATGCTCACAGAGAGAAATTTCTAGAAAAAAACAGAAATTTATCGTTGCCTTTCTTACTCTACAAAAAGCATATGACCAAATTAATGGGAAAAGAGAAGGTGTTGTCCAATTATGGAGTGAATACGAATCTCATACAGGTTATCGCCCAGCATGAGGACAGCGTTTCAAATGTTATGACTGGTGAGCTCACAGGTGGTTTGACATCACAAAAGAGCAAGGTTGCGTATTGTCACCCTGGTTATTCAATATATAGATGTATACAAGAACTGGAAAGAAGGCTGGGAGCGGTATCTGAAAGTATTGCCTGTTGTGGCGTTAATGATGTGGCATTGATTAAGTAACAGTTTGGAAAATTGAAATAACAATAAATGAATCAATTCAGTTAGCTATTTTTTAAACATGTATAAATTTATGTATATTGCATATATAATCGAAAATCTTCACACCTGCCCCCCCCCATCTCCACAATGGATTGCTGATACCAACTCTGATGAATGTAATGAGGCATAGAACCGGCAGAGGAAGGATGAAAGGACTGAATGCTGCAGAATGAGACTGAGACGAATGTGATGTAAAGTCCATGTATGATCGTGTGAAAATTCGTAAAGAATGCAGGGCTTAGATGTATGGTGTTAAGATTAAGAAAGTACGCTAGATAGTTTGGGCATTAGAGCGAATGATTAAGAAAGGAGTGTATGGAGAATATATGACTTTTGAATGTGAATTAGGAAGAAGAAGCCTGAACGTCCAAGGAAGACGGCACGTCTAAGTAAATCAAATACTTGAGTCAGTCATGTTGAAGCTGGAGTGAACAGAAGGAGGTTTATATTTTGTAAGCGAATGTGAATGAAGAAGAAGTGTATGTCAAGATCGAGTTGTTTGGCGGTCTGTCCTTCTGCCTACCCCTGCAGGGAAAACGGTGTGATGGTTAGTTATTAGTTAGTTAGTTAGTTAGTTAACAAAATCATTACTGCTGCCAGTGTCTGGGCATACTTGGTGTATTTTTGTGGAACAATTTTTTAGATGAGGACTATAAAGATGATATAATGAGTATATATTCCTTTACAAATTAAGCGAGTTTTTATAGTAGGTTCTGTGAGGAAATGACAGAGATTGTAATAGAAAACAAAATAAAATAAAATGTAATAATAATTAAAAAATAAGTTTTATTTTAAACTAAATCTAGAATTTGTGTCTGTTACTGTTTTTTAATACTGTTAGCTTCAGACAGCCTGAACAGCTCAAAGTTTCAGTTTCATCAAACCTTTTTCAATTCTTCGAGAGTTGAATTACGAGCAACTATGGTACGTAGGAATAATAACCCAAAAATTGTTTACATGCTCACGTGAGTAAATTCTAAAGAAAACACTCCACTGATTAGAAACCATAACAAACCCAAGTGAGAGTGCCAAACGTCCCACGCCCTGGAGAATGACGTTATAGTTTTTCAAACAGCCACCATTAAACAAGTATGGTCTATTGTGATTATGTACAACTGCCGCTATAGAAAATACAATAAAAGGATTAGTTGAGTTGAGATTTAGATGCCAAAATTTAAACAAATTTTTTGTCTGTTAAAAATATATTTTATCAACAATATGTATCTACAGACCATCGATGTCGCTATTTGCTAGACCAGTGGCTTTCAAATGGGGGTCGCGAGCTACCAATAAGTAAATAAATATTTTTAAATCTTTATTATAACAAGCAAACAATGGTTATAATTTTACAGAAAAAAAGTATGTCAACAGAAATAAAAGTTGTACCCAAGTAATACAAATTAATGCGATGGGTGCGCTTTTTTCTACATTTCGTTTTCATCGCCGCGTTAAAAACGAAAATAAAAACAGCTTCTGCGTGCGCTTGTGCAAAATCCGATATTTATAAAAAGTGTAAGCCATTAACAAATTAATAGACTCGGGGTCGCGTGGAAGAGAACTATTTTTTTTTTACAGAAAGGGGAGCGCACCTATAAAAAGTTTATACACCGCTGGGCTAGATCATTCAATATTAAGATATTTTGTCACATGATGACTTTGAAATAGACCATAGAATAAAGAATGCATACTAGAAGTGCTTTCCACGTAGATTTAAATGGAAGCCGGAATGCCTTTGACTTAGTATTGGAACCATCACTCGTTTGTGGAAATAAACGTTTGCATTAATAATCAATGAACATTAATAATACATTTTTTAAAATTCAAACTTCTTTCACCAAATTACATGAAAATATTACTCGGCTGTGATGAATAATAATAATAAGAGTAAATTTCCATAGCGCAGTTTTGTGAAGGTTCACCTCAAGTGCGCTTTACACTAACTAACCTAACCTAATATAATTGTACAATAACAGATATACTATATAGTATAACAGATATTATAATATATATATATATAATTAAAACTATGACATAAAGTATTCATGGGAAGATATTATAATATAACAATTTAGAAACTAAGGGTGTAAATAATCAAATATAAGTAGGTACAAATAACAACAGAAAATTATATGACATTAAATAGATGGTTTTTCACTGGATACTAAGGGAATTAAAAAACAAGGGGAGAAAATCGTAACTAAATAAGCTATGGAGGATAAAAAGAAAAAATGTCCTGAAATTCTGTTTCTACGTACATGTACGAATGGTATCTAATCAAGGATTTTTTTAAAGTGTGAATACCACACAAGAGTCTCAACTGCTTAGAGCCAGTGGAACAATCTCACACTCAATTGGAGAATGATGTGAGACCGAAGGAAGTTGCGATGGGGAGGGGAGATGGGCGGAGAAGCAACTTTTAGAAACTAAGTGGTTTTCATTATTTTATCATTGAGACTAGTTATTTAAGTATAACCACTCTGAAACGTGCCTCTAATGTACAAAATATTATTTATGTATTAAACAATAGATGCGAATGATTAAGTGATTACAATAAAAACAGTTATCGTACAATCAATTCCCCGTTTGGGTCCGCTGATGGTGACGCCATTATTAGGTACTTACGTGAAAAACCCACCGCAGCCTACGTAATCCTTGCAAATTATATTCGCGTCTCACTTTCGTCATATGTCATCTCGAGCAAACATGGGCAAGGAAAGTATTACCTGTTACCTACACATATTCAAATATTCTGTTATGTCTTTGCTTGAAATACCCGACGTGTACGTGTGTCAATAAACTCTGGCTCTTATGATGACTTCATTCTCTTTTCTCATATCTTCAGAAATATGAATGGTTCTTTGATCAAAATAAACGAGGAAAGAAGTCCATTCGTCGGTCCTATCATTTAAAGATTTACATGTTGTTAAAATATTATTTAAAAAATCAGCACTTTCTGTGGACCACCCATACTGGTTATCAGTGCATTGCTTCTTGACCAAGGGTAGGCTGTTGTTTATCAGGTGTTGATATTCACCGATCACCTTGAAACCCCGAACGTCGAAAAATACATAATATTAACACAATGCAGTTAGAATTTCTCATAATGTTGTTGATCGTTTACCAATTTTATTACCGGTTAGATTATTTGCCAATGTGCTGCCACGTTGACATGTCGGTTCTCAAGTTAAGTAGGCGCTGTCAGTATTTGGATGGGTGACCGCTTTGGAACGCCGCATATCGTTGGAATCTTTTATTGCCCACCACACAGCATCCATAAAGGTGAAGTAGGCGCCTAGGGCGATTGTTATATTTCTGTAATTTAAAAAATATATAAATACGGAAAGCAAAAAAAAAAATATATATCAAAACCAATCGTTTTCATTACAAACCTCGACTCATAGTTGATTTGATGGAAATTTGATGAAAAATGAATTAGAATTATGTATAATAAACTCGTATTTTTCACTATCGACATTATTCGTGTATTATTATTTCGTTATTTGCGATTAAATAGGGTCTTTGAAATATTTCCACAGATGTCATTCACCATTGGCAAGAAACGGACAATTGATGAAAAGGTATATACATTTATATCAACTATGGCGCTTCCTTTTTAAGCATCCACTTTTTTCACAACAGTTTGGCAATAATAAAAGACAGCGTATTTACAGAGTTGCAATAATGATCACGAGGTAATTTCAATATAACCCTTTTTGTGAAATAATTACATACTTACAGTAATACTTAATTTAATTCAGCTTTTGGAAATGAGACGAGTTAAAAATAGTAAAATATAGGCAAATATAGGGTTCATTTGTGAGTGATTTGCTCTGCTTTCGCGATGTATCGCATGAGATAAAGCTTCGAAAATACTATCTGGAGGAATATACTTGAAATATTGCAACTGAAGAAGAAAAATAGTTGTTGAAATTCAAATATTTAATTATCATGAAAATATTATTAACCCTTACCACTCCATTATTTTTTTTAATATTTGTTGTCAGCCAACTCTAATTTAAATAATGTCAAAATATTAATTTATTGATGTGCAGTTACGAAGAGGTTATTTTATAGTAAAACAGAAACGGAAAATAGTCAAAATCTTATCAAAACGTGAATTTAAATGTTTTTTATCGAATCACAAGAAACAACGTCACGTGTCAAGTTTTGTGTGCGAAAATACAACGCGAAAGCACGTCTTACCTTGTCGGCCGCCAGCCGACAACTGAGTTGTAGCGTACAAATAGTGATGTCGGCTGGCACCTGACAAAGAAGTGGTAAGGGTTAACTAAACAAAACTCTTTATGATTTATGAAAAAAATTACATGTGCATCAGATTAAATAATTTTTTTTAGCTAAATTTTTAGTTTATTTTTACCCTCCATTTTCTTAGGGTAGGCACAGGTTTTCAGCCTCTATGGACCGCACACCACTGCTGGATATGTGCCGCACATTTTGATTTTAAAAATATCATAAGGATATTTTAGCTTTAAATGTAAATTATAATAATGTAATGTGTATTATTATGTATGAAAAGGGCACCGTTTCTATTAACAATTTTGTCAAAAGGATCTACAAAATATGTCCGCTTTCATAGGGCCAAGAGTTATTCAGAAATTCATATATACACTTGGAAATTATTTAACATGACATTTTTCATGAAATTCGATCAAATATCAAACTATAGAAACTTACATTATAGAAATGCGTGGGTATATGTAAAATTAATTATGTCCTGCACGCTGTCTTTTATTATTGCCAAACTGTTGTGAAAAAAGTGGATGCTTAAAAAGGAAGCGCCATAGTTCGAACTCTCTATCGATCAATTTACTCGGACCACACCGAGGCAGCGGACAACGGACTTGCAAAGGCCTTCACTTTCTCCCGAACTCTCTTTACGTCTGTGACTTAACCTCAATAGTTCGTACCGGCAACCTAATGTGTGGGTTCTTGGTCTTAAGTTCTCGTCTCACAAATAATCCAACTCTATTTGAGAGCGGTTCATTATTCGAGTCAGACGATAAAAACTATACCTTTTTCCGGGGACACGGTAAAGTTTTACAGTTCTGTTGTTTAAGTGTATGTTTTGTTAGGCAGTGCGAATGATAAGTGAAAATGTTCCCGAGGCTGTGTTTAGTGATTGTTTTGATACGGTGTTATCAAACAAATGCAGAAGAAAGTGAATCGATGAATGATGATTTGAATAAAAATTCTACTAAGACTAATTACACTGCCAACGATCTTATTCAGTAAGTGCATATATTTTATTAACAAAAAACTGATTTATTGAAAAAATATTTATTAATTATGTGCATTAAACCCCGATGTACTAATTTAAAACAAAATCTCTTTTCAGGCTTCTATCGCGGTTAGCAAATCAAGAAATTGTTCCTCGTCTTAGATTTCCAACCGATGATTTCGATGATACACCAGACGACCCTTTCTACTCGGATAATCCGAATTTATACCCAAATTATAATCAGGATCAAGGCCCAGACATAATAAGCAATAATATCAAATTTAATGAGCCTCAATATATTCAGAAGCAGCAATATGATCAATATCAACAGGGACAAAATTATAATCAGGATAAAGATATAAATCAGCCAAATGGAAATTATTTAAATTTTAAAAGACCCGAATCTCAGACTGGACAATATGCTCAACAATTTCAACAAAATTACAACCCCAACCAGGATTTGAACACGTTCAACGGTAACGTCGAATTTAGCAGACCTCCGTACACACAAAACGGTCAGTTCAGTCGACCCTTCCAACAAGGGTCAAGTGCAAATCAAGGTCCATTTTACAGACCGCAAAGAAAGAGGAAGCCAAAGAAGCGGCCCAATGGTTACCGGCCACCCTTTCCAATTTCACAAGACCCACTAGATCCATACCTTCAGAATTATCCTCCATATCCTCAAAGTATTCCCGGTGGTTACTACCAAGATGGTCCACGTCCTGATTATCAACAGAATTATCCTTCATACCCTCAGGATCCTTACCTCCAAGGTAATCCTCAGGGAAACTTTCCACAGGGTAACTTCCCTCAAGGCAACTTCCCTCAAGGGCCAGGACTCGGCCCCTACAATGACCAAGGATCAGGGCCCTTTGGAAGTTTGATGAATGCCCTAAGCTCCATAGCCAAGCACGATGACCAGAAATGTGTGCCGAGACTCTTATGTGAGGTCGCCGCCGGCGGGAATCCGAGCTACAGACAAAATTCGTTCTTACCTTCATTTTTGAATACTGAGTCCCTTTTCACGTAAGTTGGTTTCAATTATCAGATATTGATGTGGTGGGTATTATAAAATTTTTCATAAAAGGAAACAACAATCCATAACATAGAAGATCGTCGTTTCATACTCTTAGATGACATCCTTATAATATGTAAACGATAATAATATCATAAAGGGATTTTTTTTTAAATATCGTTCGTTGTCAGTTATTATTAATATGTCTAGGAAATGCATTGGTAAAAGCATAACTAAACATGAACTCGAGGAATTTTAAAAATATTCACTAATTAGAAATAAGTCTATAAAAACCTTCACACTTTTTTATAGAATCTATATACAATATTAATAATAATTACAAAATATTTCAGAAGGCATGCACTATGGATAGGTAGTCCAATGTAATACGTTTCGTAATATTATTTAGACAACTAATAAATACATATAATAACAAAATAACGATACAATAAAAATATATTAAATATTTACCTGTATCAGGGCGTACCCTATACACTTTAACCAGCGATCCTGGATTTATTTGAATTAAAAAAATATAAATGGTATTTTGGTCTCCAGTGACACTTTTTTTATTTCTTCACCTAAAAATATTACAAAAATCAGTAGGTGTTGAACAGTTATAGTCGGTGTGAATGGTTGGGCCATCACTCGGAGTGACCAGCGACAGAATGTGAAAGTTTTTTTCTTTGAATTTAAAACATAAAACATAAATTCACCGAAGATTAAAATACCATTTTTTAACATCAGCTTAGGAATCACGGGATAGAGTTTGTCGGGTACGTCTTGATACACCCTGTATATATTTATTATGATTAGTTAAGCTGTTGATGATGATGATGAAAGTAGTTACCGTACTCCACGTCAATTTATTATTTTTCTATATTGTTTAAGTAGGTGTTTATTTATTCTGTAACTCATATTCCTATTTTTAACATTTCAGATTATTGTCAGCTTTGTCTGGAAGTGTATCACCGCTGTTGGTGTTTGGGAGGGCAGCTCTCCTGGGGGTCACATCCCAAGGTAGACCGCAGTCCTGTCGATACGCCTACCCCGAGTGCCCCAGGGATCCTGACAGGCTCGTGGAGTATCTCAACAACCATAACGGAGGCTTTTTCCGCTTCTTCCAAGGGCTCCAGGGACTTAATCAAGATCAAACTAACTTCAATGGAATCAACAATCTACAGTCCACTTCATCCAACCAACAGCAGCTACCCTTCGATTTAAATCAACTAACGCAACTCTTAGGACAAATCAACTCTGGACAATCGGGACAAAACTACCAACAGGATTCACAACAAAAACCGTTTGATCTTAGTCAGCTGTCCCAACTAATTGGACAATTTAACTCTGGCCAGTCCGGACAAAACTACCAACAAGGTTCACAACAGCAAAAACCCTTTGATTTTAGTCAGCTGTCACAACTACTGGGACAGCTTATCCCTGGTCAGTCTGGATCAAATTACCAACAGGACTCACAACAACAGAGGCCATTTGATTTGAACCAGCTGGTGCAACTATTTGGACAATCCCTGACAAGTCAAAATAACCAAGGCCAATACAACCAAAGACCCAGCTTGTATCAAAATGGGGGAGCTTTTGGAAACTATCAAAGGTACCCATATAAGTATAATTATCAAAATCGGGGAAACTCTAACAACTCTAATATCACGCACGACGGTGTAGAACAAATTGAAGCGAGAATTCTAACAAAACCATTGACATCATTTTATTACGATTACAACAGAGATGCAGATATAATCCAGAACATCGGTTTACCTTCTACCAATGATCTCTACATCTCCCAGAGTTATCACGATGTCAATGTTGCTGGACAACTGAATAATGAACATCAAAACGGCATTTTCAAATTTCCAGACAGTGATCGATTTCAAGATCAACTTAATTTAAATAACAAACCGGAAGACTTGTACACAAATTCCTTCCTGAAATTTCCCACGAGCTCGACAAATTTTGAAGGAGGAAGCAGTAAACGTCCAAAGTCCTTATTTTTTCCAACGGCAACAGATCAAAGTGACAATCTGAATTTATACTATCCGAAGCCGCTGCCATTTTATGACCACACGAGAATGATTTTTCCAGACCGGACCGGAACCGGGAACTTAAAATTCGATTCCGCAATATCGGCGCCCATTTATAGACCGGATATTTACAGGTACGAGGGGCCATCTTACAGCCAGGGAGGAAACTACAAACCGAATCAAGGAGGAAGCTACTACCCGAATCAATTACAGACCTCATCTTCACAGAAGAAATTAGTTTACATCGTGAGGGGGAACGGGGATCCCAACCACCCGGAAATTGTGGTGGAAGGTAGGCACCCAGCAACAAAAGCAGGGGAAAGTGCTGTTGTTGCAGAACGAAGAAGCGGAAATGCTTGGACCTTTCCATCACCTCTTCAGAAATAAGTTTTTTACAATGAAAAGCAGCCAGTTGCAAATAATTAGTAAGAGTGTCTTGCCTGTAATTAATCGAATGTAAATATATAATTTAAATAATTTATTTTATGGTAGAGTAATTTTATTGAAATGTAATCGCATTGTATTGTATATACTTTTTTTATGAGTGAATCACGATGGTCTGAATTTACGATTTACTGTATGAATTACTCTCAATTACTCTCCACTACGCTGAATTCTTTCTTATAACTATTTTTGAACAATAATTTATTGTCTTTACAGGATGTCTGTTTTTTTTGGATGGTAATTATAAGTATGAATTTAAAAAATCCTCCAACTATGTATTATCATTTTTCAGCTAAACTTTCGAAGAATTATTGTTTATGGTGTTTATATTTATTTTGGTGTAAACATAATACACAATTTTTTTTAAAATATATTTAGGTAATACTTTTTGTTTGCTGTTTAAATTTGATGACTTTTAAATTGTTATTTCGAATTGTCGCTGTTTGGCAATAGATAATATGAACACATCCCAAATGAACCATGAAACCGAAAAAACAACAGAAATTAAAAAGATTTCAGTCGCTTCTGGGACTCGAACCCAGGACCTCTACCTATCCGGGGTAACCGCTTAACCAACTTAGCTAATGAGACCAGTTCAATTTACGCCATTTACACCGATATCATACTTCTTGTTCAAGACTTGTTAATATTATCCTCCATTTTTATAAATCCCATATTATTGGCTGCTATCCTTATGATGATCGCAAAGTTTCATCCCGAATTTAATTGCAATCGGAATAGAGTCTCGGATATACCTACCCGATTTTTATTTATATGAGACATCTATTGACTTATTTTACAAGTCTGGAAAAAATACTCAATTTTTTGTTTTTTTAAATTATTGCAGTTTGTAAACCTCATTGTAATATTTAATTGGGATGTGTTAATATTATCTTCTTCAATGATTAAATATTACAATGAGGTTTACAAACTTCAATAAGTTAAAAAAATAAAAAAAATTGAATAAGAAAATATGTTTTTATAACATTTCGATGATTTGTACTCGTATATCGCCGTTTTTGTGAAAAATCTCATCACGGGCTTAATATTAAATAATGTAATTAAATTGATGCTGATTGACGTCACGGAAAATAAACAAAATGTTAACAATGTTATCATATCAAAATAATCCAGTACATAATTTACGATAACAGCGAATGATAATATTTCTAATGTTTTATCATCAAATGAGTTATTTTCCACATAAAATTTTAAATGAATGGAACATTAATAATATAATGACTGTATATAAAAGATAATTATATTATTTAGTTGATAAAATAATATTTATAATACGATTGAAGTACCTAAGTAATTTTTATTATGTATTATAATATCTAAGCAATTTAATTAAACGAATAATTAATGAAAATATATTATATATCTACATTTAATAAAAAGATGAATCTTTAAAAATGTTAATTACACAATAAAAAATAAAACAGTTTAGTAAAGACGTATTGAACTACGAGTATATATATCGTTACCTATTTACTATAATACTGTAAACGTAATGTGATGTTGGAGTTATTTACTATAATATAGTCAAGATAATTACGTTATAGATGACTGATAACTTATTAGTCATTATGGATTAAAATGTATTAAAAAATTAAAGGTGTTACTTCTTTACAAATAATATGTGCGCTCAAGGTCCTCTAATGTGGACACAAAATATGTGGATTTAAAAAAATGATTTTTTTTTAGTTTCTCTTTTGGCATCATGCACTAAAAAAATTACGATGGTAATATTAAAAAAATAAAATCCAAAGGTTCCACCGAGATTTGAACTCGGATCGCTGGATTCAAAGTCCAGAGTGCTAACCATTACACCATGGAACCGTCGGCGCTGCGCGTGAGATTTTTTGTTTTGTTTATTTTTAAAATAGAGATGATAGAAAAGATGAAAGAAAGTTGTTCGAGATTCACCGTTTCATGATTTATTTTCTGTATCTCCAACTTGTATAAATAAATGAGTATAATCGTGTAACAAGGAACTACTCGAATATTTTTTTAAAATTCATGTCATTAAAGTCGTAAAATTTTAATATAGGTATGTCAATTTTTATATAATATAATACATAAATAATCATTTTTTGCCGTTAGTAACTAAAATCACCTCAAGGACGCTTTACATCTTGTTAATTCAAATTTATCGTAGGAACATCGTTGAAAGAATCACGTAACAAATTTTTGTCATTTTCTTTACCGTGTTATAATATCTGACCAGGTTTCTATAACATGATCTATGACATATAAGTTGATACAGTTGCATGTGCTTTATTCGTCTCGCCAGACGATGTCTGTTTTGAGGCGGGGATTATATCGACACACTTGACAACTAGGGTTGCTATATTACGGGGGCAACGAGGGGAAGTAAATTTTCACAAATAAAACTTTATTCCCGTTTACAACATTTTCACCGGTGGCCAACATGTTCGAGATGTTCGATTGTTTGGGATTGAATTTCGTTATCTATGGTACCTATTGAATTCACACAGTGTACCGTGTACAAGGATGTAATGGGGATGTCCCCTACAAAGGAATTTCACGTTATTTACACAAGTATCATATTAATTACAGCATGCTGAGACGAGAACTTTTTTAACTGTCAAAATAGATTAAAATTTGTAGAGCCGTCAAAATGTTGATAATCTCGCCGATCGGGTGGGCCGATAAGGGGGTGTAACATCACAGTACATAAAATGACCGGCGCTGCCACACATACCACAGGCGCGGCAGTATCCGTTACTGCCATTCCAATTGTGAATTGTACTGAATTGTGGTTCGTGACGTCACGGGTATACGTTTATTCAGAGTTCACTTGAAACCTCATGAATTCGTCCTTTTTTGTGATATCGAAAAACTATTTTTTCCACTGTTATTAACTCCCTAAATATAATACATTTTCATACAAAAATACATAGGAGAGAATCTCATTGGGGTGGTAGGTTTCTTCGCAGAAATTACATCCTTTTTTATCAGATTCAAAAATGTTCTTTAAAAATTGTATAATGATTGAATTATTGCCGGAAACAAAGACACATTTTCGATTTTTAGATAATACGTCAAGATTAATAATAATTCTTTAAAATATTTTTTGTTTAAAAATTTTTTTTTTATTAAATTATGATGCTGTTACAATATAATTTTTTAGTATTTCTACGCTAATTAAGAGAACTAGCTCTTGAGTTTGGTGCAGGAGTTAAACATGTTAATAACAATAATAGTTAAACAGGGCTATATAAATAATGTATCTGAAGTTTTCTTAATAATAATATTTATCTTTTTTTTTATGTGTTATTCTTTTTGTAAAACCTTTCGTTTTCACGTTATGTGTGCATACTGTAATGTTTTTCTTTCTTTTTGTAATTTTTATGTTTTATGGTTTACTATAATTTCTATATGGACTACATTGCATTGCACAAATGTAGACATAAGTTTATTAATTGTTTTTGTGTTTAATTCGTAGAATTCCACTTAACTTATTTTTTATGAAATTTAAAGTAAATCAAATTTAATAATGTTATTATTTATTTCTGCCAGTATTTTTAATTTTTATTATTGTGACAGCTGTTTCGGCGTTCAATGCCATTTTACAGCTGCGGTTAATGAACATTGCGACGACTTATTTTTATGATTTTATTAACTCTTACTTTAAAAATACTTGCAGGGACTTAATAATAGCAAAGTCATTAAATAAATAAATAAATAAAAAATAAAAATAAATAAATAAATATATATATAATTAAAAATTCACGCATCGGTGCGCAAATACGTCCACAGCCCGCAACACTGTAAACAACCAAAGTGTAAAATAAAAATAAAAAACCTTAATATTTATTAGAAGCTTCTTACGCTTTTTAATGTAATTTTATAGATATTTTCGAGTCCTAAAATTCATTTTATGAATACTTTCCAGTCCTAAAAATTAATACCAATAATTCAATAAATACCAACTCTCCTTGTGCCACCAATCATCTAATAAATGTAACATCAATAGAAGAGGAGAAACAAATAACCATGTAAAACTATCATCTCTATAATTATTTTTTACTAAAACTGTGTTCATCTGAAGCGACCTGCCAGGTAAGTATGTTTTTCTGTATCTGTCTGTACATAATTAGTTAAGAAATATTCGTACAGCGCCCTTGTGGTGATTTTTCACAAAAACGGCGCTATACAAGTCATCCAACTATTATTATTATTAAATTTAATTTAGATTAAATAATAATTTGTTTCAAACTGAATAAATTTGTTATTATTTTTATTACTATTAAGTGCTAGAAATTACGTAGCATTGGTATATGTGAAGTATTTTGAATTTTATTTTTATAAAAATAAATCCATTATTTTTTACTTCTTCCGGAAGACTATTAAAATATGTAATCACTTTGTAAATATGATTACTGTATTGTATTGCACTACCCCTGCATACCTTCTGGAATAGAAAAAAAATGTTATTTCAGATATCGGTTGAAGGAATCAAAGCGCACGCCTAATACTAAGTTCGGTGATCGTGCTTTCGGAGTGTCAGGACCTAAAGCCTGAAATGAACTGCCGCATGACTTAAGAATTATCAAAGACTCGACAGAATTCAGAACTAAACTTAAAACACATCTTTTCAGACAATCGTATCCATAAATTAAAGAAATTCACCTGTAAATTGCTTAGCTAGGCCGGCCGGTTAGTACTTGCCTAATGTGATTAAATAAAAAAAAAATCTAAAAATTCACGCATCGGTCCGCAAGTGCGTACACAGCCCGCAACACTGTAAATAAATAAAGTGTAGAAATAAACAAAAAATGCTAATTTCTATTAAAAGCTTCTTACGCTTTTTTAGGTCATTTTGTAGATATTTTCCAGTCCTAAAATTCATTTTTTAGTATTTCAATAAATACCAACTCTTCTTGTGCCACCAATCTTTTAATAAATGTAACATCAATAGAAAAGGAACAACAAATAGCAACTGTAAAACTATCATCTCTATACTTAAATTTTCTAATAAAACTGTGTTCATCTGAAGCGACCCGCCAGGCAAGTATATTTTTCTGTATCTGTTTGTACATAATTAGTTAAGAAATATTTGTACAGAGCCCTTGAGGTGATTTTTCGCAAAAACGGCGCTATACATGTCATCCAATTATTATTATTATTATCGTGGGCCATAAGCCTAATATAATATCGTATAAAAGTAAAGGACACGATGATATTCAGTATAATCTTCAACACGCTTTTGTGGTAGGTATTACAACGTATAATATTATGTAATAAAAAGACGAAAATAATAAGCGGCATTAAATGAGCAACCGCGGTTGAAAACGCTGACAAAAGATTAACTTACATTTCTCCCTGTGGTTGTTTCATATCAGGTTTCCAGTGGCCGACAACCTTTTTTCGTGTACCAATTGGTTTATTAAAAAAAATAGATTAATTAAAAATATATTATATAACTGGCACGGCTCCGCAAGGCACGATGTGCTTTAAGGGTGGAAGATATTCAACCGCTGATTTTTTATTTTTAATATGGCTCAGGACGAATGAGTGTTCGGAGGCTTAAACGTAAGAATCTGAATGATATACTTATTTTGCAATTTCTTAAAAAGGTTGGTATTTACTTTATGGCTTATAGACAAATGAATATTCAATACAATATTCTATACTTGACATGATTATTTTTTAGTATTCTATATATTCCTGGTGAAGAAAGCATCGCTTTCAAAACATGTAGATATGTGTATATTAATAAAGTGGTGAATACAAAATAATTTTAATGCATTTACTTACTTATTTATTTAATTATTTACGCCCTTTAGGGATTTTACTTAGCACAGGATTATTATTCAATTTTAATTGGAATAATTTATTGAGATCTATTCTGCCGTGGTAAGTAAAAAGACAGTATCTTCCTTGAGACTCTCAAGTAAAAACACAGTATCTTACTTGAGACTCTCAAGGAAGGTACTGTGTTTTACTTACGACGGCAGTATAACCCTCACTGTAATATTTAATTGTAGAAAAATTCAATAGATGTCCCATATAAATACAAAATCAGTTACATACCTTCCGTGACACTTTATATCTAGATTGCAAATACATTCGTGTAGTATCTTGCAATCATACATAAATATTGTTACGTATCAAAAGGATGACCCTAAGTTAAATCCTATCTCCTCGTCATAACAAATAGCTGGGCAACCAATTACGACGTTTCCCTCAAATGCTCATAGTAATCAACCAATCAGGTGATTTTACCGCTCAAACCAACCAATGAGGGCTAACACATTCATTACTGACCGGCAGATATAACAGGAAGTGACTCCCGAGCGCTCACTGCGGCTCGGCCGGGCACTTATGTTCACCACGCTTTCCTGTGTGGGACCTACTACCGATCGGATCAGCGATCCGTCAGCAGCGACTCTCTGTAAGAGTTCGCGGCTAAAGTGCTATTTTGTCAACCAAATCTTAAAGGCAACGTATTTCGCATTCGGGCTTGAAGCCCGTAGCTAATCGTGCTCGTTCACTATGAAGCACCTAAGATGGTGACTCGTAACTTAAAGACTATCTTAAACTCAGTGTGGAGATGACCAGCTCTAGTGACCCTGCACGCAGCTCACGCCGACAGACCACCTCGTGTAAGCTGTTCTAACCTATCCCCTGTCATTTGCTATTCCGGATTATAGACTTCCATCAGAGAGAGAGGATTTAGGTTAAATTCATGTCAGAAATAGGACCTTTCTACTAATTACTCGATTGTTCATAACCTGCAATGTCTGTTCTCTTCATACAATAAATTCCGAGACTGAAAGTACTACCTCGACTCATTTAACGTAGCTTAGAAACACCTCAAACCCAATTATAAGACCGCGGTCGATCCACTGACCCTGATGGAGAGAAAGCCTCATGCTGTTATCGAATCTGAGCTAACCGATGTCTGGACAAAGACACCCTACCTAAGAGGCCATCACCAGGGTAAGTCACGCTGATATTATTGTCTCCTCTATCCATTTGTAATACCTGACCTTCCTCCTGCCCAACATTACCTGTAATCCAACACTGTCGTTCAACTTGGAGCTGCATTCCGTAATCCAACACTGACGCCCATCACGGTGCATTCTCTCCTACCCAACCTTCCTCCTACCCCATTCCGTAATCCAACAATAACAAAAAATGAAAATTAACTGAAGACGATATTAATAGTTCTTAAATAGATATACGAATTTATTTTTATGTGATACCACGCAAGAGTTCCAGCTGCTCCCAACCGTCTGGAGCCCGTGAGACTATGGCATCCCCAATTATATATTTTGAGGCTGAAGGAATTGAGGAGGGCCGGAGATGGGGAAGAGGAAGGTGAGGAAGTACCTGGCTATTCAGTTCTGGTCACCAAACACGGCTAAAGCCATTTCAAGCAACTTTTCGATTCTGAATGGTGGTCACCGGGGCGATACTGACAGCATTTACTACTCTGGAACGTGCCGCAAATATACTACATATTATTTTTAATTAATAAATTGTGAAATAACACAATTTAATCAATAAAATTTACTTGCCCAAGCCGGGCAATAGTAGATATGGCTGAAAGATAATGGTGACCCTTTTGGTCGCGCCGGTTTCATATTAATAATTGTTCACGGCCCTTCTCGCTTGTTTCTATCATTTATGATATTTTACATTCCAAATTGTTGACTAGAACTTCGTCTAGAGTAGCTCACACAAAGCCTGGAAGATGACAAAGTCCGTGTGTATTCTCTCCGTTAATACCTTTATAATAAGTGCGACGTTTCGCGTCAAAAGCGACACCCCATCTTCAAGTTCGCCGTTTAATAATTCCAGATTATTGGGGGAATGAAATATTAATATCCCTTCATTCTCGGCAGCCAGCCAAACGTTCACGAGTGCGAGATAAGCGAGTGATTGAATTACGCGCGTGGTTTGACGACAGATCAAAAGAATTTCAAAATTAGAAGATTAATATTTTTAATTAAAAAGGCCATAAACTTATTCTCAACTTTCCGTACCTACTTCAATTACAATTATCAATTACTACATAGTGTGTTATTTTGAATCTTCAAAACTCCGTAGCTCATGATGGAGGTTAAAATAGTTCACGACCCCAGAGGTTTTTAGCTTCAGATTAACAGTTTCTTGTATTTTTTCGGCATTCACTATATAGCAATTTCTAGACATTTTGTTTGTAAGTTTTATTTACTATGTA
Source organism: Halesus radiatus (assembly GCA_022606495.2). Taxonomy (NCBI): domain Eukaryota; kingdom Metazoa; phylum Arthropoda; class Insecta; order Trichoptera; family Limnephilidae; genus Halesus; species Halesus radiatus. The sequence goes on from JAHDVE020004073.1 coordinate 142,485, forward strand.
CTTTTGCTATTTTTGATATATTAAATTCGCTTCCGGTTTGGTACGAAAATGGCACGGTTGTGTCGAAACCGGTCGCGAATTTAATATATCAAAAATAGCAAAAGTACATAGTAAATAAAACTTACGAACAAAATGTCAGATAAACAGATTTATAGTGATTAGTTACAGCTCAGTTACTCAACAAGACTTTGGAATGATCCACATCGCTGCAGTGCTCCAAGAAGTTCTGCAGCGAAAGGTTTGCTGACTGCAGTCAGCCGTACAACATCATTACAATTGAAATTGGTAATTTATTTTGTAATTTTTATGTTTAAACACTTTTATTTTAATTAAGTGTGCAGATGTTATGTAAAATATGTAACTTTAACTGTATCAGATTTGTAGAGACACTGCTGAAAACCAGCTGCACTCCGAGCTCCGGAATGTATAGCTGAGCAGTGAACTTTTTGCCAATTGCTAAAATTAAGTACCTGTAATGTAAAAATAAACATATGTAAAATAACTTATCGACAAATAAATATTTTTAGTATTATTGTCATTAGTTGCCCAGTAATATTTTTTTAAGCAGCCTTCTCTTCTGAATCTGTTTTCTCTTTACCTAAGTAGATATATGTTAACCTTTGGAACGCCAAGCTCCCGCGATACTAATACTTCCGTAGTGGGCCGAGGGTAAATAAATTTGCTATTCTCGTGCCTAATTTTTTTAATAACATACTTAAATTTTTTTTTTGTAAATTGTACCCGTCTAACCCGGAATAACGTTGTATCCAACAATATTCTGGTTACGAAACCAGATACGTTTTTTTTACATTTCTCACCATTCTCACCATTCAGTGGCGTGCATTGCCCTATGCCCAGAGGTAGGCTGTATGTAAATCATGTTCTGGTATGAATAAAGGTCTATTCGCATCTACCAGCACCGCGCAGTGCAAAACAATACAGCACAGACACGACAACATTAGTTACATACATTATCTATGAACACGTTCATATTACAGCGTGCTTTAGCGTAACGTAACGTAAAACCGAGAAGATGGATAAAGATAAATGGATTGAATTGTTTATGGAGGTTAGGTTATAAAATAATTTTAAACATGGGAGTAGGATTATAAAATCCTCAAACATGTTGTGGTGGACGTGCTGTGCTGCACACTTTAGGTCTATTCATATCTACAAGAACCGCGCAGTGTAGAATAGAACGCGAGTACGGCTGTCAACTGAACTGTCAACTGAGCATTAGCGTCCGCCGCAACATGTTTAAGGATTTTGTAATCCTATTTCCATATATATTATTATTTTTGTAACCTATATTCCTCCACCAATTCAATCAAATTTTCGTTGTCCATCTTCTTGGTTTTAGTAAAATCTGCATCTATTGATGCCAATTGACTGTGGTGTCAAGTTGGCAGTGCTAAGGGTGATGTGTTCATACGCAGACGTCAAGAGCAGACGCCAGCGCAGTTAAAACATTCTTGCCGACAATCACGGCTGGTTGTAAAGAAATACCATAAGTACTCGTATAATATATTTATAGTTGTATATAATCTGTCTCACTAGGTGATCCTGTATTGAGGCGGAATTTTTAGCAAATTATTTCTCACATATTGTCTATGGTTTACTTAAAAATATAGCGTCTAAGTTCTTATGTAGCAATATACCAATATACCAGTGGCGTGCATTTCTCTATGATCAAATATAAGCCGTGCATAGTTTTTCAAGTTCGGATATGAAAATGGTGTTTGAAAATGGTCAATTTATTATCATCTATGATTGTTGTGGAAAGGTAAATAAATGATCGTACAGGTTTGTTGCCAAATTTATGAAATAAAATGCATGATGACGAAGGATTTGTTAAATTTTTCTTACTAATTAATTAATTAATTTTTGTTACTTTTAAAGTATTATATTATGGTTCGTTTTTCCTAGGGTAGGCACACCTTATCAGCCTTTATGGACTGCACGCTACTGCAATACATATGCGTTCAAGCACACCTTTTAAGTAACTTTATTCAGTGGCAGTTCGTGACTTTTGAGTGAGCTAGAGTGCCAAAAATGTTTTTTTTCTTTAAATTTAATTTTTTTATGAATATTTAGATGGTAGGTGGGGCACTGTCCCATGAACAATTTTGTTTTTTTTTTTGTTTTGAATAAGCTTAAATTGCATCAATACCATATTGCCATTACAGGACCGATTATTGCGTTAGTTTCCGTCTATTGTGCTTGCAGAAAGCATTCCCTTTATCTGTATGAAATTGCGGGGTTCATGTTGGAAAAAATAGACACACGTGCGAGTCGCGTGTCTTTCTAGGATCATAACACGGGCATGGTCCTAATTCCTCATCTCTCGTCCGTCAATGCGAGTGGTTTGCCAATGACAATGAAGGCGAATTTGCGTAATTACGGGGCCGGGGTTTTGAAAGAACTCTATGATTATAAATACCCGGCCTGAAACACGCGAACGATTTGTAGGTACCTATGACGAATAAAATTAAGAGTTCAATCATTTTGTGTATCTACACGCCAGTGGTCCGCATTGCTCTATGACCAAAGGTAGGCTGTGTATAGTTTTTCACGTTCGGGTATAAATCGTACATTTAATATTTGAACATGACCATTATATTTATCATCTTCCGCTAATTGTTATGGCCAACTGAAAAAATGAGCGTACTTGTTCATGTAAAACATATATTTTGATTAGAAATTTATCGCCTTTTCAAATTTTCTATAATTTATTCTTATGGTTCATTTTTCTTAGGCAGGCACAGCTTGCCAGCCTTTATTGACTGCACGCCACTGCTAGATGCATATCATCGGATGAACCAAAAAACGGAAATACTTAAAAGACCAGTTATTTTATAAATTTCCAAAGAAAGTTACACTGTTTAAATTGCTTTTTTTCTAGACTAACTCCACACAGGAGACCCCGAGGAAAATAATTTCGCTAAGGAGCTATATAATCTTTGGGGATGCGGGGGGTCTTTTTAACGGCTGGAGAGGTCAAGGGGTCTCTCTCAATTGGCCTCTCAGGCGCATCCGCCGTCAAGACCTGGAAAAACCTCTTCCCATGAACCCGGCCACTTCTGCTAAGTCACCAAACGCAGTGAAGTACTTGAGTTGATCTATGACAGAAGAATTGGTTATTCAATGAATGGCTCTCGGGGCTGCGGTACCCACACCAGCCTCCCAAATTGTACCAAACCGCCAACAAATTCGCACGAACAATCTAGTTTCATAACAATTTAGAATTTATTCGACAAATGTTTTCTTGAATTTAAAAAAAACGTTTTAACAATGTGTTAACGAGGAATGGCTCAAAGCCGCAAGCTTCTATTATTCCTTATTCAAAGCCAGCCACGTGCCTCAAGAGTTTAATTCACTATTATTTATTTTTGGCGGTAAATCGGTTCGCCATTGTGGTAGGCGAATGGATTACACCCATTGCCCGGTTTACTGGAATGATATGCCTTGAATAGAAGGGCGCGCGCAATGTGTTTGTGATCCGATAATTAGAGGCATTTCATCGGGTGTAATATTCCCCTAGTTCTCTCCCAGTCGTGGTAGAGATGTTCTGCCACACGGCAGCTCGTGGTACTAGGCGACTGCATAGGTGACTCCTTATAATCTTATGGATGAACACTTTATAAACTCCCCTCAGCTCTTACTAATTAATATCTAGAATTTGGTTGAAAACAGGTTTTAAAAAAAATTATTTAAAAAAATCCTACTGTCGATAAATCTTAACTTCTATTCAATGTATTATAATAAGTCATATTCTCAAGCCTTCGGTAGTTGTTTGGCTTTGGTTTCCTCCTTTTCAAGCCTTCGGTAGTTGTTTGGCTTTGGTTTCCTCCTTCTCAAGCCTTCGGTAGTTATTTGGCTTTGGTTTCCTCCTTTTCAAGCCTTCGGTAGTTGTTTGGCTTTGGTTTCCTCCTTTTCAAGCCTTCGGTAGTTGTTTGGCTTTGGTTTCCTCCTTCTCAAGCCTTCGGTAGTTATTTGGCTTTGGTTTCCTCCTTTTCAAGCCTTCGGTAGTTGTTTGGCTTTGGTTTCCTCCTTCTCAAGCCTTCGGTAGTTATTTGGATTTGGTTTCCTCCCTCTCAAGCCTTCGGTAGTTGTTTCGCTTTGGTTTCCCACTTGTTTTACTTTTAATGTAAATTCAGAATGTTCTTATTGTTGAGCATAAACGGACTCCTGTCTTAAAATGTTTCTAATTTTGCACTGCTGTTGTGAATTTGTTCTCTTTGTATCGCGTTGTATATGGGTACTGTACAATATTTTCTCATTTTATCTGATGGATATGAACCCAGGAGCACTGTAGGAGTAATATTAAGAATACGTAAGAATGTATATTATAGCACGAATTAATTAAACTCGTATGTTAAGAATATGTAAATATAATATTTGATAGCAGCTGGTATCTTTAAAAGTATTTAAGTGCTACTGTTATATTAAGTCTATCCTCACTGTAACAAAACTGTACTACTGTTTTTTATTTTTTTTATTTCTCATTTTGTTTAATACTTGCTGTTATTTTGATTTTTTTTAAATATCATTCAAATCGTTATTATGTAATTGAACTCTAGTATCGCTATAACAAAACTGTTATGCTGTTTTCATATATTTTTCATATTTTTTCCAACTTGTGTACATTGATCACAACATGCACGCACCTATATTATTCTAATTTTTAGCTACATTTGTATGATGGTTGTTATTTATTGTTGTATTATATAATATTGTTAAACTAAACTCCTGCTGACAAGCTACTTGCAGTGGCTTAGCGGACACAAGTTCCCATTGTATCTAATTAATATTAAATAATAAAAAAAATACTAATATAATATTTTAATGGAATATATTATGAATAAAAAATGTTTCGACAGGTCGGTGGCTGAGTTGGCGTCACTTCTGGGCCCCAACCAGGCATCGTGAGTTCATTTCCTCGGCTGGCTAAGTCCTCCATCATGACACAAGTAACACCTTCCACTTACTGTTATGGTAGTAGAAGATTTTCAAATATTGTCAGGTTATTCGTAACAAGGAATTTTTATTGTTTCTCTTTAAAAAAATAAGAAAATATTAATAGAATATGTTAAGAATATGAAAAGAGAACTGTATGTAGACCACATAATGGAGTTAGTAAATAATAATTTTAAAAATAATGTGAACACATAAATTTGTTTTAATCCACTCAAACTTAATATAATGATCGAATTCCTTCGTCAGGATTATATTAAGACTAATTATATTAGAAATAAAATGTTTATTATATTAAAGCGCGCTTAAAGTGAAATAACACAAAACTGCGCTATATAAATGGTATGTTATTATTATTATAGAGTGGAAATAGATATTCTCCTATCGGAGGTTGACTATCAACATGCACCCTTTAGGCTACATCCCGGAACCAGTCAAATCAATTTTGAAGCCATGTCTTACACCTCTTTATATTTTTACGAGTTTTAATGCGAAGAGTAATCTTTGACGTCAATAGGTCTAGTCTAGCGTCATAGGAAATCAATATTTGTACCTATTTATTCCTTATTTATTTATTTTTTATTTACGGACCAATGTCCAATTATACAAAATACATAACACGAAATGATATAAAAGAGAGCTACAGAAAAAGAACAGCACTTACATAATACTTGAAAGAAGCTATGACAAAAAAAAGGAAAAAAAAATACATTTGAGAGAACATTCAATTCAAAGCCTAAACATAGTTTTAGTAGAGTCCATAATTTTAGACATTCTAAATGGTATTATGAGTTCTAATTTCGTAAAGCCCTACAAAAAATCATTCAGACTGGTGCCAAAAATTTGAAGTCCCTGACAGCGGAGAATCGTACCCATAATTAGTAGTGTTTATTGAGGAAAAGCAATTCATTGTTTCTGAGTCTACGGAAAAAAATGTTGAACCGAATGAGTTGCAACAAAGAAGGTGATTCAATAATACAATTTTATACTTTTTTTTTAAAACGCAAATAAGATTAAAGTCTTTCCTACGCTTTTCTAATGTAGAAATGTTTATGGTTTGTTCAATTTCAATATAGGAGTAATCGCCTCTTTCTCGCCCTGATTTCCACACAATACCACGTAAGAAGCGATGTTGTACAGATTCAATATGATGAATATGAACAGCATAGAAAGGAGACCAAATGACACTGGCATATTCAAGATGGGAGCGAACTAGTGAGCAAGAGAGAGTTTTTCGGGTATTTATATTTTTAAAGTCACAGGGAATTCTATTGATGAAGCCAAGAAGTTATAGTGACATTATTGATGTTGTCACGAAAAGAAAACTTACAGTCTAAGGTGACACGAAATTGAATCAGAAACTCGATTAAATAGAGTACGATTTGATTGTCCAGGTGGTGTACGCTTCATTTTTGTAAATTATGATTAATTAAAAAATTTGGAATACAATAAAAATTTTATATTTTATTATTTTTCAATGAGAGCTCGGAAGTGAGTCCATGACATGCCCCGGCCAATGAGAGCACTGGAAAGTCAGCTCATCATATACAGCAGAGAATTGTTGGCCAATGGGAGTCGTTGGCGGTGACAACACTTTATCGTTATCCATATAGAGTAGTCTACCATATACGTGCATATCTGATAACATCTATATTCACTGTTCATTCAAAAATCATTCAATCATCATCACAACAAATGACATATTGGAAAAGCTTTTATTTCGTCAGCATTTTATCAGTTAAGCTTACCCATAATTATTGCAAAATTTACATGATTTTAAAAATTACAAGGAGATATCACTTATCTATTTCAGAAAAGAACTTGTAATTATAATAACATGTTATACGATAAGTCATGATCATTGTGTTTTCTATGAAAAGCCGTGGCTAATATCCGTGACTGCTCCAAGGAAGACGGCACTTTCTCCTAAATTGGAGTTTCTGAGTTTGTGCCATTTTAAGAACAAACTTACAAACAAGTTAAACTTACTTCTTCATTCCATGGGGAAGTGTCGATATCGTTAGTTAAATTCGACTGATCGAATGAAGTAGGCAATAACTCACTTCAGTTGATTTTGCAGGAGAGCTATTTAAATGTTTTAAATCTTGTTAATATTGCTGGATGAGTGCTAATTGTTAAAAATTGAATATGTTTTCATTTAAAATTGAGAATTCTCCATTTACATACAAGCCCTTCCTGTAGTGTACTGTACTTAGGAAGCGATCTGAGTAGGCAGAGAGGATAGACCGCCACACAACTTTGTCTCGGCAGACACTCCTTGCCCCCATTCACATTCATACATCGCCTAATACATACTCACAGTGTATTCTGGCCCTTGCCATGACCCGACTCAAGTATTTGATTCACTTGATCGTGACATATATTTCTTCCTATATTCTCCAAAATATACAGGCTGTTTTTAGGTCGACTCAAGGAATAAAACCTTTTAACATCTGCCATACTGAGATAGCACTCAATTTTTTTATCTTGTAAACACAATTCCGCTATTCATAAGCCTAAAAAACATCACTGTGAGGTATGTTGAAGTTTAAATAGCCACAACAGAAGAAAAACTACTATTTAAAGATGCCTATGCATCACACCAGACAAAAAAAGTTCAGGTTCAGCTCTTAAAACATTGGGATTAAGAAAATTCTGCAAATGATTTCAGCTATTCGTAGCTTTGTTTATAGAAGTATTTTCATTTACATACGAAAGTGGGTTTCAATTCGCAATATTACAGTAGTTAATGTATTATTCAGAATGGGTACCGAAGCACAAATTATAGAGTTTTCTCTTATTTATTTCACATTATTAAACAATAAAAACTAGAAAGCTTTGACTGCCCAACTGGGAACAAAAACCCGTTTTAGGGCAGTCAAATTCATGAACATTAGTTAAGTATATTCTTAATCTCATATTTTACCTACCCTAATAATGTGGAATATATGTCACCGAAATAATGAGTGCGTGCAAATTGCACAGCCTTTTTTATATGAATACCGGTCAAGAGTCCCAACTGGTGGGTAAGAGGAATGTGAGGAAATATCTGGATATTAAGATCTGGTCACCAAACTCTGCTAAGGCTATTTCAAGCAACGTTTCGATTCATGGTAGTTTTTCGGGCCGGGCCAGACAGAGAGGATCTACTACTCCTTTTGCCGACATATTGAAATTCAATTAGATAGCTGACCAATAAAATGTATTCACAAGCAATAATGGAAACCTAACTGGCTTTTTGTACCCAAATCTATATTAAAAATTATACGAGTTAGAGGAGAATGAATGCATGCGATGAATTATGTCTTCACTAAAATTTGCAGAGTTTTTTGGTCTAGAATTTATACACCATCGCAACTATTTTGAGGACGTAAACTCATTTATATCATGAGCTCTGGAGCTTCACAATATCTTTATAACCATGAAAATCAAATAGTTCACCGTGAAATGGTGGTATGTGAAATGAAGGAAAGTACGCGTAAGAACGACTCTCTTTAAACACTGCAAACAGAAAAACGACTTTAAAACTCATAAATGTGTTTCTATGTCTCTAAATTACATGTTTTCTAAACATGTTTACAAAGCGACAGCACCTCGTCGCTATTTCTACAATTTGTTTGATTTTTCCCTGGAGCAAAGAAGTAACTCAACATATTAATAATAATAATAATAATAAATGGTTTATTTCTATAGCGCAGTTTTCGTGAGAAAATCACCTCAACGGCGCTTTCAAACATACTTTAACTAACCTATACCTTATCACTTAGAATTATATGTAATAATTTACATATTAGATTTATTACTAATGGCTTACAGCTAAGAATTATAACTAGAAAATACCTAATTCAGACTTATAATTAGTGACTTATATACATAGCGACTTGCAACTTAGACCTGTAGCAAGTGACTTAAAACTAGTGACAAAGGCTTACAACTAACATATATACATTTTAGAATAAATTATGTACAAAATGTTAGTACAGAGGAAAACAGCAGTATGTCCCAAAAAACTACAAATTACAAAACTAAAAAAAGTATTAAAAAATAATATTTATTTGATTAAAAAAACATTCAAAACCCTCACCTAGGAATATGCAAAAAAATGAACATTCAAATTGATCTTCTGCGAAATGACAAAATAGGAGTTAGTGCCGTCTTCCTTGGAGCAGCCGGTATGATAACAATCGGTATTAATTATAAGTAGCTCAAAATTGATTATAATAAAGATAATAATGTCCAAGGTGCCCCAGTTTAAGCGGTCCAGAGTCAGGCCCAGGGAAATGTGAACTAACTGCGTGAATAGGATTGGAACAGGACGGGAAGTCGTATAATGATGAACTGAAGCCAGTAGACAGCATTTGTGGAGGAGGCCAAATTCCACTGTTGGGTGTGATATTGATTCGTGGTAATATCAGCCAATAATGAATATTTACGATTAACAAAATAAGTCTTTCTGTTGCTCATGTGATGTTTTTTTTTGTTCAATGGTATCCATGCATACAAGATTACCTACAGATACTTACTTGTATGATAAACAAAATAAGTTTTTTTATACTAGCTTGTGAAAACAATATTTTAAGTTTTTTTAATGAATGCGAATCTATAACACGGGGTATCGGTTTTCATAGTATAAATTATTTGAGAACAGAGATAATATTTTTTTTCTAAGGAAACCGCGCTTTGCGTTCATATATAGTTATAAAGTCGCTTTGTCATCGGCCGAAATAGCTCAGTTGGGAGAGCGTTAGACTGAAGATCTAAAGGTCCCTGGTTCGATCCCTGGTTTCGGCAGTCTTTTTACTTTTTTTGATACTTACATTTATTTATTCTTGTGTTGCAATAAATTTATATCGACGATTGCGTCGTTATTTTTTAATCCGTGAAATTTTGTTCGATCCGATAGCATTTTAGTACGATAATATTATTTATTTGGTATTCACACGATATCTTTGGATTATAATGGGTATCAACGACGACTGAGAACGAAAAGATAAAACAAGGGCACGAATAGTAATGAAAGTATTTTTTAAATTATATATAATTAAAATTTAACTAAATATATAACTCCTTGCTCAACTTGAAATAAACAAGACAAACGTTTATAATACGTTATTATTATTTTTTTTAACATATCGTGGAAATTTGTCTGTTAACAAAATATATCATTTAAAGATAGTTGCCTGCATTGATTATTTCCCATTTTCTTCTTTTACATTTTGATATTTTTTTGGCTCTGTATGTACCTATTATTTATTTGATATATTTATTCCCCTGTCCATTGGTATATAAACATCAGCGTTCGAGATGTGGGCACCAACATGCTGCCAATCGGCATCATAGAGATAACACGGACTTCAATCGATTACAAGCGCTCGCCTGGTATGGATCTTCAATGAAAATTGCCTACATGACTGGACATGTCGTTCTGGAAAAGACAGAAAAAGCAATAGTAAAATCAAGGAGCACTTGAAGTTGGTACGCCGGTAAAGCAAATGCTCCGAGCAATGGCGCCGCGGCCGTGACCAGCCGTGCTGCGACTCCGTTCGTTGAGTTCGTTCGCTGTCGGAACCATTCCTACTACACCTGAAATGACTGTTTTTTTGGATCCCTTATAATTTCTACAATTAATTTATTTCTAAAACGGTATAATTGAATTTTCTTTCAATCTTATTTTGTTATCATTTTCCTCTGAAATAACTGATATATCTTTTCATATTTTCATTTAAGTACCTACTTACTTACCGTATTTTTAAAATCGCTTTTATTTTTGATTAGTAATATTTGTAAAAATAAAATACTAATATGTTTTCAATGTGACCGGTCAGTCGCTGCGTTACCATCGTGTCTGGGTCCCACCCAGGGATCGCGAGTTCAATTCCTCGGCTGGCAAAGTCCTCCATCACGATACATGCAACATCTTGAACTTACTGTGATGGTAGTAAGAAGCTATGAAATATTGTCAGGTTATTCGTAACCCTTTTAATAGTTTTTTTTTTCATCAGGGCCTATGTCATCTTTGAGCATGCTGTATGGGGGGTGTTTTTTCTATGAAGACTTTGATAATACTTACAGTATGGTGTTATTATCTTATATTTTGTCATATGATAACCGAAGAAGAATAATTACCAGAAACATTATAATAATACTAGTTTTTGGTGCATATGAAATATCACGTGACGTAGCTTGACTTGCAGGAATCCTATGTAAATCCCCAGCACTGGAAAAACCCAGTAAGGATATATTTATTTCCTTAACTTGTTACAGAAAAAGAAAGATAATAAAACATTAATAATCATTATTATTACAAACTTCCCTTGCAAACTTGAAGTTTTTAAGCACTTAAAAAGAGTTATTTTTAACATAATCTCCATTTAGATACTCGTAGATGTGTAGTTGAAAAATAAATTATCTGAAGTATACTAAAAAACTACAATTAACACGTGCGGTTCTGTTATTTGACATGGTATGAAAAAAAAATCGCAGCGTTTTTTTCTGTTAATCTAAATAATGTGTTTCTTTGCTCTATTTTAAATATGTCGTGTTTTATTAAATATTTTTTAAATGATCGCTTACGCCCTAAGCATTACTTGTATTATCGCGCTCCCTCTCTCTTCCATTTTCCTTTTCAAGCAATGTTCAATTGCCGCTTGGAGGGCATTGCTGTGTCTTCAATCCTCGCTGGGGCACAGATAGGGTGTGTGAGTACTTGATCCGATTCCAAGAAAAATAATGTGATTCGTACTGATAACAAAAACGATCAGTGTTATTAAAATCTTCAGTCGCAGTACAGATTATCTTGCTATCAGCATTAGCCGCATTTTTATTGCCAATACTTCTGAAAAAAAATTCTGTGCTTGACGGTAAATATACTTTGCGATTTTTTATAAAAACAATGTATTAAGTGAAAACAATATATCCCACCCGCGGCCTGATTCATTATTTTGCTATAGAAAAAAAATCTTCTACAGTAAATCATTAGAGATTCTTGCATGTGTAATGGTCCACTGTATAGTAGGAGTACGAGGCGGGTGTTCCAAACTAATTGGAACCACTTCCCGTGTCCACAAATAATACATTCAAGTGTGCTCTCTTTAAAATGTTCGCCTGAATGCTCTTCAGTTTTTTTTAAATTTTTATTTTAGTTTTAATATTATGTCTTTAGAGGTTATTTTGACATTTCTGTATTATTATTATGTAATACCTATATATTAATATTTCTATTTTTGAAACTGGTAATACATGGTGGAATTCCATTATAATGATATAATAACACACATATGAAACTTATTTCCACTTTTATTTTATAACCAACCAACATAATTAGGAAGTCGGCAGTCAAAGACGACTTAATGACAAATATAAAGAAAACCCATGTAATAGAATAAATCCCTTGTAGTCTCCCACCCCTCCTCCCCCACATGTTGTGTATATAAACCGTAGTTTAAGTTTAACTTTTACCAGTCTGAAGATGGCTTTAACAAGCTGAAACCGGTCACGGAGAAATAAAATAAAAGTGGAAATAAGTTTCATATGTGTGTTATTATATCAACTATATATTACATTTGTGGAACAATTTATATATATATATATATATACGTATTTCAAACAATATTTATTCAATGCGAAATTTTGTCATTTCTTGCACAAATGATTTCGCTGTTACGTAAATGATTCTTTGCAGTTTATAAAAAGGCACATCAGATTTATTAAGTGGGCATTCTCGCCAAAGTTTGTCCGTGTTTTTTTTAATTATTCATGGTAACGGATTGGAGAAATATCTTTACCAAGTTCGTAATAAAAATTATATAAATGTTGTAATCAACATTTTTCTTAAATATTGCTCTCATTAACTTACTAATACAATGAGGAAGCTGATAGCTATATAAATTAGTTAATATACTTTTATTTTCCGTGAAAAAATTATATTACTAATATTTCAAACATGCACAAACTTTGATGAAAATGCCCATAACATTTTTAAAATTATGGTAATAATATTACTTGGCGGAAATTAAGAGTTTTTTTTTATATACCCAGCAGATTCCTTATACTATTATTGAGTTAATGAGAACAACATTTTAGCAAAATCATGAAGTCGGGCATAAAAATTTAACATTCCGTTACCATGAAACTAAACTGAATAAATTAATGAGACACCCTTTTTTAGCTTTAAATTATATATTTCCTAAAATACATAATGTAACTTATTTAAAATATAACAAATTTAATCTTACACACTCAAAATTAATTATAAAATCAGACTTTGTTTAATGGAATGTATAAGTGGAACATATTAAAAACACAACCTTTTGATTTAAATTATTTATTAAAAATATATCCAGGTTTTACAGTTGTATTTAATTGACCAAATAAAGTAAATTTGCCTGTAAAATATATATATTACTTTTCAATATTCTATAATTTATAGCAATAAAAAGTATATAAATTGTTGGAAATGGCAATAACGCAATGTACAAACTGGCGAAAATGGTACACGATCAACTCAGTCATAGTACAAAATTCACCCGCTAGATGTCACTGCTTTGGATGGACCGATTCTACATTCATCGCTGGCACAATCAGCCTACAGAATGCGTGCATTTTTAGAAAAAGTGCAATAGACAAATTTGTATTATAACATAAATTTTAAATTTCTATTTGCGAAATGCTTTTTTTAAATATTTTAATTTTATAAATGCACTTAATATTTCATTCTTTCTTTCACAAGGGCGTGTCATACTTGGTTTTACCGGTATAATATGAATGCCCGAAGTTTAAAACGTGTCTCCACTATGAAAGATCTTGGTATCGTGTTTGATAGTAGGCTGATAGTAGGATTACAGTCATATTCGCTTAATAAAAAAATATTTATATATTTTTATTATATTATATACGTCCTATTTGGGATGTTACATGTTTAAAACGATTTTTATATTTATTTATTTATTTATTGTACATAGACATGTATAAAATTTGTATAATATTGAATAGGTGCCTAATATTAGCACAGATTTATTAACATCAATGAATATAAGTAATATAAAATTATACAATATAGTGTAACAGTTTCAGCTAATAAAATAACGTTAATGTATTTACATGAACGTTATTTTATTTCTTATTTTTCATCTAGTACATGGGAGGTACAGTCTTGCGACTGTCCTGCCAGGAACACCAAAATAAGTTAAATATAGCAATTCAATTAATTATTTCACCAATCCATTAATTTTATTATACCACAGGAACTTGTTAAAGTGAATTTTAGACCAAAAACACCCAGATATGTGAACCGTCCTACTTTCAGGCAGGTACTCTGTCCCGTTCTCCCCAAGGAAAAAAGTAGGGGCGTCAAAATTCCCTTTTTAAAAATTTGGCAAACATAACGTCTAAATGGGACAAAAATATTTAATTTTTAGATTCCTGATAACTTTGTGTACTAACAGACTTTGGGGAAAAAACATTCCAGAGTTACACGAATGCAATTACTATATTGAAAATCAAATCAGTGAATTCACGCTAGCGGATTTCAATACTAGCACATTTACGAACATGCAATAATTCGTGTTTTTGTATTTTTTACAAAATTATATTAATAAAAATGCAAATCCATATAATCCGTTGTCTACTTATCAGTGTATTTTGAATAGTCGTACGGTCTACTTCTACGGTGACCGGATAAATCAACACACGTACGAATCGGCACATTATTTAAAAGCGATAGATACGAAGTTATTAAAAGTACAAAAAAATAATTAAAAAATCTAATCTTCCAACCTAACCAATATTTTAAATTAATTAATAAATAAATAGGTCAGGTGAGATCAGGTTTTCGGGATAGTTTTTTTTCTTCTTTTCTCTTATTTATATCACTTTTAAGAAGTGTGACGACTCATACTTGTGTTAATTTATCATGGAACCACTTCTACATCACAGAGCTCCTCTACGTGCTCTCTTTCTATGATATTATGTTAATTGTCGTTTACGTTAAAGGAAAATATGACACAGCGGAGCTATCAGTGGTTGGTAGCGTTTGGTATTGTTGGGAACTTTTCCAAAACATATCGAGACAAAACTCACGCTAAAGTCAGATAAATTTATTTAGCGAGGTTTCATACCAAAATATCTTTCTACATAGCTTGGCGCAATTAGCAGCAGGTGTCGCTGTGAACAATGGCAATATAATTTTCTTATAATAAATCGTATCTTTCTTGTTTACGTGAACAACTTTACAATATTATTCAATTCAATTCATTTCGTTAATGTGACACATTTAAAAAAAAATAGTGAAATATATTGTGATCAATTAAATTAGGCGCATGCCCGTATTGTAATGATCGAACATTTTACATACAATTGCAAAAAATAGAAAAGGTAATTTTTTTGTGTTAAATTTTTGGGAAAAGCGGTCTCATTTTACAGTAAAAGTGGTTGTATTATGCAACATATTGATGTTATGTTAACTTTTTGGTATTTTGCAGAAAAAGCGTTATTCGAAAAAATATTCTATATCTCCATTTCATAAACTGTCAGTTATTGGCGTGTGACGGATTTAGGTGCGCGGGTGTTGGTAGTCCGTGTAAGTAATTCCGGGGATGCCATATTGGATCACAGCGGGTACAATATGGTAGCAGAAACCAAATAATCTGCTTTCTCAATTCCAGTCCTCTTCGCCATCCATCTCAATCATCCGCAGCCAGTACGAGCTCTTTTCTATTGGGTTATTGGCCATCGATATTGGCTGCATGGTGACAGATGATAATGCAAAGCCTGTAGAAGGTCATAATTTTATGCGAATTCCACGAGTTTCTTTCTTTTTATCATCGGTGCGAATAATAATGAATACATTACTTGACTTCAGAAATTTAAAAAAATAAATCGCTAATCATTCGTAGGTCTACGTTTTCTTAACGGGTTGAGGGACGTCGGAGAGTTATTATTTATAAATTCAAAATAATGATAATATTATTGTAAATTACGATACACATGGTGTTTTTAAAGATAAAAATATTTATTACGTATTTTTTTAATTTGCATTATAGCATTTATCAAAATAAAATCAGAAATATTACACATTTCTGACCGTTCTACGCATGTTTTACAAAAACATTTAAAAAGTTGAATATCTTTAAAAGACGCTGTGAAGGTTTTTCTTTAACTTGTCGATAAGATAAATTTAAAAAAATAATGAGAAGAAATCTTAATATTTACTTAATGACGTTAATTAATTAAAAATATAAAATAATAATTTGCCTAACAGTTTCATCGCAATTCATAATATATTAACCTGAAGGGCATTTAAAAAGGTTTTAAATAAGGATAAATATTTATCATTTATATGCATCATTTTACATGTTTAGATAGTTTTACAAATCATTCCAATAAGGCAGTGAAGGTAAATCTTACTAATTTTTTTTGCTACTAAAAAAATAGATATTTTACTATTGATAATACGGGAAATTCTATAAAATTTAACTATAAATAATAATATTATCTGAATTATTGAACAAAAACTGAACAAAACAAAAAATACAAACCATTTTTCGGGAACTGGCGTAATCCTCGTACTTCCCAGTATAGCAATAATAATGAATATTGATACAGTATCTTTACAAATAGAACCAATAAATATATATAAATGAAGAGTTGGAGAAAATAATCTTGAAGGATATGTAATTTTTACGTATTTCAAAAACTTTCATTTTTACGAAAACAGGCCAGAAGGGAATAGCCATTGTGTTTTGTATATTGTTTGGAGAACAAACGATAAGTACTCGTGCACAGAAGTAGATACACACGAAAGTATTTTAACACGATTCTTTTCTTTTTATAGTAACAATTTTAATCTAATCTTAGTGCTATCTAAGATAAGTTTATTTATTTATCTTTTTTATTATTTTAATATTGCCGCAATAAACATAGCTTGGCAATATTATTCAACATGATGTCTATGGTGATAAAAATATATGAATACAATCTATAAATATATTTAAATTTTGAAAAACTAATTTTCCTACGCGTTATTAAATCTTTAAATACGAAAAAAAGGGGACAAAATCAATGGGGTGACGATTTCTTTGCAGAAATTGCATCACGTGTTATCACAAATGTCCTTTAGAAAATGTATAGTAATTGATCGATCCTGTTGTTTGTTGATTGCTCGTATCTTCAGATAAGGACACATTTCAGGTTTTTAGATAATGGGCATTTTCCCCAAAATTTTTACATTGCTTTTGTTGTCATATCTTACGATTTCTTTTTTGTTATATATTGGAGACTTATACATAACAGGTAAACTATTAGTTTACTTTATTAAGTCAGTTAAGTGCATGTTATAGCCTCAACAAAATTAATTATCTGTCAAATTGTCTTCCTTTTTTGTCGCTAGGTGGCTGTAACAGTGCGTTCCTAACATGCTAACTGAGAGAATTAAAACATAAAACATGCGTCATTATCCCGATCAATGTAAACAATCGAAAATCGGAGATATTAAGTAAAACAACCAACCAACCAACCAACCAACCAACCAAAGTAAAAAGGTGTGTTTCATTTACAGAACCTTTTATTTTTGTGAAGTATTTAGTATGATCATTTTTACAAATGTTTCGTCATTTACTTAGAGTTGTAAAATCGTATTAGATTTGCACGGCTTGCTAAATTTTGTGATGCCACCGTCGCTTACCCTAAGCACGGTCGCATATTTTGGTTTTCGTTACACACACGGTGTTCGGAATGTCGTAGTTTAAGGAGGAAACTGGTGAATTTACCTCACATTTGGAGTCGATTTTCTGGAAAATGCTTTTTGATTTAAGTCTTCATTTTCGAGATAGAAATTAAAGTTTTAATTCGAAGCATTACGACTAATATTAAGACTAAAATGAATAACAACTAATATGTACCTATGCAATAAGGGACTCCACTGAAAAATATATTGCCTTTAAAAATATATATTCACGTAGATCATCAAACGCCGATTCTAAATATATAACATTTTTTGTTCCTTATTTTTAAGTTCCTAAGTTTTGCACTTCAGTAAGGTAGACAGTTGCATGGACTCTTGATTCGACTTGAGTTCGAGGGCCGATCTTAAAAATATTGCTCAAACATTGTAAGACAACACTTTTAATATAATTCTGCATTATTGTTTACTACTAGCGGTGGGCGAAGTGGCTCGGTTTAGTGAGCCGGATCACTAAATGAGCTCTCTGTAAAGACAATCCACATGAAAACTGGACGAAAAAAGTATCGTGTAAGAGCGTCTTAAGGACGTCATTAGGAGGGGCCAAGGGAGCGAAGGAGACGCGAACCGTCGTTCAATCGAGTTGGATCAGCGAACCTGTAGTGAGTGATCCGGATCAGTGATCCGGATCAGTGATCCGGATCAGTGATCCGGATCATCGAGCCGCTTCGCCCACCACTAGTTTACGTGATTTTTGATGTAAATTAAGAAACATCGCGCGGGAAAAAAAATTAAGGACTACTTTGTATGTTGTATTTTCTATTGCGACAGTTTTAAAACAATTTTTTTTTATTGTGAACATGAACTACATAATAACGACTGAAAATTTTCTTATACCAGCCTTATTCTATTTTGTAGTTATATTTTTAATCAATAGAGTCGCTACTGTTTTTGTCTCCAAATTTGAATTTCAAGTGTTGGTATAATATTGTGATTTTTCACGACTTAAGCCGCGTTCTCACCTCATATGTTCTATACGATATGGAAATGAAAGACCTGTGTTGAATTGGCTTCAACTTCTATTCTATATTATAGACCGGCAGTGGAAACGTGTGAATGGCAGTTGCTAAAATCGATGACATAAAAATGAAGATTAAGATTTTTTTTAATAACTATAATTATTAATTATAATTTTCGATTTCATTTGTTTTGATTTTAGCTATCAACAGTTGGCTGTTTTATTCCTCATTATATTTATCAAAAAGCAATTATATTCTGTTATCTGCTTAAAGAAAAGTGTTGCGTATTGTCCCTTGAGGATTCTTCTCCCCTCTGGTCATCCAGGAGCCAATTTTCGCAGCTTATTATCAGATATTTAAACACTTTTCTTCCTAGCTGTCACTAGTTTCATTTTTTTGTTCTTTTGTATTTGTAAAGAATGGAGGATATTCCTGAAAGGGTCCATTTGGGACTCTCCAGAAAGCCTCCAGATCCCCCTACTGACCTTCCAGGTAATACTTCAGAAATTTCAGACACTGAATCTGTCATAATAAAGTCCTACAAGAAAAGAAAGTTTAGTACATTTCCAAACATATCCGACTCCCCTTCAACCTCTCAGTCCCCAGACCCAGTAGCACTCCCAGTATCTCCTCCAACTAATTTCTACTCTATTCATTCCCGTGGCCCATATATTGTGTACGCCCAAAAAATTGAGCAAGGAAAAACTATTCATCCTCTTGAGGTAAATTTCTAACAAACCCAAAAATTCTTTCCATCAAGCCTTGAGGTGTAAAAGCTGAGGGTCGTTTTTGAATCTCTGTTGAATTCCTCAAAGGGTCAGCCGCCAATTCGTATATTAAAAATATTTACATTTCATCGAATTCCAAATTCAAGGCATACATTCCTACTTTTAATGTTGGCCGTATGTGGCTGGTCAGAGGTATCTCGACCGATCTTTCCATCCCAGAAATTGTATCCGCCCTTACAACCCCTCAACATATCGGCAATCCCATAAAAGCCAGAAGGCTAAATTACAAGGACTTTTCTGAGGGCATAATTTCCTGGAAACCCTCCCAATCTGTCGTGATCACCTTCGAAGGGCAGTCTCTTCCCTCACACATATATGTATTTTTTAATTCATTACCGGTTGAAATTTACACTTATCCCACCACACAATGTTTTAATTGCTGCTGTTTTGGTCACGCCAAAGCTGCATGCAGATCTCCACCCAGATGTTTCAAATGTGGGGAAAGCTACACATCTGACCAATGCCCTTCTTTAGCCCAACCCAAATGTTTCAACTGTTTAGTCTTTCATACAGCCATCAACTCTTCTTGCCCAGAACAATCACGCCAAAAAAATATTAAATTTTCGATGTCTTCTCAGAACTTATCTTTTCTGCAGGCTTCTAAATTATTCTCTCCCATCAAAAACTAATTTGCCGAGGCTTTATCCAGCAACCCTACATTCAACCCTCTCAAATCCTCAACAACAACTTCTTTTCGCTCAACTAAATTCTCATACAAAAAACTCACCCCTAAACCTACTCCTGGATATGATCAACAACAACACAACTCACTTCTTTTAAATCCCAATGGGTCATCTCTTTCAACTGCCGTAAATGGTTGTGCAAACAATTATAATCCACCCTCAACAAACTCTCTCTACCTTTCCGAAAAACTCTCCCAAAACAATTCTTCATTTATTCAAACCCTTATTATGCTTTTAATTGACCTAATTTCTTCACAAACCAATCTACCGTCCCAATCCGTTTCTATTATTACCACCTTAAAATCACTTTCTCAAAATGACCCCACAAGACGTCAGAATACTTCAGTGGAATAT
The DNA here is from genome assembly GCA_022606495.2 of Halesus radiatus. Taxonomy (NCBI): domain Eukaryota; kingdom Metazoa; phylum Arthropoda; class Insecta; order Trichoptera; family Limnephilidae; genus Halesus; species Halesus radiatus. Next base: position 162,979 of record JAHDVE020004073.1, read on the forward strand.
CAGAAGCGCCATCTCCAATAAGGGTGACCTCACCCGCCTTCTGCATTTTCACTCAGTATCGATTGCTGCCGTCTCTGAGACTTAGTTAAAGCCTGCTCAACTTTTCAAGGTGAGTGGCTACCAATGTCTGCGGGACGACTGCATTGATAGGATGGGCGGTGCAGCCCTGCTCATCAAAAACTCCCTACCCTTCATCCCTCTTTCCATTAAAACCCCAAATTCATCTTTCCAATTAGTGGCAGCTACTGTCTCTAATATTACATTTATATCTCTCTACATTCCCCCTTCTACCCCATTTGATCTTTCCTTATGGGTCCACATGCTTGGCAAAATATCTTCTCCTTTGGTTATTCTGGGTGACTTTAATGCACACTCCCCACTGTGGGATTCATCATCCTCGGATTCCTCAGGGAACAAAATTAATGACCTTATGGACTCCTTGAACCTGTGTCTTCTAAATGACAGATCCCCAACAAGGTTAAGTCACCCGGGACAAAGGTAGTGCGGTGGACATATCTCTTTGTTCCCCATGTATCTCTACACTAATTTCCTGGAGAACTAACTCAGACCCCTGCGGCAGTGACCACTATCCCATCATTCTGTATCTTATCTCTATCTTAGATACTAACTCTTTAAAACTAAATCAAAATACATTACAAAGAAAGCCAACCGGTCCCAATTCAGAGAATCTATTCAGGCTCTTACTCTCTCCCTTCCCACCCCTGATTCTTAAAATTGCACCTCCACTCATAAATCTTGGTCTGAGTCCATTCTTAAATCCACTGAAAAGGCTATACCTAAATCATCTCCTGTAGACACGAAGGCTCGCCCTCCCCGTTAGTGGAATGAGGAATGCCTTCGAGTGTTGAAGGAAAGGAAAACGGCTAATAAGACATACTGCCAACAGATGACAATGGAAAATTACTTAACAGCCAAGAATGCCCAAGCTGTGGCTAAACGTACATTTCATTTTAAAAAAAAAACAGCTGGCGTAACTTCTGTACTAACATATCCCCAGCCACTCCAGCCGGGGAGGTTTGGTCGATGATTCACAGATTTAGATCTTCCTTTTCCCTGCCGAAGTCATCTCACAATTCAGCAATTTGGATTTCTGACTTTCTTAGCAAAATAGCTCCCCCTTATGTCCCTGATCTTGATGAAGTACCTATTCCATATTTCAACCCAAATTCGTCTTCATGGTTAGATGCTCCATTTTCTATAGAGGAGCTAAGACTCTGATCCAGACAATTCCCTTTCCTACTTTCATCTCTTATTAATATATTTCTGGATTCTGGTATTATTCCCCCAGACTGGAAAATCCTAAATATCATTCCCATTTGCAAGAGTAACAAAGATCCAAGTCTAGGTTCAAGCTATAGACCGATTGCTCTCTCTTCAACTCTGTGCAAAGTAGCTGAAAGGATGATTAAGAATAGATTAAGACTGGTTTGTAGAAAAAAATCAAATCCTTTCCCCTTCGCAGTTTGGATTTAGAAAAGGTAAAAGTACCCTTGATAACCTTTCCTCTCTTGTGACAGATGTTAAATTAGCACTGTCTAAAAACGAATATTGCATAGCAATATCATTGGATAGCAATATCATTGCATAGCAATATCATTGCATAACAATATCTTCATTTTTTTAAATTTCATTGTCATTTTTCTTTGAAAAACATTATGTTTATCGTTTTGCGCAATAATATTATCATTAGCTCGGGATTATGTTATCATATTTCCAATTATTATAAAAAAATGTGTTATAAAAAAAAGAAAATAGCAAATCGTTTTTATTATTATTTGGAAATAATAAATAACCCCTTCCCCCTTAACAGTAACAATGTGGTATACTTTACCTTGACCCCCGAGGTTACCGGAGGGAGCAAAGGGTTAAATTTATTTTAGAAAACTAAACGTCCTGGGAACGAAACTTAAACATTCGACTTCAGTTACAAAACGTTCAAATTTAGAGCTCTGCGCTACGAGTTCGATATTGAATGAATGATGTGGTGGAAGGTTTAGGGGTTGGGGTACCTGTAGGGGTCGGGGTAGCTGTAGGGGTAGGAGTTGATGTAGGGGTAGAGGTAGTTATAACAGTGTTAATTCTTAACAATTTCATTTTTTCCACCTTAAAATTACAACCAGCTTACTAGAATTCAAAACCTCGACGTTTTACTCCATTTATAACCCGTTTTAAACCATTTATAACCCCGAGCAAGGCGGGGTAGACGTCAGCTAGTATATGTATGTTTAGTTTTAGACAAAGAAATATTTTGTTCTATTCCTTATTCATATTCTTTTTTTGTAATATTTAATATTCATTTTTCTGTTTCATGTTTAATATTTTTTCTAGCCAAATAATAATCACACTAATTCGCATTGATCTATTTTATTCTTATTGTAGATCAATGTTTGGTTGTACTGAATCTTGTATCTGTACATGATGTGAACATTTGGTTATTGGGTTAACAACCATATTATTATAAAGTTTCTTTTCCATATCTTTCTACATATTGTTATTAATTTCATGACTACTAGCCCGCTGAACGCGTTGATTTCATAGGACTTTAAATTTAAAACACTTAAAAAAAAATTCTAATTGGATTTCGTATTTGAAAATCAGGGTTTTGATTTCACTCCGAGTAATCAGAAAAATTGAATTTTTGGAAATCCGGATCGCAATCTCGGTGTGTTTCGTGCATAATGTTGTTCTAATTTTACGACCAAAATACCCAACCAAACTGAATGATTTTGTATAACCGGAGTTATTCTTAAATTGCAGTATTATCGTTGGGATATAATTATTTGAAATAACTCTCAATGAAAATACGAAACAGAAGAAGATAAAGAACAAAAAAAGATACGGTCGCGACTGAGACTCGAACTCAGAACCTCTACTCTATCCGGGAGTAACATCTCTGCCAATTGAGCGACCGAGACCTTATTAAATTCGGTAATTTTTGTCAATCTCACATATTCCCCGAAAATCTATTATTTTCATTTACTTCTGATGTATTGGATGCGACCTTTGAATTAGGCTGCAAATTTTTCTCATTATTAGGATTTTTTCTTATCATTTTTCAATCCCAATAAACTTATACTCACCTCGACGTTTTTATGGGTCGTTCCACTTCTGCTTGGACCTGACCGTAGAAAGACATATACGAACGAAGCGTACAATATGCCTCTATTAGTATGTACGAGTATAGGGTCTTACAATAAGGACGCTCGAACTTTGTTAGGTTTTAGCAGCCATGTTGTTAAAGTAACATCTATCAAATTTGTTGTTAATTGTTTAGTAGTGTACGTCAAATCACCATGGAATGTTATAGCGTTGAACAACCTGTGCAAATCATAAAATTTTATTATTAAAGTCACTGCTCCGTTCGAGAAACGTTCCGCGTAATATGCGATTTTTTATCCTCGCCTCAACCGTCCTGACGTTCGACGTTTGGTGGCCAAATTCGAGTCAACCAGTTCGGTAAATAATCAGCCAACACCGGTACGTCACCTAAATGCAAGATCTGCTGAAAACATCGCTGCTGTTCCACTTTTGTGTACGGGAGTACGGGAACGAGTGTACGGGAAAACCCGAGGCAGTCAATTTCTCGTCGTACAGAAGGTCTTTCTGTCACTTCAATTTGGCGAATTTTGCGTCGGGCTGTACCCATATAAAATCCAACTAATCCAGGAACTTAAAGTAAACGACCATATTTGTTTTCATAATGAAATTTGAGAATAAATAAATAGATATTCTGCACGAGCGATTTGAGGGCATGGTTATCTCGCGCGGCGGCGATGATCGTGCGATTTAACGCCTTTACACTCCTTCCTTTAGGGCTATCTTAAATTGCAGGTCTATGCGAGTAAACCATAAACAATTGACGTCCTCAAAGTCAAGATAGCAAAAGCCATCCAGCAAATTCAGCCAGATTTATGCCTCAAAGTTAATGAAAATTGGACATCCCGAATACGTGCCACCAAGCAAAGCCGCAGCGGACATATGAACGATGTTATATTCCACACTTATGACCATAAAATATAAAAACAAACGAAAAAAAAATTGAGTGGATATCTCAAACACAACTTGTTTTATTTACATTTTAAAATCGAGCGTCCTTATTGAAACACCCTATGGTTACTACCAGCATGTAAATTTTTATTCCTGCACATTTATTAACCTAACATACAGATTTCGAGTTTGTTTATTTCATTATTACGCATTACCTCAGCGCTGGAATGGGTTACGGGGTCGAATTAAAGACAATAAAACGTAGTTTTTTTACGGGGGAGAGGGACTATTTAATTCGAAATAATGATAATATTATTACGTAATACGATAAACATAATGTTTTGAAAGAGAAAAATATTTATTACATATTTTTAAAATTTACATATCGAAACCAAATTTTGTAAAACATACGTAGGTCGTTCAGGTCAGCGGAGGGAGCGAAGGGATTTATTTTAAATAATCGAAACGTACTGGGAACAAAAAATAAACATTCGATTACAGTAGTAATAATAATAATAATTAGATGATTTGTATAGCGCCGTTTTTGTGAAAAATCACCCCAAGTGCGCTAGTAGTTACTAAACGTTGAAATTTCGAGCTCGGTGTCACTAGTTCGAACTCTCCAAAGGTATTTGGTTTTATTCTACGATCCCAAGTTCCAAATAATATGTTCATAGTAACATCTTATGAATACTTGGAGCAAGTGGATGAGTTGGAATATTTTATGAATAATGTGACACAATTATTCACAACCTGAAAACTTTACTCAAAACCATACATAACCCAGAGCAAGTAGCTTTCAGCTAGTTGTCCATAATATATTGTAGCACAATAATTCTTCTGAAATTGTTATTTAGTACTAGGTGTGTATAAGGTTATGGGAAAGATGAAATAAAATGTCTGTTTTAATTTTCATTCGGTATTTACATTTATTTATAAAATAATATTAAAAACTCAATCGATAACTTTATAATATTAATAATGTCAATATAATAGTTCGATCTGGCGGGTCCTAACTAAGTTACCATTTTTACAGCATAATTCAATCAATCCTTCGTAACAATTCCGTACAAAACACACCAAGCCGCGGAGACTGGCGTTCTCGATAATATACAAAATACAATGTCTAACAATAATTATTACAAAATAATCGTAAATTTCTGTATACAACAGTTTCACTTTACGAACAATCAAAAAAGCCATAAAGGAAATATAGCTCCAATATAATATAAAACATTCAGCCCAGAAGCAGGTGTCCCACAAGGATAGAAAAATACTCCACTTTTAAAATTAAAATATGGAAATATTATGCCCAGAATGCCCTTGATCAGTTTAAGTCGAGAGCTTTGAAAAAAATAAATATGATCCTTGCATTCAAGCTTCCTAGGTTAGCTTTTGCATAGAGAAATTATAGACTACATAAAATAAGCTTTAATGTATGTACTTACTCGTACATAGTTTGCAATATCTTAAACACGTGAACAAGCAAATATACGAGTAGATAAATCTTATTAATCGATGTTACACTTAATATAATATATTTGAATTAAAATAGATAATCTTTGATTACAAGTTGTGTCAATTTTGGTAATTATTATTTGGAAACGAAAAAAACGGTTTTCTTGAGTATTGGACAGAATTTATAGAATTGATGGTGGATATTATACAATGCTTATATGAATCATCTCCATGATAGATGCTCGTTAGAAATTTAATGATACTAAGCTTGTGCAATAGTTTAATTTAGAAAAAAAATTGCTTAATTATTTTATAAAAAAGGAAATTTTAATTTCGGAAAAATCGTATTTTTGGTAAAGAAGCGCACTCACTGATGCAATTCTTACCGACATTGTGAAATATTGGTCATTTTAGATAAATTCGTAATTTTGGCCAGTTCATGTTGGTCCTCGGTGCAATTATGTATAATGGTAGTATTTGCAATATATTCAAATAGGGATAGAAAAAATAAAACTATTGAATACGAAGCAATAAAAGTTCTATAGGTTTCTAGCCAAATGAAGGTTTCAATTAGTTTATATTTACAGTGTAAACGAATAAGAGATGTTACTTTTATCATTATCAATGCTTAAAAAAAAATCTGAAAAGTGAATAGTATGGATTCTACAGGCCTTGTTTAAATAATTACATATTTGAATTTATGATTTTTTTTAAGGAACTGGAAGCAGACAGCGGGGCATTATCTAGAGGCGGCCAGGGATCTTCAAGGGATGCAGCGCCAATGAAGATGGTAATTAATCTATCTCTAAAGTTAAGCCGTCGCCATTCATTTATTAACACAAAACTATAGAAAACTTTATTTTTATTATGTGGATTTACATTTCTTTACTCGTTTAGTTTCTATGGTTAAGTAAATATTAGATATATACTATAAAAGTTAAAATAAAAACAATATCTGTACAAACTAAATGTTTTTTTAATAAAATAAATATTTTTCAATGAAACTATTTATTTCTAATAATTACTAGTCAAGACTAAAAATCAATCACTGATTTGAATGACTAGTTAAAAAGAAATAATTATATAGAATACATTTACTCTATTCAATGGCTTGACAAATAATTCACGGAAGCTACTGCTATAATTATATTGCAAAAGGATCTTAAAAATACATAATGCTTTTAAACTATAAGAAAAGTATCAGCCCCGAACGATAAAACTAAATTCCTATTAAAACGTAGAGATCTTTACTGGTAAACTATTATAAACAAAAGATGGACTGTGCTCAAGGAAAATTTCAGCGAATCTACAGAGGCGGTAGTGTAGTTGAATGTGCATACATTTTTTAAAAAATAAATGGTAAAAATGCATTAATATTGCATCTTAATGACGCACTTGTGCTATTCAAACGGGATTACAGGGAGATCGTAAACATGCTCTAACCATTAAATCTTAAAATTACATACAAAATAAGACCTAATCCTAATCCGAGATCAGTTGCAGAGGATTGGTTTTGCCTGGGGCTTTCATCACAGAATCGCTTTGATGCGCTAAAGACGTCAACCGAAAGTGCTTCCGAAACGTTCTTCACATTGAAATATCTCACGGATAAAAACCGAAATAATTAATAAAAAATAAAATAAATATTTAATATCATTCAGAAAGTAACCCGTCGAATTGTAACGTTTACATAACGTAAAGATTTAAAATAAAGAATAATATTTAAAAAAAAGTATTACAAGCCTAATATTTATTTACTGTTGAAATTTATTCTCGGAGTCACTTTTTTGACGTCTATATTATTATGTCAACACAGAAACGCTTTTGATACATTATACAAAATATATTAAGTAATTGCTTAAGGGATCCTTCAAACACCGAACCGGTATTTGACATCACTTACTGATGTTGCATTAACATGTTCAGAGGGTGGGTGTCTTACCAAAGGATCTGTTGGATTCAACAATTACGATATTCTTAAACTTACATATTATTACAAATATATTAAATGATTGCTTAAGCGGCCCTTACACACTGATGTTACATTAGTAGGTATGTTGTATGTTTAGAGTTAGATATAGAGGGTGATGTTTTACCCAGGGGGGGGGGGGGGTGGATTATCTTAAGCAATCAGGATATTATTAAAATTAGACTATATTATAAATTTACAAAATCACCAATAGAAGAGCTTAAAATACTATTATATTTGATATGAAAATAATAAAAGGTATATTCTTTTAATTGAATTATGTGCTAGGCTTATAAAAATACGTTGTCATATGATGAAAGGGAAGAATCGATACATCAGAAGCAGAGTAAAATGAGAAATTTATTTACAAGCAGTTTAACCACACAAATTTTTAATCCATTAAAATTGACATTTTATTATATATTTAATTTCACACATGGCTTCCGTGAGGCACCTCGTGTTACCCATTCATTTGGAGCTACATAATTGCAATCGTTTAAATTGATAGTATAAATATTAGATTACGAATTTTCATAATATATTTTTGAGATGAGAAATGAAGAGTTGCCATCGAGTTTTTGTTTGCAAACGGTAATCACAATTCGTCGATAAAAATAATATCAATTTTGATACACGAAATGGCAAGGCGAATGGCGCCAGTCATTGGTGCATTTCAGTGCCAACACTAAGTACTGTACAAAAAATTAATTTTATCTTTTTACAATATTCGGGCGGATGCCGAAGGCGTCAGGCATCCCAAACCCCGGCCTAACTATCGGAGATCAATGGAAAACTATTCTGGACCGCCAACAGACAGCGGTCCTTGCAAATCTACACCTTTTTACAACAAACAAACAAATACTCATTCACACACACATTCATACTGATACGAACATGTATGTACAGTTGCGGGTCGAGAAATTGACAAAAATGTAATATATATTTCATATTTATATTTCAACTATTACAGACCAAAACTAAATTTTATTACGTGCCAGGAAGACATTTCTCGACTCGCAATTAGTTTAAAAAAACATTAAAATTTAACTAAAGCATGGCACCGACAATCCGAATACCAAATTTCTATTAAAATGTAACATAGGAAAAAAAAAGCCACACAAAGTAAAATAGTAAAGTTAATAATAATGTCGAATAGGTATAGAATGAAAACATTACGAACTAGGGCATTAAGTGTAGGTAGTTGTATAACATGAATGATCAAAAAGACATGGCCAGAGAATCACCCGACCAGCGCCAGTGACCAGTGACACTGACGATACAAGCTTATGTACAAACTATTGGCACTTCTGTGAATATCTTACACTCCCTTCATTACTTAAAATGAGATCAATCATTTTTTAGGCTTCATTCTTTGGAACACAGACGATAAAACAATTATTATTATTACAAGTGTCATTTCAGACGAAGGGCCAACCCCGCGTCGAACATTTAGGCTAAAATCACAAGAGGCTTTTTGAGCTATCCTTTCGTATTAAAATTATCAATTTTCTAAATCGACCAAAATAATAATGGCAGTCTGATATTAATCTTCTAAATATTAAAAAAAAACATTCAAGCAAACGTCCGAGAATTTATTTTGTCGGTAACAAAATAGCCCTCCTTCGTATGGTTACAATTTCTTACGTTCTAATAAAATGAATTTATAAAAAATAATTTTATTGCAGACATTCCGGTTGGGTTTGTCCAAGGCATAACTTGTAAATCTTTGATTGTTTCGCACTGATCACTCCAGCTGTTGTATATTGTGGAGTACCAACTTTCCGCCAGCCAATTATTCTCCAAGAGACACTGGTGATGTGGCAACAGTCCGGACAGCAAATACTGGGAAACCTGCTTCATCAGAAGTTCATCGTTTATTCACTAGCAGCTTCCAGCCGATAACCAGGAACACGGCGGTCCACAAGGAACGGCCGAGGCGGACGAAGGATGACTCTGACACCGTCTTCCCATCGCTGGAAGACGCTGAGGAGTCGACAGTATCCTGCAACAAACAGAATAAATAGATCCAGTTAGTTAGTTAGATTACAGTTCGCTGCTTATTAACCTTGACTAAAATCTGTGAAAATGAAAATCGAATAAATGCCAAAGATGCATAGATAACAAGAATACACATAGAAAGAGAACATTGATAAGTCAGTGTCAGTGGCTGAGTTGGCATCGCGTTTGGGTGTCACCCAGGCATCGTGAGTTCAATTTTTCGGCTGGCTAAGTAGTCCATTACGACACAAGCAACAACTTTCGCTTACTGTGATGGTAGTAGGATATTTTCAAATATTGTCAGGTTATTCGTAACCGGGGAATATTTTTCCGCCTTTTTTAAAATAATAGAAGTAGAATTCATATAAACGAAATGTTAAAAAAATTTCTCAGGTCGCGCATTCAATTCGATCAATCCGCAATTAAATCTAAGTAAGGCGTTTAAGTATTTTTATTGTAATTTTAGCCCTAGTTTTGACTTATTTCCTAGATTTGTTAACTGCCTTCGAGATGATATTTCACAAAAATTAGTCAGGTTTAATTATTATTACTTGAAATCGATATGTCCGGGGAACAAATCTACGGTTCCAATGAATAATGTCGGATGTGTAAATTGGTAACTTTGCATAAGAGCTGTAAAACTTGCAACAATATGTTTTTCCAATGAAATAAATATTGCGATAAGCCGACGTAGCTCAACGGTAGAGCATCTGACCGGACATTAGAAGGGTGCGGGTTCGAGTCCTGCCGGCGACATTTATCTTTGCTCGGAAGGTTTTTTCAATTTGGATGAGTGTTTTAGATTAATAATTATTGTTTATAAAAATAATAAATAAATAGGAGTTTATGTAAAATATCAAAAACAACACAATATTTCTTTATCTCCAAAATAATAAAAATGTAGATTTGAAATTCTAAATAATGAAACTTTTTAAACAGCTCTAATAAAAAAATGATACCATTTGCACATCCGACATTGTTCGTTGGGAAAGTCGAAATAATCCTCACGAAAAGCAGTCCATATAAACATGTATAATTAGAGATTCTAAGCTGATAATCCCTCCCCATTTCTCATAAACGACGCATATAGAAATATAGGTTACAACGGAACTCTCGGCGGTAAGACCATATTACGCGTATCAATTAGTGAACACTTAAATAATGATATAAAACAGCAATATGGCGATAACAATAACAATAACACTGAAGAGACATAACAGCTGAGAGACGTTAGTTAAAAGTGATGGTTGATGTTTGTGCTAAAGAGACGATCGTTATTTAGTATCGGATCCATAATTATTTAAGTTCGGCCGTGTTGTGTTCGAGCTACAGAAGGTTGTAAATGGAGCAGAAAAGCTCCCAAATTAAATGGTGGTGAAATACGCGAGAGAAAAATTTATGCGAAAAATGATGTCGTTTCAATATTAGTGGAAAACTGAATAAAATATCTTAGCCAGTGACGTACAATATTTTTTCTATTTATAATACGGACGGCCTCCATGGTCGAGGGGTAAGGCTCTCGACTACGAATCTGAAGGTCGCGGGTTCAAATCCCGGCGTGCGCAAATAATTTTTATTTAATTAATTTGTGTTGTTTCACAATTAATTCATTTAAAAATAATATATAGTATATTTGCGCACGTTCCAGAGTGGAAGATACTCTCAGTATCGCCCTGGTGAAAGACCACCATTCAGAATTGAAAAGTTGCTTGAAATGGCTTTTAGCCGTGTTTGGTGACCAGATCTGAATAGCCAGGTATTTACCCTTTTCCCCACCATCCTCTCCCCCTTCTCCTTCCCCTCCCCAATACCTTCAGCCTCACAACATTCCCCAATTGGGAATGCCATAGTCTCGCTGGCTCCAGACGGTTGGGAGCAGTTTGGGACTCTTGTGCGGTATTCATATAAAAAAAAAAAAAAAAATAGTGTTGTTATTTTATTGTACTCTTGTTAATATTGTTGTACTCTTATTACTACCAATTGAACTTCCATTCATAATATCATTATTATACTTAAATACCAAAAAAATAATTCGTTATTGTGTTCTTACGTAAAAGTAGAATATTGAAAAAATATATATCTTCGGTTAGATCACACACATATAAATATAAAATACATTAATACCTATATTTAATAAGATTACAATTATATCATTGGCGTGCATTGCTCTATGACCGAGAGTAGACTGCAGTCTTTTCGAGTGTAATTGCTTACCATTGAATATTTTGGTAGCCTTGAAAAGACATGATCACTAAAAGTTTCTGATAAATATTCTTAAGGTAGGTTACAGCTTTTCAGCCTTTATGGGCTGCACGCCACTGCAATATATATATAATACATCATCTAATGAAACAATTTGGGTTTTTTTTAATCTGATTAAAAAAAGGTTCAACAACAAAAGGTGAATCACGGTTTTTTGTATTGTATTGCCCTCACCTATTTTATTTATCCTGCTTACATTGCAGTGCCTAGGTACTTACTTAGTCTGTTATGTCTATTCTTCGAACCCCCGAATATTGCCTTCGCAACTTGAGGGTAATTCGATACCTTGTCGGAACACCTCCAATCCAGATTAAAAATAAATTAAACTTGCAATTGTTTGACTTTTGGAGAATAAAGCCGTTTTGCGCTTCATCCTCTTTCACGAGCGAACTTTTCGGAGTCTTGCAGTGATCATAATCCGGGCAATTCGTAGTAGGAAACGCAACACACCTTAATTCGATTGGCCGCGAGAATCTTTCATTTTACCATAGGTATTTCTGTTTCAAGTTCCCTTTAATTTAAATTCCAAGAGACTGAAATTGTACAGCAATAAAAAATGTCACTTCTGTGATTAATTTAAAGAATGAACTTTATTTTTATTAACGATTAATAATTGTCACACTTGAAGAGGTTTGCTACTAACATGGTTTGGTACTTCGTACAGTGCAGAAGCGGTTTCTAAATTACATGTTCACACTAGTTCTCCCGCGGAAGCTCTCAGCACTACCATATGTCCCAAAGCAATCACTGCTCCGGGATATCATACTGAATACCTGCCTCCTTTGAGGTCGGTATACGATTAGAAAATTGATAAAATACCCATTCTTTTTAAAAGCCGATTGACATAAAATTAGAAAAGCATCCAAAAACACTGAAGTTTTACTTTAATAATCGGGGCTTGGAGTGAAAACATTTCTTGAGGGACGAATTAAATTGGTGTAACGTGTGATCTCAGATTAAATTACTTTCTATTTTGGCAGCATGTACATATGAATTAGATGTGTGTGTATAAAGAAATTAAGGGTAAACAAATACAAACATTTTATTATGTTCTGAAAAAAAAATTGATATAATAATATTTAATATAGGTTTGGTTATATATAGTACGTAGATAAAAAAATATATATTTATTAAGGCGAAAAAAAAAAGCGTATTTAGATTACATAAAAACTATTTTGGAAGGATTTTTTTTAGCAAAGAATGAACTTAATTAGTATTTGCAAAAAAAGAGTATGTGTATATATTTTAATTACAAAAAACAAGATTCCCCAGGGGTCGGGGAGGTGCAAATTAAATTCTGTAATTGAAAATCTTAGCGCCCCTGCAGCCAAATTACCACAGCCATTGAACAGAATTAAGGAAATGGAAAAATGCAATTTTATTCTGAGCCTTTGATAAAGAAAGTTAAATATTGACAAAGGAATTGAAGTAAGCTTTGGCATAATCTCTCATGATTCATGTTTCCTCGCGTTCGATACTCGCTTACAAAGGTTGAATTCATTCAATTGTGAATTTATGAAGTAAGAGTTTAAGTTTTAAGCCAATTTTGTGAAATATAATCTCAAGAGCGTTTAACAAGAAATTAACAACAAGAATTATAATTAGATTATTTTTAAAAAACGCTTACATACTAATACTTACTTACTACAGATTTAAAAATGAGATAATTATTACATCGTGGTTAGAATAAGCATGCAAAAAGTAGTTGTTTAAGATGATAAGATGCATGTTCATCAACCGACCTGTTCTAAGATATTTGCGGAAGTCCCCCTCTCGGTATTTTCTATTCTAGTTTGTTCATTCTCCAAAGATTCGTTGGAGCCATCTTGCTGAGGTTTATTTCTCTTCTTCGCGTCTTTGAAACTGGATGACCTCTTTCTCCGCCTACGCTGTCTGGGCTGGGCGAGTCTTAAGGTCGGGGCCGAGAAGAACACTTCATCGTCCAGTGGGCTCTGAGGGAGGCCGGAGACCTCGCCAGGTTGGCCAGGTTGACCGGGGTGGAAGAGGTCGGAGAAGGTTCTGGAGTGGTGTTGGGCGCTGCAGGAAGGACTGCTCGGGGCGGAACGTTGCGATGAGATTCTTCTGCGGGGCGGACACACGCTTCCGGACACCAGGTCGGGCAGCCGCGGGGCGGCTGAATCCGATAATGGTCTAACTGTGAACAAAAAAAAGCAATAAGGAACAAGGAATAAGCATGTAAAGTGGTAATAAAATTCGTTTATTTATTCACGAAGCGGTGGTCGATTTTCAGTTGTGATGCGAAGGTTAGTTTTCTCAATTTGTTCTACTCTCCCCGACTCTTGCGTACTCTGCTTGAAAACTTTAGATTTCGATAGGTAACCACACTTATTGTTAATGTTATTTTACAAGATATTCTCTGTACAGTAGCCTAATTGAAAAAGTCGTTGGATGAAACTAGCTCTAAAAAATATCTAATTTAGTGTTGGTCCGTTATTTAAAGTTTTGTACATTTTGCAGTCACGTTAACGCAAAAGAGAACGTTATTTTAATCCGCAACGAAGTGATTTCTGTTTTGTTATATGTATTTAGAATTATAAATTATTTATTTAGTAACGGTCGTTTACGAAATTCATTCGAAGAGGCCTGGTTCATAGTAGGAACTGAGTTTAAATAATATTTTTACCACTACAGTATCCATTCAAAACAATAAATGAGGGATGAGTTGGCCAATGGCTACGGTTAGCAATAATTATTGTAATAAGGTGAGCTGAACACCTGTGTTCCACCCCCCCCCCCTCTCTCTGTTCTCCTTCGCCCCAAACAATTCCCACTCGTCTTGCAGCAAGAAAAAAAAACAGATCAAATGGGATCCGGTCAATGCGCCTACCGAGAATATAACCGAAAAGGATCGAGATACTCAACACTGCAGTTGTAGAGTTCAAGGAATGGGTTTCGATAAGACAAATATTTCATATTCGTGAAAAGTATTTACTTTGTGGCTTGCCATAATTAAATACAAAAACATAAATTTGTTTTAAACCCGTTTATTTTAATATATTGATAGACGACAATATTAAAACAGTTTTAATATTGTCCTGATGAAGGATAGGTATTCCCAAAACCGTCGATCAATAAATTAAAATAAAGTGGTGTAAAATAATGTAATGTGTTTATATTGCAAATATTTCAATGTGGTATTAAATGATCATGGGTCAAAGTAAAGGGTATTTATAGGACTTTGGCAGCCGAATATGCGGACAAATATTCTTTAATCAGGGTAGGCAGTAGGAAAAACAGCACAAGTAATTGACTTTAAAAACTTACTACAGACGTGGTAAGTATTTGACAATATTGGCCAAGTTGCTGGCTTCAACCGATGTTGGTTACGAATATCTATCCAAATAACAGCTTTATTTATGCAAGCCAATAAATTACCGGATTTATAAAATTAAAAACAAAAAAATTACGGCAAAATTGCATGAAATAAAATAAAAAAATCTACGTGGTAAATATTTCGTTAGTAAAGTTATACTAATTAATAGAAATATCAACAGATGGCACTGATTGCTATATTTGTGGTTTGTACCGAGAGGGCAAGGCCTTTATCGAAACTTACGCTCGCGTCTTACGTGGGTGGAGGAAAACGCGACGAAGATGCGATATGCAGTGAAAATTTAAAATGGTTGGAATATCTTGGAAGGGTCCTACGTGACAAATAACAGGTGACGAATGGCGCGGTGCCGCGATTGGTTGATTTGATATTTTCGCGCGTAGTGGACGCGGCGGCGATTGCCATAGACATACCAGTGTTTGCTGTTTTTCAACATGGCTGAAGTAGAACATCTTGTGTTATACAAGAACGGCCTGTACTGAAGGATAAAAGAGACAAACGTCATCATAATCGTCTATTAAAGCATCGCTTCGCTTTAAATCGCTGTCGCGCAACTTCGCCTACGTGAGGGGCAGAGTAACAAAAACGAGTCATTCATTGAATCAGTGATGCCATGCAATATAGAAATTTGAAAACTTTTTTCAGAATTCATTTATCGATTTGCATTTACATTGATGTGTAAACATTTTTTTCTTGAATTGTTGTGATTTGCTAGCACGTTAGCGTACTTTTAATTAAATGATCAATACAACATTTGAATACGACGTGAGAGTCCATTTTGCGAATATTTAATTCCAGCCTTTGACGCGCTATAGTTGCATCTAGCACCGTTGCATCATTATAGGTATTAAAAAAACAAAAGCTAAAGTGCCTTCCAGACGAACGGGCGGCTCAGTAGTGTGGCCAGACGGAAAAAATATATTAACCGAGTTTTTATTTTTTGACTTGGCAATAATGGCAATACACCTTGTCTTCGCTTAGCGAAGCAGTCTCGAAATTTGAAATTTCGTTTTGGAAATCGCGCTTTATTTATCGTTAAGCAATTTCCAAAGCGAAATTTTAAATTTCAAGACCGCTTCGCACAGCGGAGACAAGGAGTATTTCCATTATTGCCAAGTGGAAAAATAAAAACTTGGTTAATATTTTTTTTCCATCGGCCACATTACTGGGTGCCACCCGCTAGTCTGGAAGGCACCTCCTTAGTAAGAAATTAATGGAAAATGACCAATAAAAAAATAACAATATGCTTCGTCCAAAATATTTAAATATTTGAGGGTTGCTATTTTTTTAATAAATATTTTGAATATTATATTTAAGAAATAATTTTAAATAGGAACACCGAGATGTTTTCAAAGGAAAAAAATGTAACTTTGAAAAAGCAATGTGGTCCAAGCAAATATTTTTCATGTCAAAATCAAACGGTGTTCAGAAATTAGTGGTAATTCCGGAAAGGAGATAAATTAACAATTCTACATGATATTATAAGGAAATTCGAACTTTTCGTAAATAAAATCGATGTGGAAGATACGCGCACATTCGAGACATATTCGAAAGTCAAATATTTAAATTTACTATATATATATTTCTCTGAAATCGGTAGTACTCACTGTTGCCGTCGCAAGGAAAAAAATATTCCTATTTTATAAAATTTCTAGACTTCCTTGACGGATGTCAATAATATAATAAACACACTATAATGAACACACTATAATAAACACTCTATAATAAACACACTATAATAAACACACTATAATAAACACACTATAATAAACACACTATAATAAACACACTATAATAAATCACTTGTAGAAACCACATTTAAGAGAAAAAAATAATTGCAATCCTATCCCGATACGCTTTTAAAAAAAATTAAGTTAACCAAAGTTTTGTAATCCGCACATGGTATTTATGAAAAAAAAATGAAAAAGTATTTTTTGAGTTTTTGGAATTTCGCAGTCGCCAGAAGAAGGCAGTTAAGGGGATTTACAGCGAACTAATTAAAAGCCACCGAGCCACGGTTCAGAGTTCACGAAGTAAACCGAAGAAGAGTTCGGATATGATTAAAAAGGGTGACTTTGGCCGAAGCAAGATCAGTAGTGGACAGAGACGAGTCAGTAGAGACCGTCCGGCCAGCGGTCGTAGTCGAGACTCCCGTCTCCTACAAAGCAAGCAGGCCACTTGCATCCCCAGCCTGAGACGCTGCGGGAAAACTCGGCAGGAACCGCCGAACCTCAACGCCCACCGTTCGAGTGCCCTTCACCTCCTGCCCTCCAGCGCCGTGATCCCATCAAGGCACATATCCACCACCGCAGAAATCATCACCGGACAGCAGTCGAGCGCCTCTGGCATCCTGCTGATCATCCTCTTGAACCGTCTGAAACCGGTCGTCAAGCGAAAGCCGAAACGCGTGTCCGCCCGGCACCAAAACCTCCCCCTACCGGAAGTACCACCTGCTCTCTGAGGCTTCCAACACCAACATCGAGACGACTGGTAATCTTCCCACTGGACCGTGTGCAGATTACCCGTAAAAACAGTTCGTGTAATTAAGTGACACCCACAATACCTACCAGTTAAGAATGTATTTTACATTGTGAATTAATAAAATACTTGACACTCAACGAAGTTACCTGTTTTTAACTGAACCCTAATGACCCCATCATGTCAATATTATAATTATTTTGAATCACAAAAAAAAATTGAATTAAAATATGATATTGTATAAATGATGCAATCTAATGTACCATACAACTACTTGTAATTAATTAATATTGGAAATACTTACCCGATTAAAGTGAGTTAAAATGTGAATATAAATATGTAAAATATAACTTCATTGTTTATTAGATAGATAGGTATATTAGACGAATCTAGAATAAAGTATACAAAATCGCGATCTAACTCCGGAGTAAATGGAGCAGACATTATGTCAATTATGTTAATTAATTAACACGACCGGTCTGATTAAATTCTGAATATTTAGTTACTATTTGAAGATGCTTACAGCACAAGCAATTATAGGCTACTGTCGTTACTGGCACTACAGCTTGGGATACCACAGTAAGATAAGATAAGAAAAGATAAGATAAGACAAGATAAGATAAGACAAGACTAACAATATAAGCCTAACATCCATTCACAGTTGATGTTAGCTTCATGTGAACGGGTCGTTTCGCCGACTTGTTTTTGTGTAAAAGAGCTGCCTGCATGTCTTTCCTCCTACGTTTAATCCAGGCCTCTTTAAGGCCCGCATTAACGGATCCCTTCCTAAGGCCCCCTCCTTAACCCGCCTTACAACGTTGCCCAAGCGGGTAGCGATATAGTTCCCCTGTATGTGTTCTGTACATACAGGGACGCTCTTGTGAGGTGTCATATAAAAACAAATTTCTAATCAAGGTGACTACATGGTATCTGTACTGACCCGTTAGACTGGGGATATGCGTCTATCAGTAGCTATTGTATTTAACTTACTAACGATCAAGCTGTTTCCTCGCAGGGGTTGGCAGAGAGGATGAACCGCCACAACACTGTCTAGGAACTCATTCTTTGCTTCATTCAAATATCGTTTGATACATACTCTTCCGTAATTCCGACTGTCGGCATGACCAAACTCAAGTATTTGATTCAATCGATCGTACCATGCCTTTCTCGGGCACCTCCGACATCTTCGACCGTTCACTTTCGCGTCATATAATCATATTGTATTCTCCTGAAACTCATTTCCCCGTCCAAACAACCCAAGCGTCATTTTAATTACGCCGATTTCTATTACATTTAAAGAGTTAATAACGACAGTTACGAGCTTTCAAAGTGAACATGGGAAAAACGTATGCCCGTGATCAGTGGCGGCTCGTGACTTGTGAGTGAGCTAGAGTGGTAAGATTGAAAAATACGACTTTATTTATGTTATTTTAGCTGAAAATGATTTTTTTTTAAATTCAATTTTTTGTATGGCGATTTAAGTGGTAGATGGGGCAGTGCATCTTGATGTCTATAGCCATGCCAGTCATTTTATGAACTGTGACGTCACAGGCTTATCGGCTCATATTTTGACGCCTTCTATCTTCGGTACTATTCGGTATTTTCGAAAAATTCGTAAAGTTCTGTTTTCAACATGCTCTAATTAACATGATACATATGTAAATAATATGAAATTCCGTTGTACGAGGACAACCTCATTGTACTGGAACAAAACGACAATTAGTTTAAATAAAAGTGAAACATTGAATTAAAATGCAATAATTATTGAAACGTGATAGGAATCAGTATATTATTTCGCAGGTTTTTACAAATATTCGTATAATACCTACCAACAAAAAGCTGCTTTTATTTTCTCTTATTTTCCATCCTTTATTACCTATTTATATATTTGTCGTGACATCTCACGAGAATTGGCCATTTGAACACGACACTGTGTACAATAATATGTACTATCGCAACCAGGTTGAATAACGTTATGGAGGATGCACGACGTCTTTAGCATACAGTATAAAATAAAAATAATAAAACATTAACGGTGGGTTCTGGCGTCGTGAAATTCACACTTATTCAACCCGCAACGATATCTATGACTTTTTTTTGAAAAACATACAGTTATTGTACCCACATTTTGATATATTTTGTAATTATTTGGTTTCATTATCCAGTGAAATTTACGAAGATATGATGACATACTGTTAATTTTCTGTATATTTTCATGTATTAATTCGACACGAATAAATGCCTTGACTGGTTTCGTTTTTTTTTCTTTAGGAGAAAAATTAACATTTCGCCACCTTTTAGTAAATTACTTAAGTCCATTTTGTCAACACAAGAGAAACAAAAAAACTGTTCTTTTTAAACTAGTTTGAATTTTAAAATTCTGACAAACTTTTGGAACTATTTCAAATTTTTACAATTGCAGTTTTGTTATAAGATAAAAATATATAGTACAATTTTAAACTGATTTTATTTAAAACATGGATAATTCTGTGATTCAATCAAAGATCAGTCATGAATCGCAAATGATAAGATTTTTTGCTAACTTATAAATAGCACTATAAGATATAAAGTTTTCGTAAATTAGTAAATAGGGTGACGATTTATAATATCGACTGATCGGAGAAAGACAGCAGTAAGTCAAAAAAAAAATTCGACTTACTTCCATTCTGAGAGTCATAAATTAGTGTTTTAGTAAAATACTTAAGAAGTTAGAAAATGCATTCTATAGGAATACAAAAATAAAAATTCACCTAAGAAGATTTTAAACATTGAAATGCAAAAATCCTGCAAAATTCCTTAGAGTGAATTAACTGCCTTCTTCCTTGGAGCTGTCGATAATTACCTATTAAGGATATTATACAAGAATTCAAATTGCTTAGTAATCGTTAGAAAACTCTAGAAATGTATAAAATACAGTTCGTAAAATCGAATTTCGGCATGAGTAGGCAGTGGGACATAACGGTAACCCCACCGTTTGAGAATTGGGGTCACGATGACGATTGGCGTTATTGCACAATCATTATTGGAAAAAAAACTTAAACTAACTTTCCTTCTTCCGCGAGATAGCTACGAATTCTCATAATAACACTTCCGTGAGAAATCACCCCGAGGACGATATTAAAAGTAAAATTTACTGTTAGTATTTAACGTGTGTTTTTCGAGATTTACTGAACAAAATTGGAATAAAGTTCTTGTGAATAATTGAGAGTGATCATTTTAAATCACTTACGAATAACGTGATAATATTTTTAAAACTCCTCTGATATGATAGGACGATTTTATAATGTATCAACAAATATGTTTTCTGTCCAGTGACTATATTTCTGTGAGTTGATATTTTATTTTATGCTTCAGTTTTTTTTTGCAGGTTGTAACAAAACTTGTATTTATATTTTGTGTGTGTCCATAAGTTTCGTTTCATTTTATTATGTGTGCTTAAAAATACATATTTGGGATTTATATCCAAAGTAAAAAAAAACAGTGATATTTCGAATATGGTTTTATTTCATCACATTTTTATAAAAGATTATACATAAAACAGACATGTTGTATGACAAATGTGACAGCTAGTAGGTATGAAAGTTGATGAAACAAAAAGATGCACACGTAAAAATGATGGGACATCACAAAATTACAAAGTTTGTCACAAAACTTAGAGAATAAAATAAACTATTCACAGTACAAAAGTATACAGGTGTTATATAAATCGTCACCTAAATTAGCAAGTCCATTTTGTTAACTTTTCTACGGGAGAAACAAAAAAAACTGTTTATTTTAAAGAGAGAATTTTGAACTTGGTATGCGATAAAATTTGTTCAACATTTTTTTTTAAAATTAAGTATTTCGAATTCTAAGATCCAATAAAATATTATCCAAGTTACGAATGTCAAATTAATAAAAAAGCAGCTATGCTACCCTAACATAGATATTTTATATCTATAGTTTTACATGTTTTGATTTAATATAAACAGTTCATATCATACGATTTTATATTAAATTATAATAACAGATAATATGAAGAGTTCGCAGTATACGATTCAAATCTCAATTTGTAAAAAAATGGAAATTACTGAAAGGTGATTAAATAAGATTACGAATATTTTTTAAATATGTTGTTAAATTTATAATATTTCATAGTAAATAAAACAGAAAGCTTTATCGGTGAAACAAAATAATCGCAAGACCTGCACATTGCTGTAGGTTTTAAAAATAGTAAGGACGGATTGATAAAGACGATTAAAAATACCATTCTGATAAAGAGAGCTGTCAATATTAAAAAAGAAAGTAAGACGATTCATAATCAGCATGATAAAATACTAAATAGGTAAATGGTAGATATCAAAGACTCAACAGAATTCAGAACTAAACTTAAAACACATCTTTTCAGACAATCGTATCCATAAATTGAAGAAATTCACCTGTAAATTGCTTAGCTAGGCTAGCCGGTTAGTCCTTACCTAAAATCATTAAATAAATCAAAATAAAAAAAATAATAAAAAAAAATTTAAAAAAAAAAATTTAAAATTCACGCATCGGTGCGCAAATGCGTCCACATAACCGAAGTGTAAAATAAAAAAATAAAAACGTTAATATTTATTAAAAGCTTCTTACGGTAATTTTATAGATACTTTCCAGTCCTAAAAATTAATACGAATAATTCAATAAATACCAACTCTTCTTGTGCCACCAATCATCTAATAAATGTAACATCATAGAAAAGGAGGAACAAATAACCATGTAAAACTATCATCTCTATAAATAAATTTTTCTAAAACTGTATTCATCTGCAGCGACCTGCCAGGGTATGTATGTTTTTCTGTATCTGTTTGTACATAATTAGTTAAGAAATATTTGTACAGCACCCTTGAGGTGATTTTTCACAAAAACGGCGCTATACAAATCATCCAACTATTATTATTATTATTATACCCAAAACTATTTCCTAATTATTCGTATCCATTCAAATTCAAGAACATTCACTGGGGATGGGTTGCGATGTAATATTATTTATAATAGCCTCCCACCTTTCATAGTAAACTGGCATTCTTTCATTCCGCACCTTTGCAAGATATTAGGACAACAACTGACAGATCGTGGAAGTCCTCAGACCCTCTACGGGAGTTCTGGTGACTTGTGTAGTTTAGTTTCCTGTTTCCCGCTTCCCACGCACTAGGGTGACACTACACAATAATATATACGCAGTTTAATAACTTCGGTTTAGTTTCAAAGAGTCCGGTTGGGCCGGTTCGCTCAGTCGGGGACTTGTCTCGACCTGATAACCGTATTGGCCAGGAGATCGAGGAGGTTAGCTAGGCTGGAGGTCCACTCACCCCTGGGCTGGATGGGCGGATTTCGGGGCTCCGTGGGCCCGGGGTTCCGCGGGCCCTCCCTGTTGATCAGCTGGACGAGATCGTACAGCTCCAGAAGAATTCGGTTCAACCGCTCGTAGCGAGCCTCCGTATCCTCGTCCGTTGGCATGAAACCGATCGCCATTTTATGTTGAATACACTTGTTTAGTTATTTATTATTTCACTTGGATATGGTCACTGAGTTTTTAGTTTATTTTTATTTTTTTATTTAGTGTTCATAACTGTTGTATTATTGCGTGTATCTCAAAAGCTCGAAGAACACGTGCAATATTTCGGCCAAGTACTTGTGGAACAGGTCCACGCGAGGATCCATGTATTCGGGACGAGCGAGGCGGTAGACAGTTGCCATTATTAATTAGGTCGCATACACTTGTAATCTTTAAAATATTATTTTTAAATCTGTAGATTTCTCAGGTGCGTCGATCTTCTAAGAGTCCAGGTGTGCAAGTGTCGCGCGTGTCACGTATCTCCGTGAAATGACTAATCAGGAGGACAACACTGCGCTATATGCCAATCGGGTCATTCAACCGTAGGCCAATGCCAGATGAAATGGAAGTGACGCAACTAATTACTGCACCCACAGAAACAAATCAGTCAGAAACCGCAACGACTTTTAAAACGTCAACACTCGGCTTTATTGTTCTACCGATAATTCAGCCTTTGCAAAGGTAAACAAAAACTTCACAAACGACGATTCAAAACACGACTAAAAGTTCGTGTAAAAATAATAATCTTCACAAAATCAGTGTGGTCGCATGTCACAATCGGGATATTATTTTAAAACGTAATGCACTCTCGCTCGCTAAAACTTCGACTTGTATTTTCAGCCAGTGCACGAGCGCAATGTCAGTACGTCTACCCACGACGAACGATCGGATATAACTGACGCGCTCAAATACTACGAGAGCGGACTAGTCGCTAGACTGCTAGGTCCGACCGTACCGTAGAGTGGCGCGCTCGGGACTTGTCGGAACTTCGAGTATCTCGGGCGTGGTTTGAAATAGCCAATAGGAACAATTCAAGCGGAGACAATGGAGGAAGGAAGTAACCCAGCCTATGGAATTGGTCGTACAATAAGGGCGGCTTTCACACCCTTTTGGTGTAGATGTTTGAGTACTATTGTTTTCAACTTGATGATTTTGCCGCGCTTTGGGATTGGAGGGGGCATTATTTGCAGTGCATTATGCATTTACTGCATTTGAGGCCTGTGGCCTGTTCACGGAGCAGGTATGACACTGTGAGTCGTCACAATATTATTATATCAGATGCATTAGCCAGTGGAGGTAGGTATTGCAAAGGATTTTAATGCTTTTTAGTGGTTTATGGAATAATTTCAACTTTTGATAAGTTTTAATCTTTCTATAGCGTGTATGTCGTGAATAATTACATCGCTTTATAAAAGTAAAACGAAGCTTTTATTTATATTTATAAGTAATAATTTTAAATTTTTAACTACTTACTAGGAAATAATATCAGTGCGTAGGTTATTTATGTGGGTATCTAGATAAATAACTATGAAAATAACTTTAAGGGCTCGAAATAAGTAGTTTCTGTAATGAAGAAATTCCAGAAAGATAATGCTTTTCTAATTTCATGACACATGTATGCGATAGAGATTTAGCTGCTTCAGTAACCAAATTCTGGTCTTCAGAGGGGTAGGTTGTTATGAGTAATGCTATAATTCTAAGATTTTACGAAAGGCACGTACTTATCTAAACTATCTTATCTAATAAAACAAGATAAGGGAATATTATTTAGCAGACAGCTTGACGCTAACGAGCTACAATAATTAGTCACACGATTGGATTTCGGGTACAGATCTGTTAGGTTAGGTTAATAAGGGCATGCATAATGCGATCGTGAGCATCGATACAGTCACGCACAAACTCGTAGTTTTATTTTGCGTTAATGTAGATACCGTTTAAACTGTTGCATCATCCATTAGATAGGTACCTACGTAATATTAGAAAGATAAACCGTCGCCCACAATACAAACAGGCGTATCTTAAGTTAACCAAATTTCCAGGACAGCCATAAAACTGTTTTTTGCCGGATTCTTACATATTTTATAACGTGTATTGTTAGTGGGGTTTTAATGAACCATTTTTCTTTACCATAACGCGAAACGTGTAATAAAATCTATAAGATTCCAGCAAAAACAGTTTTTGACTTTCCCGTAACGTTGCCAAATATGAGATACGCCTGTTTGTGTTGTGGGCGACGAAATAGTAGAAAATATCATTATAAACATACTTGTCTGTTTCTTATCTTGAATAATTGCCACTCGCTTGTCATCACTTTCACTGCACGATAAGGAATCCAATTCACAAATGCAAATTACATATTGTCTTTTTGATTAAAATACTGTACGGTTTCGAATAAGCGATCGTCGGGCAACAACTGACAGCGTTCAAACGGTCGATAATCTGACAAACGTTTATAAAACGGCGAAATCGGGCGGTAGACCAAATTTAAAATGGTATCAAGCGTTACGAACGGATGGTTCAATAACAATATAAATTCCTGTGCGACAATGAGTGACATTTTCAAAATTCGAACAGATGTGTTTTGAAAATATTCGATTTACGTATAAAAATAACCCTTTTAATCCAGACAACCAATAAACTACCTACCTATAGTAAATTTTAGAAGACAATACTTTTCATTCTATATTCGAAATG